>CM023839.1:3835000-4152500 GCA_013266295.2 Branchiostoma floridae x Branchiostoma japonicum
CAGTGTCGCCATTGTGTTTCCCTGTCCATATTGTCCATTCCTAGATCCTTACCTATTAGATGAACTTGGCATTTATGTTATTAACTGATACTTGGACTTACTTAAGTTTGGTGCCATATGCATACAGTGTCGATTCAATGGCACCAGACTATTTCTCTGTCAGTATTGACCATTCAACTCAGTCTCCTGTAGCTGACTAGATTCCTAGATTCCTACCTATTAGATGAACTTTGCTATTAACTGATACTTGGACTTACTCCAGTTTGGTACCAGTGGTGTCAATTCAATACTATCAATTCAATGTCGCCAGTTCAATTCACTGTCAATATTGACCATTCAAGTCAGTCTGCGAAAACTCAGTCTTCTTTAGGGGACAAGACTCCCAGATCCCTACCTAAATGAGTCTGACATTCATGCTATTCATTGATGTTTGGACTTACTCTAGTTTGGTGGCGTACGTGTGGCTGGAGTAATTCCCTGTTCATTGACCATTTAACTCAGAATGCTTGGTCTATGTTAGTCAGGCGATTAGATTCCTAGATCCTTACCTAAATGAATTTGGCATAAATTCACGTCAGGGACGGCAAAGTTCATAACAAAACATTATGTGACAGTTTGGAGGGCAGGAAAATGAGTAAAGTGCCAGCGATGTCAATTCAATGTCGCCGGACTGTTTTCCTGTCAATATTGACCATTATTTGGGGGACAAGATTCCTAGATCGCTACCTAAATGAACTTGGCATTCATGCTATTATCTGATACTTGTACTTACTCTAGTTCGGTGCCAAAGGTGTAGGTTCAATGTCGCCAGTCCAATTTACTGTCAATATTGACCATTCAAGTCAGTCTGCGAAAACTCAGTCTTCCTTCGGTGACAGGATTGCCAGATCGCTACCTAAATGAGTGACATTCATGCTATTCACTGATATTTGGACTTACTCTAGTTTGGTGGCGTTCGTGGCAGGTGTAATTCCCTGTTCATTGACCATTTAACTCAGAATTCCTGACCTATGTTCTTCAGGCAATTAGATTCCTAGATCCTTACCTAAATGAATTTGGCATAAATCCCCGCCAGGGACGTAATGCCAAGTTCATTACCAAACATTATGTGACAGTTTGGAGGGCAGGAAAATGAGTAAAGTACCAGCGGTGTCAATTCAAAGTCGCCAGACTGTTTCTCTGTTAATATTGACCATTCAACTCAGTCACATTTAGGTGACAAGATTCCCAGATCCCTACCTAAATGAACTTGGCATTCATGCTATTCACTGATATTTGCAATTGGACTTACTCTAGTTTACAAATCATGACCAACTTTGACACGCCGAAATGTGCATGCAGTGCAACATTTCGTAAACACTCAATGTCCATTGTAGAGTAGGTGTTTTTCCATAGCTATAAAGCATTTATCCTGTCGACATTTCGCTAACTCTTCAGCCACCTTCCTCAGGGCATAATGACCACATCTTTGCCTCCACGTATATATCACAAAGCGGCAAGGAGTAATATGCCATTATGCCCTCAGAAAGGCGTGAGAAGAGTTATATAAACGTCGGCAGGATAAATTGCTTGTGAAAAATGAGCTCTATTTCCAAATGGTCTGCCAACCCGTTGAAACTATCCAGGGAAGCCAAATGTTCGATTGGATGCCCGTTACAGCATCTGAGTGACCGGACAACTTTCGAAAAAAAATTGCAAAGCGACGGCAAATTTGCTTCGTCAAAGCACTAACAGACCAGCATGGCAGTCTAAAACAGATTATTTTTCTAGATGTATTTCGAGTATTCAGCAAAAGAGCGGATGCGGTCTTTAGAAATAAGTTTCTCGATGCGTCACGACATAGTCAATGAGTGAAACTTTCCGTCTTCATTCTGTTTCCATACAGAACGGCGAGGCTGACGTCTATTTCAGCGTAAGTGACCATCAGCTGTCGACCGTTCAGCCGAGACGTGTGATTATGAGGTCATCAGCAAAGTGGTACCGACCGAAGGACCGGTCATTAACCGATTTTATCGAACCCTCTTTAACTTCTGGCATTTTTGACGAGTCTTTGATAAACTGTGGTTAGTCATTATTCATTGATATGGGATGCCTAATTCAGACTTCGTCTGCAGTATCGACAAATAGAAAGCTTTGTCTTAAAATAGTTGTAAATTGCACCATTTTTGGTGTCAAAATCAAAATGGCGGACACACCTACCCGAAGTCACGTGACTTGATAACATCTCTTAATTGGTCAAGCCATTGCTTGCCATTCACAGCTCCTGATGGTCTGAAATGGGCTCATCAGACGAATAGGTTATAATTAATTGTTTTATTCAACAAGGGCGCGTTAAACATAACCAGCTTTTCAGCTCCCAGATGCAAAATTACAATCCATCAGTGCACATATTTACCTTGACGGCCCATCGGACACAGATCGTTACATTAACGACTTTTTCTTACCCTGAGAGAAGTCCGTGAAAATCACGGATAGGCCACAAAAATCTAACTGTCAATCCTGGGGCTGCCATCTTCGCGATTTCCCGTCCCTGCTCGAGTCTTAACGACGTCTGAATTAAAACCAGTTTTACTGGTCCATCCCGTAAACCTCGTCACTGCTTCGTTACCGGCCCGAGATTGGAAAGATAAAAACGACCCTGACGACCACAAACCGTTTTCCCAGCAAGAGTTTTAATATCACACCCGTAATAACAGTAAACTCTGCATGTGCGAACACGCCGGGTAATATTGAAACCGCGACAGTGAATCAAAGCGTGAAGTTATACGTTGATCTCTAACCGTTGGAATTAATCCATTTCCATTACCTACATACATTGACATAAGCTTATGCGGAACTTTTACGCAGAAGGAAATTTCTCTTGGTAGTAAAACGTGCTCCGTTTGGCGTTACTGTCAGATAAATCACCAGGAGGGTTGGCAGGGACTTCGTTCTTAATATCCGGGTACTGCCGTAACCATAGAAACCGAGCTGATGAGAATGCCCTCTAGCGGGGGTCATAATTTTACAACCCCGTTTCCCCGGGCATATTTGGTCGTATCGTACGTAAAATAAATAAATCCGCGGTCGTTTGAAGTTACGAAGCTGCAAAATGTTTACTAGATTTATGCTGTCTCTGCCTTGACTTTATTTGATGCATGTGAACGCCAAAGTTTTTTTTCTTGGTGCATCTTGGAAACATTCCATTGATCAATCCGAAAATTAACCGAACAAAAAAAATTGGCTACAACTTGGAAATATTCCATTGATCAATCAGAAAGTTACCCGAAGGAAAAAAAAACGTTTGGCTACAACTTGGAAACATTTCATTGATCAATCAGAAAATTAACCGAACAAAAAAATTGGCTACAGCTTGGAAATATTCCATTTATCAATCAGAAAATTACCCGAAAAAAAAAAAGAACGAAACGAGGTATCATAAAATTGTTCATAACAAGCTATTTAATTGGCCAGAACTGTAGACTCATCGACTATCTCCACATTAAGTGTGCCGGTCAGGTATTGGACATCAGCAGTTAACAGCTGATAAGATTTTTTTCTGGCCATCGGAAATGGAAATCTAAGGCGAAGGCATTTGATACAATGCCAGAGCAAAGGCGTAGTGACTGCACTCCAGAAAAATCCATTGGCGTCTGCATCATTCTTTTAGCTAGTATCGTTGGAGGTCACTATATCGTGTCCAACACGTTGATAGTATCATCGTCATGAATTATTTTCATTCACTACACATAAACAGAAGAGCACCATAATCACTACCATTGCAGTTGATATATCGCTTGATACCTTTCTAGAACATCCGTGAGCGCAGCAAGGTTTTCGCACAGACATTAAGTCAAGGGTAGCTATGGGGAAAATAAATGTACTCCAGTCGAGTGAAGATAACTGTGGGGTCGAAACCGCTACTTACTGTCAATGATACTTCCTTTTAACGATAGTACATGCTGTGTAGGGCTAGATCCGGACTCCAGACTGTTATCAGGGCCTACACAGGGTAGCTCTGCGGCCCCAGGGCCAACATGCTCCCAAGGACATTTGCCTCAGTCCCCTTAAGGGGTAAGTGTACTTGGCAAGCTAAGAGAGAAAACCCAGCCTACAGCCATGGGAGAGATTGGAGGATATGTAACGTAGGGGTCAACACTTCAAAACGTTCTCCATATACAGCTTGGGCAGAATACAAGACAGTTTTGCTGGCCATTCTGATATGGACGTCTTAGTTTCCTTGGCAACGAAGTACAGGTCTTGAAGATTGAGAGACACTCTAAAATACAACCTTGCCACGGGTCCTAAAGGAGAAGACATTTATCTCCAAGGGTAGCATTAAGAAGGAAATAGCAGTAGGGGATAGATAGATTGTGATCGTGGGCATCAGCGTGTCCTGGGGTTGCACCGTGTGGGCGTTGATGTTGTATCTGGACTTCACAGTCACTATAACGGGTCAAGTTTATATGAGTCAACTTCATGGAACCTTAGATATTTGGTGGGGGAATATATCAACGTCAGATATGAAACGTTGGGGCGACTGGATATGGCAATGGACGCTTTGAGCTTACTGAAGAGCAACAGTTTGGTAGATATTCAGTTATGTTGATGGCAAAAAAAGGACTCAAGAAATACGCAATACAGACACAACACAAAATGTATATTTAACGTTACAGATACGAGGATATTTTAGTTTTCTTGTACACAAGCATGGAATTATTACCTACGATGGTGACGAAGGAGGTGGGGTGACGATATCCGAGACTGGATAGGCATACCACTGGCAGAGTGCTCTCACAGAGACAGGAGGGAATAGAAGAGGCTGATACTGGATGCCATTGTCCCCGACCCTCAGACATGAGGATGGGACTAGGTAAAGGTAAACAAGATGGTAGCCCGTCTGCTTCAGGGCTGCAATTGCTAGCACTACTTATCGACGCTAGTCGGCGCTGCACAGAAAATGCGATTCCTAACGTGATTGAGCCAGTATCCCCCTGGTCTATATTCCTGAATGTAACACACGGGCAGCTCTCAGAATCCTTCCTTTTTCGTATGATGTTTAGGGCGGCGCCTATCTCCACGCAACCCTTTGGCCACACAGCTATGCAAGGCACCAGAGGCTGATAGCTGTGTGTGTTTAACTTTTAACTTTTAATTTTTCGCGATAATTCCATGTGTTAAATCTCTCTTTATAAACGTCCCGTGATTTTAACACAGCAGCGTTCTATGTTTAGACTTGGCTGCCCATTCTCACCCTCTAGTTCAATGTCAAGGTCCACAGACAAGTAGATTACGATTGAACTAGACCTTTGCTGCCTCCTTGACCGGACGGCAGTATTTTCGGCTAACACTGAGCTCCTCAACGACTCTTCTTCCTAACTCGAATCGATCAACGACGAGAACTACATTCGTAATGACGTCCGCTTCTGCCGCGATATCCGGCGTCAGCGAAACCAATATCTCTCGCTTTGTTCCTTTAAAACCGCCGCGTATTGTGGTATCGACATGTTGGTTATGGTACAACGGGTGTTTTAATTCCCTTTCTGAGGACAGGTAAATGAGCGAGCGTTGGCGTGAATGTAAAATCGTGTGGTAGCACACGCAACGGGTAGTAATGAGATAGCTGCTACCACGGAGAGTTGGTTCACAGTAAAGTTAAGCCGACTGTCAATACAATATCACATTAGAGCCGTTACGTCTGTCAAGGAGATTCCGAAGCAATTCGTACAATCAGATATTTTGACAGTTATAGTTATAGCATTGCGGAGGAATGGTCGCAGTAAAGTTTTGATGATTGGTAAGATAGATAGGCACGGTTAACAAGATGATATTCTGTCTCTACGATTGTAGTGATGTCTCATGTATGATGTTTCTTACTTGCTCAAGCACGACTTCGAATGTTTAATAATATGTAGTTGAAAACAGTTTGAAACAAGCATTTTAATCCTTTCAAGGTACGCTGCGCAATGCAAACTACAATATATATAATATACACCAGGCTACTCTTTATGAATCCTAATATAACGCGAGCCTCCTATGCCGTCGGTGTTAGCTTTTGTACACTCCCACTGATCGCTGCTCTATAAGCTACCGCAATAGCAGAAGCATTGATCACCATTAATAGAAGCCTGGAATGTTGCTTGGTTGAAACTAACAAAGATTTACACGGCAGAAATATGTACACGTGCGTATTGTACACCACAAAGAGTTACCATACATTTAGTAATGCCTTTATGGGGCATTCTGTTGTCATTACATTAAATGCACTTTTGACAACGTTGGGTCTGTAATAAATGTCCTCGTACGCACATCCATTACTTAAACATAATATGGATCCAAAAGTATTTCTTGCCCTATTAGGCAATCAATACTTATATACATGAATGGAAATATATAATAAGAAAATCTGAATGATGACTGCAACTAGCAAGTTTAATTTCGTTATTCAAACTTAACGAGAACCTAGTTTAAGTCCAAACCCAAGCTAGACCAGAAAAGCTTGACTTAAACGAGTTTGTGCTCTAAAATATTCAAAGCTCTATGTCTTTTAACAATACAGAACAAACTGTACAATATCGTACCTTAAACACAGCAACGTGAAAAACTGAAAATAGCCAGATTACATAATGTACAATGATATACACGTATCCGATTTAATACATTTCTGTTTATAGTCAAAGAATAGATATGAAAATATTTCTGTTTACTCAATAAAATAAACCTTGATCCTTAAAGAAAAGATGGCTTTGTCACTAGTACTTTTTGGGTTTGATCATGCAAAAAATGCTTTGTGTATTAACAGTTATTTTCTTTTCCAGGTAGTCTGGCGCAGTTTGTTAATTTTTTCCTTCGCAGCTAAGTAACTTTAGACTGTGCAATATAAAGCAACCTCGCACCCTTCCCTATTGGTTGTGCTGGGAAGTAACTGAGGGCAAAGTAGCTGATCCCATGGTATCATTTAAATGAAAAGCCCCTCGCAGTGCTCATTCTGCCGCTGTGTCGTGGCTCGACACGGTGTGTACAGACGATAGTCTGCTTCAGCTTTTTCGAGCTGTGTTACGGCCTCACTGACCAGACGTGTCAGAAAATTCGAACACTTCGAACAAGTGTTCGAATTTCGAACACTTGTTCGAAGTGTTCGAATTTTCTGATCTTTAGATCAACCATGCGCCACGTCCTCCACATGTATCCCATTCTCCAGACTGAAGCCGCCGAGTCTAGAATTATAAAGAAGACACAGATAAGAAAGGAGGATTCGGAGACCTCAGACTTCGACGAAATATTTAGATATTGTGTAAATGATTGGCCTAACCTACTGATGGAACGTAACCAGTTTGCCATCTCCTTTGGAATCCCCTTTTTTATCGTGCAAGGGAAACACCTGTCAGAAGATCATGTAACGAAAAACACCAGGTGTCAGGTGTCAAGGAGGTCGAAAAACACCTGTAGAGGCTGCGAGCGCAACCAGATGTTGAAGTGATTAATGACTTTCTCACTCTTGGACAGACTGAACTCAACCATATCCATTACAACCTAACTTAAAGGCCATGCGAACACACACACACACACACACACATACACAGACATACCAAAAACAATACCTCCATTTTTCACGGAGGTAATAAGAACGCACTAGAATATCAATCAACACAAAACTAGATCGTGGAACGGCTCGGCATGTACCTATATAACCCAAAGGAAATGAGCTAGACTCACTGTCTCAGCAGTTTGGTGGACTCCTCGGCTTCGGCGATCGACAGTTTGATCTCCTCTCTCACTGCCCGAACACTGGATGGGGAAAACGTGATATCATGAATGAAATGGATAAAATCATAATCACCGCTATTTGAAGAACTCGCGTTGACAAATCCCCCGAATTTGCTTCCTTGTTACTTTCAATTTACCTTAATTCACTGTCTGGGACATGAAGCTGAATACATCAATGGTAGCGAAATAATGTTAAAGACGTATTGTGCTTGATGAAAACAGAATGTACGTTAAATAAACGTTTTTGTACAATATTGCACTGGGAAAGACCCTTGAATCTTCGTCAGCGAAGTCAAGACAAGACAGACAATATTGCATACCTCTCACAGAGCAACAGATCTAGAGTTGCCAACAATACACACACACTTATTTCTTTCACCACTGGAACATTGTTGTGTCATTTTGTGGTCTCGCACGGAATTCAATTAAAACACTATGGCTTACGGCAGTCAATAAAGCGGTCTGACTTTTAATGTATCTGCGACATTGTTTCATTTTACGAAACAATTTTAACCTTTACAGCTTCTGTCCAGACGGTCTCACAGCAATAACTTTATACAGAAAAAATTAATGTTCCAATAACTAAAAAAACACCGGTCTATAACATCTGTCCCCAACCGCAGACATTTTATATTCATTTTCACACATAAAACTATATTACCATAGTTTATTTCGCCAAGCCTGACTCATCAATTTATTCATTTCATTTCCCCAGTAACATATACAGTAACAAAAGTTGTAAACTGACCAAGCATTGATATCAATTCTGCCTCAGTGTTTCTTCATCAAAAATTTAACGTACCTAACAACTTTTTTTCCATAAGTGTCCTCCAATGACTCATCTTTACACGGACCACAAATGTATATGGTTATACAGCGTCCATCTGGTTTTCTTGGAGGGTGAACACTGGTAGTAAAAAGGGGATACCGATGGCGCCGTGGGGGGTTTATGATGTGAACAGCGATGCTATAACCTAACAGTTGATGTGCTGTCCTCTCACAGATTGCGCACACTTGCGGTAAGAACACTTTCTGTAATTTAGAGCCTGTTCTACAACACAAAATTGCTCCCCCTTTTCACAAACTGGTGCTAAAACTGACCGCGGTGAAGTATAACATCCGTAAGGGCATTTGTGAAGTGGCAGACATCGGTGTAATTTCGGGCAGCAAGTATTGCTTCCGTCTGGCCTTTAAGTGGCCTTTTGTAAAAGTCAACTTTTTGTCATTTTATAATGTTCTTTTTTAAGGAATCAATACAGAAAACACATAAACCTAGATTGCGTATAACGGATGCTATGTGACTTTAGCAGCGACCAAAATGAAGCCCACGCAAGGATGCATTATTACTTCATACATAGTACGCATATAGATGGGCTTCGAAGCTGTCTACATGTGTTAAAGGCATCCAATGCAATTTCAAGGCAGCAAAACTGGATTTTCAAAGTAAATTTTTGGGTCATTCTTTTAATGTAGTAAGTTGAGTTCCCATAGCATTCTGATATCTGCAAGGCAGAAATACGATGTCACTGACGAAAAATGGTTGCTTGTTCTAGCTATTCATGGGCGGTACCCCCAAAATAAAGAGACGCCTCAGGTAGCTTGTTTTTGAGCTATTTAAAACGCTTCAAGTATAAAATGATGACGAAATGTGCTAAGAAATGGCACTAAATGTCAACATCAGACAGATGTCCTCATCCAGAATATTTTTTTGTTTTGCCGTCCTGAAATTGCATTGGATGCCTTTACAGGAGCTCTAGAAGGTCAAGGCAGACAAGGGGTTACAATATACCCAGCTGCAGACTTATATTGCTTGACACTGATTTATAACTGAACATTGGCTGGCGGCATTTTGCCACTATGATATTGTTCAGGAAAATTGCGCGGCCGCTTATGTACGACATAGGCGTCGCTTGAGGACAGGAAGTTACTATTATTTTTAGTGCAGGGTTTTAAATCACGGTCAGGAAGGCGTTTGAGATAGTGTGTTTCGTCCACAGAATATCACTCAGGGGATACAGATGACCCAAAAAACAGTTACTCAAGCAACTGGAGATGATTTTGGAAACGGTCAGACGTTTCAGGTAGCATCCACTACCTTTCGTCAGTGACACTAGAGAAAAATCCACTACCTTTCGTCAGTGACACTAGAGAAAAATCCACTACCTTTCGTCAGTGACACTAGAGAAAAATCAGCAGGTTTATAAGCACGAACTATTGATTGATATATTTGTCCAAATCAGCAGGACTATAAGACTTATAAACCTGCTGATTTGGATTTTTCTCCAGTGTCACTGACGAAAGGTAGTGGATGCTACCTGAAACGCCTGACCGTTTCCAAAGTCATATCCAGATGTTTGAGTAACTATTTTTTGGCGTATCTTATTACCTGGATGTCTAACCTTCACCGACGATACAGATGACCGTTTATCAGAGGGGTTTTCCCACTGGTTTCAATAAGGCAACGGTCATGGATATAGTAGGAAACTGAACAACTCCCATACACACAGGCCACTACAGTAGGGGGCTAGTCCACTGGTAGTGGTGTGTGTTCAACTCCCATACTCTCAACTCACAAAAATACACAGGCCATTTCTGTAGCCCTTGAGCCACACAGTTGTGCAATCGCTACAGCAGGGGGCCAGTCCACTGGTAGTGGTATGTGTGTTCAACTCTCCCAAATGCTGAGTGTAACATGTACCATGCACTCTATACATTTGGCCATTGCATCGGGTACAGAACCGGCGATATTCTTGGAAACCAACAGCAGGGGGGGGGGGGGTAGTTTACTGGTAGTGGTGTGTGTTCAACTCACATACTCGTTCCCAAATGCAGAGTGCTAAGCAGAGAAAGCAGTATGTACCAACACTCTATACATTGCCCTATGCTATCCATTAGGCCATTTCACCGACTCTAGAAGGGGCGATATTCTTGAAACCCTGGCAGTAGTACTAGAGGGCAGTGGACGCTGAAGAACATTGAAAGTACCTGGCCTGGAGTTGCACAACTTCGGTATGACTCAGAGGCTCTGACGCGGCAACGGAAGGAGGTGCAGACACGGGAGGTGTGACGTCAGATGGAGGAGCCTGTGATTGGCTGTGGTGCTGAAGTGCTTCGGAACTCAGGATCCTGTCCACGATCACGTGATGCTTCTGGACAGACTGTGGACAAGGAGAAGTGATATACAGTCAAAACTCAGGGGACTGACAAAATCTGGTCCATGTGGACAGGTGGTCGTTATAGACAGGATTCTTAACGCTTGTGTCAATAGGAAAATATCTAAGGGTCCTTCGAAAGGTGGTTCTTATGTACAGATGGTCACTTGTACAGGTTTGGCTGTACATAAAAAATGACCAGGTGGGCCTTATGTAAAGGTAGTCACTTGTACAGGTTTGACTGTTTATCAATGGCCAGGTGGTCCTTATGTACAGGTGGTCAATTGTACAGGTTTGACTGTAAATGTACATGGTTGCATATTCTACAGAAAATCGCAGTGGATGCTATTCTATTTTTCCACACAACAGTTTACTTTCCATGAGCTATCACACATAACTCAAACTCTATTGGAGTTGGAGTTTACTGGAGTCCAACCTCTCCTTTAGTTGTCTATGACAAAGTGACAGCTAGTCTGCCAGGAGAAGACAGATGACTTGTCAAACAGCTCTTCGCAAAGAAAAAGATACGGCTACAAATGCATTGTGTGGGTGGTTGAAGCTTTTGAGATATAATGCTTAATGCACACTTTCAGCTAGAAAATGAAACACCAACCGCCCACAATGTTTATAGAAATAGTCCTTTACCTCCTGAACACCAAAAGATAAAGAAAAGAAAGTCCTCTCCTGCCCACTCTATCCTACTTTGTGTAGATCAGGTCTTACAACTATCTGCGGTAAGCCCCTTACCTGCTGCAGATTTCCTGCCATTTGGTCGCTGGCTGTGGAGACTTTGTCAAGAAGGTTCACAACTTTCGCCAGCTTCTGCCGGTAAAGAAACGCTTTCCTGGAAGAAGAGACAAAAGAAAGTTCTCTTAGCATCAACTTTATCCAAACCGCCTTCGTGTAGTACAATTGGCCCGAGTATAAACATTGTGACACTGGTTTACGAGAGCATATTGAGGGCATTCTTGGGACAGTCGTGTTGGTGTCGTACGAAGTTCAGCTGTCTTGTGAGCTAAAAGGTTGTCAGAAATCTTAGTGATGCCCATTAGGGGTTTAGGAAGTAAACACTGTACTACAAGGGAAGGAAGTCGAAATAGGGGTAGACAGAGGAAGAGGTGGGAAGACAATATAAAAGAGCGGACAGGATTGAGCTTAGCTGAAGCCATGAGAGCGGCGGAGGACAGAGTTAAATTCAGGAGGATGGTGGATCAAGTCATGGTGCCCCAACGATCCTCAACGAGGTCAAGGGATAGGTGAGGTGAGGTGACTGAGATCCTTGTCAATGGTTTGTTGAAACTGAAATTTTCGCTGAAAATTGTACATAGAAAACAAATCCAAAAAACCTCACTACACAAAATGTGACCGAGCCTGAACTCTTCGTAATGTGTTCGTCATCAAGACAGATCTTCAACAATTTTATATGAGTTTCGCAGACATTCCGTCTCCCATAATGATCCCACTCATTGTAGCACATGCCTCTGCAGCAAACCAGTGCTAGCTAGTCTTTACAAAAAACCGTGTTGCGTTGATACGTCATACACGGCGTTTCCAATACCGTTTAATGCTGAGGTCACAATTTATATCAAGAATATACGCAAATAGTTCCCATTATTAATTTGTTCAACTTTTTTTGTGCTTTGCTGTCTTTTATATCATACTTTTCGTTGCATACGACTGCCCGGCCGGGCCCCGGTTTACGTTTGAAAATGTGACCTAAGCATAACTCGTAACTCTCTACATAGGAAATTGGTAGCCGTAAATTGATCTCCACAGTTATATGTTAATGCCTATATATGTACCAGGAGATCGTTGTAAAGACCTTCTACGAGCCGCAGTTAAAAAAACACGGCTGCATACAATATACAGTTCCCTATTCACGTGTAAATATGAATGTCCGTACGCTTATCTTTCAGTTGCAGCGTGTATCGTCGTAAGGTGCGTGGGGGTAACTAAGGACGCAACGTGCTAGCTAAGATTGCGGATGGTCCTATTTCTTAACCATAATACTTGGTCATAAGCATCTAACTTAAGGAGCTTTTGAAAGCCGTAAATGTCAAACTACGTCAAGACGTCGTTTTCCTGAGGAGGTTACACGCCATAGTTCACTCGCTAAAATCTGTGACATTTCGGGACTAGGAAAGAGAAAAGTCAATCCAGCTCAGGTATTATTTCAAGAAAATTGCAAGTAGTCCCATGGTGGTGAAGGTCTTTGTGGATTTGCTGTTTTAAAAGTTAAAGTCCTTCCCGCGCCTTTTGGTGTATAGGGCGGTGCCCATCTCCGTTTCTATAGCCCTTGGGCCACACAGATGTGTAAGCACTATAGTAAGGAGCTAGTCCACTGGTGGTGAGGTGTGTTTAACTGCGTACTTTTTTTTCATTAGCGCTTAGTGCTCATTATGTACCATTTCAAAAACCATGGCATAATGTTATCATAGAAAAACTCTCTCTTCCTTCCCTCTCTTTCAGCCACTTGACTCAAATTTGCTCTTATGAGAACACATTTTACAAAGGTCATATAGTAATATGTATACAAGTACCTTTAACCTTTATAACACAGAAGTAGCCGTTTGGCTACTAATTCCCTATTGGTTACGAGGTTAGGCTGCAGGGAGAAGGTTAATCATATGATATGAACAACGAAAATGATTGTAGGACCTCTCTAAACTGGTATTTCAATTTCCTAATTACTTCGTATAAACCGTGCTAGTAAGATTACGAATACATGTAGAAAGGATCCTGCGTCTTGCCTCTAATTCTAGAATGACCGTTTGGGGGATATAGCAAGGGAATTAAATGGAAATACTTACTGGAACCAGCGGGCGACTTCTGAATACAGATGCTTGAACTTGGGCACAAACTCGTCAGCGTAGGCGGACACCGCTTTAATACAGTTGGCGCTGAGCTTTTGCCTGGAGTACATAACAATCATCGATATGAAGAAAAAAAAACGTAGAATACATGTATTCAAAGCTTAGTCATTGGTATTTAAACTAGCACCCGTGTCAACTTGGTATACAAACGCACAAAGTCTTAGGGTGAGCGCAGAATAGTAGCAAAGTATATACGCAGCAAGATAGGTTTTAATATCAAGATTTAAACTATAGACCGAGACAGAGCGAACGTATTCGCAACATAGTGGTCACGTTAACAAATATGATACAAACATAGATACACATACTTTGACTTATATGTAGTATCATTTGCAATAACTGTAGCTGTATTGGCGTCTATTGATAGCTTTAATTGTGTTTAAAATGACGTTTATGTTTCTAATGAAATTGATGACTGATACATAGCCCATCCAAGTACATCATTCTACCAACTGTAATGAAGATACAAACTTACTTTTCAAACTTGTGGATCTGTTCCTCATTATAAGACAAACCTAGAAATAACGATAATATTTAGACTTCTTCACGATATGAAATACTCAATATAATCATAACAAAAAGCTTAAGCAAACAAAAAAATGAACACGGAAAAAGATAAGTTTTAAAGAGTAACAAATCTGTACTACTTACGCTTCAGACTCTTGTCCTTTTTAAACTGCAGATACGTGGCAACTACCTTCTCCAATACATACTTCGTCCTTTCAACACTGCAAAAAAATGTATGTTTCAAGACATCCAATGTACTTGTTGGTAATGCATAAAAATTTCAGATCGCAGACCATAACCTGTCATATTTTAGTATCTTCGTTTTCCTTCGTTTGAATCGACAAATGAGGAAATCAAAAGCGTTTTTAAAGTCTTCACCTCCTGTCTTTTTCCTGTGTCCCAACCGCGTCTTTGTCCTTCCACAGTTCCTTAAGTGTCTCCTCTACAAGAATTCTTTCCTCAACCCACTTCATCTGTTTCTCGCAATTTGCATATTCGTCAAGAATCTAAGAGAAGGCGTAAGAAGAAGTCTTAAAATGTAGTCAACATTGTAACACTATTAAATGCATCAACGTAATAATGAATCAAACATATGTCCAAACTGCACACAAATGTATCATTACTTTTTATTGGTATGTCTAACTACTGAAATCTTTTAGCCATAAAATTTACCTTCTGCATGATTTCCCTTTTCCCGTCCACAAGGACCTGCAGTTCCTGCCTTTTCCGCTGAACGTCGCTGCTGAATGTGCCCCAAAAGACGCGGTCCAACATCTTGCCGTGTAGAGAATGCCTGGTAGACAGGTTTAAACAAGAATGACTTTTGACAAAACAGTAAGTGTGCTACGAAATCCTGTTTGTTTTATAAGTAGGAAAGCAAGCAGAAAATATAAAGAAATGTTTCTTACTCATCTAGTAGCCGTCTGAGGGCCAGGTCACTGTGTGTAACCTTTATCCCCAAAAGATGGGTGTCAGTTCGGAGCTGCTCCGTCTCTCTGCTCATGACACATCTGCAAAAAGACGTTATTCTCTTTGTTACAAAGCCCTACAATACATTGAAGAGACAGAACAAACAACACTGCGTTAGAAAAAAAAATGTCTTTACTTATTTGCATATCAATCCATGGTTTGTGCTTATAAACCAGCAGTTCTCCTACAGTCCTTTAGTGTCACTGACGAAAGGTAGTGGATGCTACCTGAAACGTCTGACCGTTTCCAAAATCATATCCAGTTGCTTGAGTAATTGTTTTTGGCGTAACACTGTGTTAGATCATACAATAAATGCATTACATGTACCATGGCTAGTGGAAGGCATTTAGGACCTTTAGAAGGCATTTCAGCACTAGTGTTCAGTTAACGCAGCAGTTGTTGAAGCCATTGTTCAGACACACAATATAAAGTCAAAGCAAAATAACACAACCGTTTAAGGGGGCTGCAAACAAGAAACTCAATGTTTACGAAGTTACGGTCTTAATTCCTTCATTGTAACTTTCGCGGGGGTCAGTTTTTCTTAAAAAGACAGAAATGCAAATCCAGGTACGTACATGAACCATTTCACGGCTTTCCGCATGATGTTTTGCTGAAGCAGGAGTGCTGCAGTTGAGCGCTGACAATCCCACACAACACTGGCGCAAACCTGGAAGGTATTATCACATTGACTTTACAGTTTTTCTCTGATATCCACTTAAAATCAATTTGACAGTTAAAGTCATACAGCAATTTACAAAATAAAACATACATACAAAGATATATTGGTCGGTCAACTGAAGAAAAGTAACTTACTTTGGCCAAGGGAGCATCATTGTCGAGGGAAAAGGACGTTCCGAACCTGGGTAGTTTTGCTGACGATCAAGAAACAAAGAACTTGTTACTGTTGAGTAGCAAATACTCCAAGACGAAATGCATTATAAGGTACATACAACTCAGACGTTAAATTTCAACGAAGCCAGAGAACAACTGCACAGCTATAGGAAAATTTCTAACGTTATTAAAACGTACAGCTACAATACTGTAACCAATTTGAACTAAATATTGAAGCAGTCTACTGAGAAAGTCATGCACCTATCCAAAGGATGTCAGCAGCTGCTTTTCGACATGTTGTTGTTGAGTACCACAACGCCAATAACTAGCCCATTGTTATATTATACGGAAATAGCTGTCAAATTTGTTACAATTTTCGTTACGACTCTTTTAAAGTATGATACTTTTAGGTATGTACTTATTAGTTCTCAGTAGTATTTATGTATTAATATATCGGAACGGACAGCAAAGGGGGGCTTTATTTATTTATTTATGTTCATGTATATTATTTATGGAAAAATGAATAAATAATTAAAGAAAAAAGATAACGCTTACGTAGTTCTCTATATTCAGCCCGGCTGAAGTCTGTATGCACGTTGTCCAGTACGATGATTGGATTATCTGGTGACGTTTTAGGGTAGGTTGAAGCCGGGTCCGTGTGACTCACGGCAAAGTGATAGCTGTCAAAAATCATCTCCTGTCTGGCCGCTGGGATGTCGGTCTGAACTGCTACAAGCTCCTGGACATTCGCAAATCTAAAGGCAATATTTTATATCGTCAATAGTATGTACAGTCAAAACTTCCCAAGTAGACCACTCGGGGAACCGGTATAATTGCGGTTTATTGTGAATCAACTCTCCTTTCTCTGCCTACCCATGGGTGGCAGCTATTCTTCCAGGAGAGGGTAGGACATAAAAATACAACGACATGCTATTACGTTACATTACATAATCTATGTGGACAGGCGATCACTATAGACAGGATTCGTAATGCTTGTGTCAACGGGAGGAATTATCTATAGGACGACCAAAACGTCGCGCCCACAAACTTTCTGCAACTTATGATCCACTGTGTGTTCACCGAGTCACAAGTCCCAATTATTGAATTGCGTTGCAAATAGTACGTGTGTTGAAAGTTACAGTTCAACTTTGCTTCAGGTTATTTAAAAATAAACTTACGTGTCTGTTGGGTTGACGTAGACTCTCAGCGACGTTGCTGTTGAGATGTTGAAGATGTGGATGATGTCCATGTTCAGGATTTTCGTCACTTCCTCAAAGAACATTTCAAACGTCCACATCTTCACGGAGTCGCACTCCAAGATACCAGCCAAAAGTGGTGTCAGCAGATCCTTGAACCCCCTAGAAATAGTCAAGGTAAATGATCGTTATGTTTGCCTTCGTAGAAGAACATACTGTTTTTTGCTCTGTTTCTTCTTCCTCTTCCTCTTTTTGTTCCGTTGGAAACAAAAAAAAGGTCAATGACCTGGACCAGACGGCTGTCACCATGGTACAAGTAACTGGTGCTGTGGCAGACACCGTGTGGTGTTGGGTTACATTATGTTGCAAGTTGCAAGGTAGTTGGACAGGCTGGTCACCATATATATGAATATGTTTGAGTAAAAATAAATATAGCAGTAGTTTGTTAGGCTAGGAAAACATGATGCATTTGCTTTGCAAATGATACCTTTCTAATTCCAACTAAAAAAAATGGCTCAGTCCTCCTAAGCTAACTAACCCAACTGCTGGCAGGACAAATGACTTCCTGCACGTGTGACGTCAGAAATGGGTCAAAGTTCATTGGAAGTCCATATCGCCCCCCGTCCCGGTTGAAAAAAGGGCCGGATAGCTGCAGAGAACTGATAGATTCTGATGCTCAGATAACTTTGCAGTTATTTGCATGTTTTCACCATTACGTCTGATAGGCAGATATGGGGACAATTCTAAACGATTCCACACACTACAGTTGCTAATGTACATGTAAGATGGCGATAACTCCTACCTTGACAGAAGACATGTTTTTGGTAACGCTCTGCTCCACTCCAGTCGGCCGTCTTCAGTGTGTTGGATCCCAGAGATGGCACCTGACGGTTTTTCAGTTGTGATTTTAAACCTAAAACATACAGAAATCGTCAAACATGTTACTCATTTTTCTGGAAATATAAATTTGCTATTTACCTTTACTTTTCAACTTTTTCCAGATATATCTACTTGTAGCGATTTATCCCAACTATACGCAGAAACTTACTCGATCTGTCTAGATCTGTTGCCATCACCAAAAGACCAGATACTCTACACAACAATTATCAAATTCAACTATCAAATGTTCGTTCTGCAATACTAGTACTTTACATCTACTATGAGTATGTACTTGTGGACCAGATACTCTACACAACAATTATCAAATTCAACTATCAAATGTTCGTTCTGCAATACTAGTACTTTACATCTACTATGAGTATGTACTTGTGGACCATATAAACCCTTTTTGACCACTTCCAACGTAATTTGAGAAGGCTGCTTACATGATTTCCTTGTTTCTCCGCGCTCCTCCGTAAGGTCTGAAGGGAAGACTGCCAGTTGCCACGTGATAGAACGTGACCCCGATCGACCAGAGGTCAACTGTAGCTTTGAAAGACTTTCCCATGGGTCTCCTCAGGACAGCTCGCTCGTACATGTCAGGGTGCAAATACTCCTCTGTACCGTATAGTGACATAAACTGCTCTTCGTCATCAAGTTCTCTTGCGGCACCGAAGTCTGTCAGTTTGTAGATGGATAAGCCGTCTTCACCTGTAATGTGTTGATGTGGATATGTTGGGATGTTGGGATATCGTAAACATGTCTCAAGTAGAATTGTACCAAATACTGTGATTTTTTCCACAAAAATAGACCAGAGAATGTAATAAAAGTCTGTATGGGTGACTTACCGATACACCGCATGATATTTCCTGGTTTCAGGTCCCGGTGAACGATTCCCTTTTCCCGCAAATAGTTCATTCCAGCGGCTGGATAAAAAAGAAAGGATTTTTCATCTCTGATCAAAGTTACAATTTTTCTACACCTGAACCAAGAAAGTGTCAGTACACAAAACTCTACATTGATTTTCGGACTTTGATATATTGTAAATACGTTTTTTCATTCTATCATTATTGTATTACTTATAGCATGTACAGTTAATATTGGTTATTATTAGACTTTCTTTTAGAATTCATTTGTACGTAATTGTGATTGTGCTATCTGTAAATTTTGTGTTGTGTAATTTTTAACGCAAGTATGCAATTCAGCGTCCTTTGGCGCTGCCATGTACATGAGATTTTACGATGAATGAAAAAATGAAAAAAAAAATTATTATTTGTATATTCTATAACGTTTTTTTCTTATTTTGATAGACTACTTACCAACATCTTTCATCACTAGTTTGAATTCCTCTTCTGCAAGACCATAAGCGTTCTCAGGTTCATCAAGGATGGTGTAAAGACTTCCACCTGTACATATCTCCATTACAATCACTTTTTGTCTTGTACTCGGCTGTGAAAAATTGAGAAAATAAATATAACACTTTGTTTTCCATCAAGTATAATTGCTTACACAAAGCGTTGAGCGAACACAGAAGTTGAGATATGTAATCAAAATCGATACCATACTTCCTCAACAGTGGGTTCCATTTGTTTGTATCCAAGAGCTGTTTATTATCTTTATAAACATGAACGTACAGCGGTAAAGTCCAAGTTTACAATTGTTGGTAATGTTGCAGTCAAACAAATCGCCACTTTACGGTCCATATCTATAGTTTATTGAGATACTTACACGGCCATTAGTGCATTGATGTCTATTGAATACATGTTCTCCAATGCGAAAAACGGTTGTGTCTATCTATCTATCTATCTATCTGTCTGTCAATATCTCGCTCTCCCTCTACAGGATGGTATAACATTATATCTATCTATCTATCTATCTCCCTCTCTCCCTCACACACACACACACACACACACACACACTATCTATCTATCCATCTATCTCTATCTATCTCTATCTATCTATCTATCTATCTATCTCTATCTATCTATCTCTATCTATCTATCTCTATCTATCTATCTATCTATCTATTTATCTATCTATATCTATCTATCTTCCATCTATCTATCTCTCTCTCTCTCTCTCTCTATATATATATATATATATATATATATATATACATATAATGTTATAGTAATCTCAAAGTCAGTATCTACATGCAAATTGTGCATCTGACTCTGTATTTTCTTTACCTCTTCTTCAATATCCAGAAGTTTGACAATGTTCCGATGCTTCAGCTTCAGGACCATCTCAAACTCTCTCATCTGCACATCAACTGGTCTCATGAAGCTCATCTGGTTGAACGTCTTGATTGCACATAGGTCGCCAGTTTTCTAAAAGAAAGCGAGTATCCAAAAATAGAATAAGAAGAATGATACAATTGTTCGAACATGCGTAAATTAAAATATGCAATATATTTTAACGGTGATAGTCATAATTCATGGACACGTGGTACGTAAACTGTCCATAATTTTTAATAAATGCTTGTAAAGAAATACCAAATAGGCTGTTTGTTTTTTCCGAACCTGCGCTAGCTACTTACTTAAAATGGCCATATATCAATAAAAAACAGGATACGATGCGCAGAAAAAATGCGCAGATGACGAAACCGCGCACGTAGCTAAAGGCCCATTTATATAACCGGTGTAAAAATCTACGTTGGACACGACCAATCTTTTATTGTGATATATTACCATTCATATAAAATCTATATAACACACTTTCAATTGGTAAACAACTGTCGTTGTACATGTTTTGGGCCAGGCTGCGGGTTCCGTATCGGTACGATCATGATACGACACTTACTTCCGGGTTACGTGGAGTGTTTCATGACGTCAAAATAATGGAAAAAAACAAAAACTAAAAGCAGAAATGTTATAAAATGCTACTACTATCGGTGTCCGGTAATGTTGTTTCCTACCCATATCTTTCTATGTCAGGTGACAGGAAAAAGAGGAACAGATCCGCAACCGCTTCGCGTGACAAAACGTAAATACTTAAGTGTAGGTATGCAGGTAGTAGGAATATATTGTTCCGTATCTACAGGGGAAAAGATGAACACACCTGCTAACAATACTTAAGCGCACATGAAAATAAGCTGTCGATGCCTTACGTAAAGAACAATATTAGATAACATTGTTACACTGTGGACAGTTGACATCGTTTTTTAACGAATCCTAAAGAGTACTAGTAGTACAGCACAGTGCAACAGTCCCCTATTACCGGTACACAATTATTTATCCTTTGTCCGCTCTTACCTTATGCCGCCCTTTGAAGACGCTCCCTGTCGCTCCTTGCCCCAACACGTCTGCTGTAGACCACACATAGTGAGGAGTACTCCTCATCTGGACCACTGTCTGCATCATTCTGTCGATATCAAGCTAGAGCCACCTGTAAGCAGAAACTGACGTAATTTCGTCGAAAGGACAAAAGGAGAAACACGACGGACCAGTCTGTGTCAGGTTATTATCATGAAGTGATAGCATCGAAACGTAACCGAAGCCACGTACCGTGACCATGTCCACATTAACGTTTTTATTGGTACAGCTACTGCTCTGACGTTACTGCCTGATCACGAAGGTGCGTGAGGATCTATGTTATGCCCGAAAATGACGTTACGGTAGCAGGTGTGTAAGGTATTCTCAAAGAATACGATTCTAGTGAGGGTTCGATTAAAGAGCTGCAATTCATGGTTTTAGGAGGTTGAATTTAAATAATTCAGTTGGTATTGCGGCTCGGACGGAAAACGCATACGATCATTTTATCTCTTGTAAATAGCCATGGTGTCCGCGGCTCCCTGCTATAATACCTCCCCCCACCAACGTCCCCTCTTATCGCGAGACTTGGCACGGTGTCAAAAATCCAAAGTCTATTGACTATTGACCAGTTACGAACAAAAGATCTTTTCAAAGGTCGACTTCTCAGGTGTACACGCATTCAAGGTATTTCTGTCGAGTGGAAATCCCCTGACTCAAAAAAGTTCCAGTCCACAAGTGAAACTTGTAACTTGTACGTATCTATCTAAAAAGTAGACATTGAGAGAAAAGGCGTAAAGGTTTCCACGTAATCTTAACAGTAATCTTCCACGTAATCTTAACGTAATCTTAACAGTGACTACAAAATGTATACAAAGTTTTAAAGACTATAACCGTTAATGACTGTAACCGTTTAAAGACTGTAACCGTTAAGTAACCCCCCCCCCAAATAAAAGAACCTGCTGCTCAGTGAAACACGTACAAAATCGTTTTAAGTTCACAACTATGATACTCAACAGGCAGTGCCTGCGTGGTAGAAACGAGGATGTTTGACGGAAACAAGTCTACCCCGGAAGACCTTGTCTCTAGAAAAAGGCCAGTGTACGAAGCTTTCCTTAGTTTCAGCCGTAAACTTACTCCACTAGAGTCGTACAGCTACAGAGTGGCTTTTGCTGGTTGCTAGTTGCTCACACCTTTGACAAACATAAGTTACTATTACGCCGTAATAGTAACGAAGTGACAAATACACAATGTAGTACAAACTTTTGGATCAAACCAGAGAAAGCCAGAAACCATACGTACCTAAATGTAGTTTCATGGGCGAGTAGCCACCTTTAGACTGACAATGGTGAGTCTAACTTACAGAACAAAGTTAACTGAAGTTTCACGTGACGTGTTGGGAGAACGGAGTACAGGCATGTCAAGTACATCATGCGATTATGACTCATCCTTGCTTCCGTGACAAAACATAGGTGTGCCTTGAAGCAGTAAGCCCTTGCACCTTAGTTGCAAAATCACGTGACGACTCGACTCATCAACCAATCAGGATTGAGCATATGGTAGGACAATAGTGGACTGCTGCCGACCACCATACTGTGTCGCACGTAGGTATACATGCATGTAACGTTGCACCTTGCTATCAAGACTCTACTGGCCAGTGTCGCTACAAAAATTACCGTTACGCATTTTTAAAACAATATTTACGAATGAAGGAAGTGCCACATGTCCATAGGAAAATGGCTGTCACAAATGCTCTCTCAAAACCATGAGTTGCACAAGCAGACACGACGATGTACGTACATTCGGACCCATACTTGTTCCGGTATGACGAAGGTGAGTTAATGTTTAAAAGTTATGAACAGTTCGATGGTAGTGAACAGGTGGTAAGTAAATAACTAATGGGGTACTTTCCACCAGTAACATTCCCACGTTGCTATTCCGCGATGTACAAGAGGGAAATTAGCTGAACATACGGTTAAAAAACGATAGAATGATTGGACTATCTACGTGCTTCATAATTATGTTTCACACATAATGCTGCTTAATTGTACATCGTATATACATGTAGTAGTACTGCATTGAGCGTTGTATAACTTTTGTGAGCTGCCTCAGTGGGTTTCATAAACCTCAAATTGCATTAAGCTGTATCTTCCTGTTGAGGTCAGAAAAGAATCCCTCTTCAACGTGGTCCCAACAGTAAGGAAGAAGTCATAATATCCTTTAATTAAGGTCAAACTTAGTTGAATGCTTTTGATAAATATAAAAGCAAATAAGCTAAAGCTACCATGGCATATATATATGTACATCATCATGATCATCATCATTGCTGCATGTCAATGTAGCTATAGTTAGCAGTCTAAAGTACATAATAAATCAAGTTTCTATTCTCAATGTGATGTACATGTACACAGGGGAGAAATATACTGCAGTTTGTATTAATGTTGAAATGTAAGAGTGTAGAGCCTGAGTTACAGATATCATGCTAGAACTTCTAGTAGAAGTAACAGCTATACAGAGCCACATCACTGACATGTCATTCATGTTTGTACCTGTGGCATACATGGACAAGTTACAGCCTGAACAATTTAGTATATGATTGTGGATGTATAAGAAATTGATTATTATTCTGTGTACATTGGAATATATTGACATTCTGTGTAGAATCAAGCATATCTTCTAATCTAAACTTAAAGTTAAAAGAAACTTAGACTATCATCATTTTCAGAGCTGCTGCAATATGTAGGTCATAGGTTTACATCTAAAAATGTAGCATATTAATGTTTACTGTTATGACAAGGTATAGTAATTGAATTATAAAAAATACATCATGATGAATAAATGCCTGTGTTATATATATTTTGATAATGCCACACCAATTTAATTTGTTGGTTCTCAGATTTTTTTTCAGAAAAAAAGGTGTATGTCCTGTTGTTCAAAACAGCATGACAATGTCATTTACTATATGTGCAGTCAATGTCACTGTGACCTAATTGTCTGCATACCTTGTTGTAATCTACTCAGTAACATTAGCGATGCTGTGAGTGTAGAAATTTGAAGATTATTCATGATATTCAACAGCTAATCACAGAATTTATTGATTTCACAAAAGCTGATATTACAAACAAATTCTACTACACTTCAAGCTTCCAAATTAGTGTGAGTAAGATTAAAGTTTATCAACTCTAACTAAAGTAAAGAGTTATCTTATGTAATCTTATGTAGGTGCACAAGTAGAATAATTTGGACACTGTTTACAAAATGGACAGGGATCGAAATCCTTCAAATGTTCAATGTGGCAAATTGTCAAAAAATTTTTATTTCCACAGACTTTCTAGAATGATCATGTACATTGTATTTACATACACAAATAGACTTTGAAGGTGAGTAATTTATGTATCTAAGTCCTAGCACTAATAGAAGGAATCAGCTGCAGTACTCAACTTACTGGAGTTCAGGACCAAGAGTTAACAAGCCATACAAATCTGGTCTGTCTGCATGTGGAAGGAGAAGGATAGGCTCCGTCTTATAATACTGTGCTCAAGACACAGTGAATTAACAACCAACTGCATATGGCCCAATAAATTACAGATTTGTTGATTGTACAATGGTTGTGTGGTACTGAATTTGCTTTAGAAGGTGTAGTGTACTACAGTCTACTTCTTGTGTTGCTGTGACTAGTTTACCTCAAGCAAACTGTATGGTTGACCTATTTTTGACTGTAAATGGAGAAGTGTATCTGTATACTTTAATTTGTCCAAGACTAATGAAGCAGAACATACAGATAATTAATCATTGATGCACTGTAAACTGTGCTGATGTTTGTAATCCTATGTTGCGTACGAGAAGGTCCACTCAATGTCTCACATAACTCACATGCACGAGGCACAAATTGTAGCAACTGTCGACTTCAATATCACAATAAAAAACTATTTCTGAAGAATACATTTCCACTCCTTTGGAATCTTACAATACATAATTATAATCATACAATTAATCTAAAAGTGTTTGCTGAAGAAAGATGCCATCCACTACATCCAGAACTTTGCTATGGACCCAGTCTTATGATATTGTTCACACTCAAGTAGTGACCACAATTAACTGTCTGATATGAGTATGATATAAGTTTTGACATTATTTGGATGTGATACCATTTGGGCTTTGCTCAATGTGTATTTAAGGAATACAAATATTTGATATTTCACACAATATTTGTATTCCATTTGAAAAATGGGAAGGACAGATTTGTGCAAAGTTGTCCCATGTTTTGCACAGGAAACAATGAACAAATTTGTTTTACTTACCTGTACTGTACTGTACAAACAGCCAAAAAGGTAGACGCTGAGATTTCTCTTGTAGAAATTCAAGCCTTCAGTCAATCTGCAGAATCATAGTGAATACTTGTATTAACATATATTTGTAATCATCAATGTTGAAATTGAGTGTACGTATTTTTGCTCGCTGCTGCACATGCTTTGTTCTCAAAATGGAATGGAAACAGCTTGAAATATTTTTCCTGCATCCCCAACATCCAAAATTAACTGCACCCAAGCCACAAATCTATTAGGAAAAGTGGAAGCAGAGATCAAATTGGAAGCTGTTACCATCTAGATGAATTTTTTGCCATTTAGCATTGGGTCCAACTAGTAATGATCATTACACCGTTACAGCAAACAAAAATCTACACTATCCTCTGTACGTAGTACAGGTCATGCAGGTAGACATCTGATATACCTGTACAGCTCCAATTTTACCTGCACTAATCTGCATATGCAGGTTGTATTTCAATCCCTGGGAAAGCTCTGCAGCTGGTCCCAGGTGGATCACAATGCACATACATGACCTGTGCATATTCAAAACTACTGGGACTTTCCACAGTCCAAAGATAGCACCGCTTTTATTATTGAAAGCTTTTCATTGTAGTTGTACACTGAACGTCAACAGAACTCCATTCGCTTATCACAAACCAGATGGTGTTCCAAACAAAATGGCATGGTGTAATGCTGGTCTTTGTTGGACTAAAATGGGTTCGATGTTTTGGAAACTTGTAGTGACAGCTGTGGCCTTGACATGAAAGAAATTCAATGCTGTAGCTTTTAGTCTGCTTTGACTAAATTAAACCAGTCTCAGGGAAAAACAAAGGTACGCAGTGTGGAGTTCGTGTGAATTTCGATCTGATCTTAACACAGTCTTGTGATCGACAATATAGATGGTCCAAGTAACACTACTGTTGGAGTCATTAAAGAGAGTACATATCACATGCAGAAACTGGGGCAGAATAACAGACTTTGCTGCTACGTATATGCAAAATTGTTTAGTTACCTAGCTTGCAATTTAGTGAAAGCATTAGCAATGTGACATGTTGCAATATTAGATTTGTGAGACCAAATGTAGCAATTTTGGAGAGGTAAACATGATATGTTCTGCTAGAGATGCTTCGTTGGTTGGTTGCCTGGAAATAGAAGTATTGGTGCAAACATAAAATCAAGAACATTATATACCAAAGTCTATACTGTAAGGAGATGTACAACGACAGAACATTGGAGACTTCGTTTAATGTTGACTCATAACACAATATATCTGGCTTTTCACCTACGATTGTCTATAAATTATATGTTGAACTTAAGTAGTAGGTTTGCTTTTGGTTTACTGTGATGTAGGCCACCTGGATATCTGAAGTGTGGATACCATGAGGGTTACTGATAGTGCATATAGTAGATGTCTTTTGATTCACTTTTGCAGGGTATGAAAGTTGACGGAAAGACAAGTCAAAGAACTATGACAAATAGCAGCTAAGTAGTATAAGGCAGCTCAGCACTTATAGTTAGACAACACATCACAACATTGACATGGTGTTTTGTCGACGATGAAGACATGACACTTTGTACTGACTTCAGATTCATGAATTCTGTCCTTGAAAGTGTCCATAAGGGTTGAGATAGGGTTAGACCAATCGTCATATGCAAAATGCAAAGTCGTATGTGGCCCTGGCTTGCGCATCTTCTGAAAATTACGGGAAAATACTTATAATTTCAAATTGTGGTTTAAAAAATCATTTCTAAACCTACTTGTCCATTCTAACCCAACTTTTTGTGATTTTCCTGATTTTCACATCTACTTCCTCAAAATGGGGCATCACGTCATGCTCTAGAATCTGTAAATGATGCTGAGAAATGACGGCAAAACATTACAGCCCAGTTTGCCCCCCTCCCCCAAAATTTATGTACTTACTACTGACCTGTATTCCTCGTCTTCTGTACCAAGAGCTCAACATTGGATCAACACACACTCTTTCCTTTCTGTAACCATTCCTCGTTCCTGACAATTTTCGTTTTCTAATGCGTATGGGGGGTACGGAATCAGGGGGTTTCCCTGCATGGTTTTAAACGGACGTAAGTTGTTTCCATGACCTACTTGGAATAATACACTTGCAACAAAAAGGGGAGAATATTTACAACTTGATGGCATTCAATCCTGTTTTGTTGGCTAAAAGTCTACAACTTTAGGATAGCAAAATTGTAGGCATTTTAAATCATAGCCAGTGAGATTTCGTTCGTTCGTTATAATCTATGATGTCTAAAAGAAATCATTTTAGTTCAACAACGGCCCCACACTTTGGAAAGTGTATCTGGCCGATCGTGATCCACGAAAAAAAGAGAGTCCGACTGCATGTAAAATATCTGTATAAAAATGCGATATTCTATGCATGTTAAATACAAAGTCTGACCTTGTTGTAGGCACACTTTTTTTTTCAGTATTTGATATTGGGGGAGGCAAAACTAGTCGCGTTCGCTGGAAGCCTGGATTAGGGGATTTATAAACGCTGTGTTCTGACGCCCTGATGAATCGGATTTGGATATAAATGACGTCATTCGGTACGGTGACCCAGAAAAAGTCTGTGATTGGTCAAGGAGTCTATTAGACACCACTTACATCTCAAGCAAAACCTCCTTGCCTCAAGTAAAACAAGGACAAATGCAAAACAACAACGGTACTGAAAATGCACACTTGGACAAAAAAGTGGCTTGAAATGATTCCGGTGTAAATTGTAATAGGTGTTGTGCCTACCTGTTCATCAGTACAGGGCACAGTTAATTATAAAGCAGAGTTAAAATTTTAAAAAAGAAAATAAAAAGTCAATATTTGAATATGCGACATCTCAGGCAACCATGGCCAGACGTTTTAAGTGTAGTTTCTGCGTCCCATGCCGAGTTGGCGTTGTTCAACTTGTTGGGACTTTTCCAAATAATGAAAGGCAGAAACGACATGACGTGCTTGAAAAGGCCCTTGTCGCTTGGCCTGGCGCCACAGGTATTCGGACAAGTGCACACAGTATTCAACACACGCTACTTATAGTTTAGAATTGCACCAACGTTTTCCCAGGCATTAGCTTTGTTGACCGACGGCAGCGCTTTGTAATATAGATCGACCATTAACGTAATTTTATACCCACAGCTGGCACTACAAAATAAGTCAACGTTTTGTCAGATCTGCAGAGTCCTTTCCAACAAAGTCCGCAAATCTTTTTTGGGGGGTTACCGTTATTTTATTCTGTTAAACTAAATTAATGCCGCAAAATGTACTGCGCATTTACTTTATTATACATACTACAGACAGTGTGCGAATAAACATATTGCAATATGCATATTTCAAGTCAGCGTTTTTAGCTAGAAACAAAGAGTCAAACGAACAATAAACGAGGCAACCCTAATTTATTTCACTTCAATAGTAATGACTTACACGTCTTCGTGGCCATGGCCTTCATCACTAGTAAGACCTAGTAAAAGTGGTCAATTCCACAGGAATAGAGTTGTACAATCCAATGTCTCTGGATAAAACCTAATAATATTATATAATGATGTTGTATAATGGAGTTGTACACATGAGTGAACTTCTTCTGCATGCTGCCTGGCCACAATTTATTGTAAAACGAAGATAAAAAAAAGATCTGAGAACGCTTCAATTTGATTACAGTCATAAAATTATAACATTATCCACATGCAAATTCTTAGGTCTAACTCGTCCAGATTTAACCAGTCAACATGGCTGCCGTGACGTCACTATATCGTCAGTGTCTGAACAGCTGTGAACTCTTCTCCCGGCCGCAGCGTCACGGGGCTGACCACGTGACCTGCCTCCACACAGACGAACGAGAGGTACTCCTCGTTCCCAAGGTCCGGGAAGTTTGGGCTCATGGTCTCCCAGGGGTTCCAAACGACCGTATCCGGGAAGTTCTCTTTGTCCATTCGCAGCGTTCGGCCGCCGTTTATGCCTGAAACATTAACCAGACATGTCCGTGAATATTTTCATCAGGTGGGTAAGTCACTGAACAAAGAGACTCTTTTTACACAACCGACTGTTTTATTCAGCGACACCTACATGTATGTTGTGCAATGTGTACCAGTCAGAATTGCCCAGAGGAAGGTGACAGACGGTCACCGAAACGTCAGCTGAATAAAATATTTGGTTGTGTACAAAGAATCTCTTTATTCATTAACAAGACATGGTTAACAAAGTTATTTGAATATTTTTTCGACGTTTCGATGGACCGTCCGCCAACTTCCCTCACTGCAGCTGCACGTAAATTCGAATTTACCAATGGTAGTACATGCCAGTAAAGTCGGGTAATGTTTACATTGTAAACAGTAACGGACTTTATTTGCAATGGCAAATGCAGTACGTTCTGCCGACGTACCCACCTGTGATGACGTGGCTAGACGGCGTGTTGATGTAGACAGAATCTACAAACTCTCCTACAGTCAACAGTTCGCGGCTTTCTGTAAACCTCTGGAACTCTCGAGTCTGTATACATGTATTTGAATGGCAATAAATTGCGTAAGGCACCGTTTTGATTCTTCACATTGCTATGAATAGTCGTTAAGTTGAACGAAACTAAAGAATATCCAGGAGGACTATTACGTACTACTTACAGTAATAATAGAAATATAAGACAAGAATGAGACATAAAACGAAGTCTGATCATACATACATTCCCGGGCCCTCTTTCTTTCAATTGAGAAAACTACAAGTAAATCCTTAGAAATAACATATGCTTGGCGGTTTTATTTCTGAGTTAATCATCATGTTAATCGTGAAAGTAAAAGACACCATTGTGTTACACATAAAACAATAAGTAGTTAACAATAAATTAGGTGGAAAATGACATTGTTGACTCTCACCTTGTCTATGTACTCCAAACCTTGCATACCGGAAACAGACACCGACCTAATGTCGTCGACCCGGAAGTAGTTGTGAAGTAATGTGGTAAAATTGAAGGTGTTTTCTCCCGTATTTTTCACCTTGATAAGTAAAAAAGGGCATTTTAATGGAATATTAATAGCACAGTCGTTGTAGCAAGGGAAAACCCGAGAAATTCCGTTTAAAAATACATACCTTTAAGTGAAGAGGTACTAAAGAAAATTGTTACTCAAGCAAGGGTTTTGAAATCTGCTTGTATATGTATAGCACCTCGGCAGAGCCTCTCATTTAAGGTCCCAGTCGTATATTCAAGGGTGACATTCCATTTATAGTTTTCAAATGTTGTGTTGACAGTTTTCAAAACTTATCCAGTTGCTTGAGTAACAATTTTCTTGTGTATCTCATTACCTGGATGTATAACCTTCATCGACGTACCTTCAGAGTGGTTTTAAACGCCGTATCTCCGAACACCAAGGCGTACGTCAACTTGAACTTGTGGTTCCACAGTCGTCTGGTTTCCTCATTATCCACCAGGCTGTAGACCGCTGTGGCGTTCCCATTGAAATCCTGGGTAAGTATGACAAAATTTTTTTGGTAAGAATCATGGGATATATGCAAATTTAGGGCGATACCACCAGTACAGTTCCTGGGGGTGTGGCTCCTCTCCTTGGTGCTGAACTGTCCTTCATGAGCACGTCGTCAGAACGCACGTACCAGACGTCTGTCGCCATGGTAACTGGTGCTGTAGTAGACACCCTATGGTGTCATCGGGTTACATTATGTAGCAGGACAGAATTGGAGGGGCTGGTCACCACATATTAGTACATGTATATGAATGTGTTTGGGTAAAAATAAACAAATCAGTAGTTTGTTGTGCTAGACCACGTGAAGGTAAACATCATGCATTTGCTTCGCAAATGTTACCTTTCTAGTACACGTATATTTCTGTTGCCTTTATCCAGGGTAGACTAACTCAGTGGCAGTACGTGCATACCTTTTGTGGACCCTCCTCTAATTTCCAACGCGACGTCCTGGCGAAACCATGAGTCGGACCGGCCTCCCACTGACCGAAGTGGGGGAAAGCAATCGGTATTCCTGGGTAGAAGACAAAACACCATTTACACCATGTTGTATAATCCTGACTTGAATAGGAACACCAAGGAGCACCAGGCAACAAACAATTCTTGATGTCTTGCACTACACATTAAAAAACATATTTTATAACGTTACAACACTAAAATAAAGTTTGTGAACACAGTCTGCCAACACATCATATTGCGAAAATTAACTCACTCAAATACAGCATTCGACAGAATACACTGTCGCTGCTGGTAATCTTCCAGTATGATTTTTAGGATCAAATACGGGGCTGATAATGAGTTCTATCTATGCCTATGGGGAACGCTGTCTGAAATCGTACCTAATTTTACACATACCTGCCCTGATGGGTGCCAGGTTGTCATATATTGCCTCCCTACTCTGGAACAGAACGTCTTTTCCAGCCACTTTCCATGACAAAACCGTCGCCCCGTGGAAATGCACTTGGACTTTCTGTGAGAATGTGCAGCCGACGTACAGCAAAACTGTCATCAAAACATGCATTTTGCTCTTTTCGGGAGAGCCAAGCACAGCCATGGTTGGTGAGAACTATGCAGCACAAATTCGAAGTTGAACTTTGGTCAGTGCAGGGTTGAAAAGGTTACGCACTTCTAGTTCTGTTTGTTAAATGACAGCCGAAGTTGACTGACAAACACAGGTTGGTGCTAAGGAGTTATACGGCCGTCTCTGTAGTTTTGGTAAAACCTGCAAGGTATCGCTTCTGTCCTTGACAACTGGTCTTCGGAATAGGTCAACCATTCAAACTGGCGGGGGGTTACCCTTAATAAATGAAGAAAAAAATAGAAAAAGAGACAATAGATGGATAAAAAGATGATTTTGTAAATATGGTACTAAAATATTTTAATGCTATATTTTTCTTCTACAAGAGAAGTGAAAAAAATATGCCAAACAAGGTATGAACCAGAAAATCACCACCCCTTCAAGATAGTGGTCAATTCCTACGCGGGTCATTTCGTGACCTCTACACGCGGGAAAACTGAGTTTTGCACAAATTTGAATCCAAATTTTGAATTCCCGGCGAAATGGCTGACCAGGAAGTGAACAGCACGTACTCGTTTGGTTGCCAGGGTTACGTGCATGTTGTGGAGTTCAGTCCGTTTGAGGAGTCGTCCCAGCTTTTGGCTTTCGGCGGGAACAACCGCGTTTCGGTGGCGAAGTGTGTGTTTCCGGTGAGTGCCCCCCTCCCCACTTTATATACACTTTGAACGTAACATTTGACGTTAACAGTATGGTCAAATTCGATAAAAAATCTTTTAAATCAAGTTTTTTTACTTTTATATATGATCTCAATAACAGCAGTTATTCGTCAATTAATGAATTATACAAAATAAATGGATGAACAAATTGTGAACATGTGAGCTCGTGAGATAAATTGAATGAATGAAGGAAAGAAGGAAGAAAAGAAGGAAAGACAGGCCGACAAATAAGGTGATGCTTAGGAATCGTTTGAGATGTTACTTAGGAAAATGGTGTGCTGGCAAGTTGCTCTTGCACTGTGATAATTTTTTGTGAGGAAAAATTAAATATAACATTTGCTGTATATGCATTTCCATAGTATATTATATAAGCTATATTTAATCATGCTTTAGGAAGAAGACAAGGAGTTGGGAGATCTTGAGTACGAACATCTGCGGGACTTCCACCACGGTACTAGAGTCGACGCCATCGCGTGGTGCCCGCAAACCAACATCAACACTCTACCAAGGGTTGTCAGGTCAAGAAAAACTTATTCATTTTCACCTTAAGTTTGCACTAGATGGAGTTTCCCTTGACTAGTTTAAGATCTTGACATGTTTTAAAGTAGCATATTGTTTTGATTTCTCCAAACACATAAGGTTAATGACCTGGACCAGACGTCTGTCACCATGGTAACTGGTGCTGTAGTAGACACCCTTTGGTGTTGGGTTACATTATTTTACAAATTGTTGGACAATGTTGGAAGGGCTGGTAACCATATATATGAATGTGTTTGTGTAAGAATACACAGAGCAGTAGTTTGTTGAGCTAGGCCATGTTAAGGTAAACATTATGCATTTGCTAAATGCAAGTGTTACCTTTCTAGTTTGTTTTGTTTCATGTAATAATTTCTGTGGAGACTGAAAAAAGCTCTGCATTTGTCCCCACAGATTCAGTACAGCAGGTTCAGACAGAAAAATTCGCATCTTTTCCTCAGACTTGAAGGAGAAAGACTCTGTACAGGTGAGAATATTCACTGGATGTTTTGAAAACTCAAAATATAACTTGTCAATTTGTTGTATTTTCTTTCTTTCCATTCATTTTCTGCTTTTTTGCTAATCAAAAATTCTTCTGATGTATTGATGTTTTCAAATTTTAGAATGAATATTGTAGGAAATATATACAGAACTAGCTCAACATGCTGCTTGTAGTAAATTATTTTAAGATAAATCATTACTTTAACGATGTTCTTGTTCCGCTGTTGTATGTTTATTTTTGCAGGTTTTGGAGGGTCACACTGATTATGTCAATGATGTGGTGTTTGAGCCGACCAATGGGGAGCAGCTAGCGAGCGTGAGTGACGACCACACCTGTCGTGTTTGGGACCAGGACGGAACACAGAAGGCGGTCATGCCGCTGAAGGGACCGGGCGTGTCGGTGTGCTGGCACCCCGAGGATCCTGGGAAGGTAGTCATGGGTTCATCCATTGGGTTTATAGGGGTGGTATATTTCCAGCCCTTAGCAATGAGGGCTGAAACTATACCACCTGCATATGCAGCTTAGTGCAGGTAGAATTGGAGCTGTGCAGGTATTTCTAATGTCTACCTGCATCTTACCTGCACTGGTCCATGTACATGTACTGGGCCTTTGTGGATTTTTATTTGCTGCATTGACTGTTACAACCTGTAAAGTTTATAAAAGAAGTAAACTGAATTCTTCGTAATAAGTCTAATATTTCTGTATTATTTTCACAACGAAAGCTGATGGTAGCTGAAAAAAGTGGCATCATCCGGTTCTATGACATCATCACCTGCCAGCCAATCATGTCGCTGGATTGCGGCCACACCCCCCTGACCTCAGCAGACTGGTGTAGGACAGATCCACTGACAGTCGGGGCCGTGGCGGGCTCTGATTGGTTCATGTGGGACGTGACAAGGTCGAGTCGTCCGGAGGACAGGCGACAGGTCCATCCCGAAGGCGCCAAGAACTTCAGGTGTGGCCATGGCAGAATTATTGAAGTGCCTCATCAATTAGTTCTTCTTTTGTTTTTCCAGTGGGGCTAGACTGTACTGCTTCTCCATACTGTATCCGTATCTTTATCTGTATAGCCGGTATAACCGCCCTTCGGCATAACAAACCAGCTTTGCAGGCACACTGCGTGGCGGCAGCTAGCTATATTACACTGAACAACCTGTTACACCCAATCTTTGCACATATAACTGCAGGAGTTGTTTAAAGCTATCTAGTGATGATGATGCCCCAACTGTACTTGGTGGCAGCGAGTTCCACTCTACGATTAGTTCTTGGAAAATTCTGTTTGATACTGGATTTCGAATGTTTCAACAATGCTCATGCACTAAGATTTTTATGTTTTGTTGACATCTTCTTGAACTTTCTTTCAATGTGTTCTCTCAAAATAAAGAACCTTGAAAAGTGTTAGGGGTATAGGTTGTTGTCTAGCTTCTGTATAAATGCTCAAGGTCTAATTATAGTATTTATACAAAAGGTTTAGTTCTCAGACTGCCTTGTTTTGACACAGGTGGTGCAGAGTAAGTGAAAAGCTGTTTGCCACCTGTGGTCGTCCCGGCAACCAGGTAAAGGTGTTCCACAAGGGGCATCACCAGGTGAGTCAGCTGTCAGTCAAAATTATGCAAATGAAGATATCAAAACTGAATGTTGTTTACAGTCATAGAATATAATATTAGAATGAAAGCTCATCTGTGTTGGTAGAATCCATATTATGATAAAGTTTAACTTTAATCCAACACAAGAAGGGAACTCACCATGAATTTTCGGTCGAACTCGTTAACCTTCGTCAGATGAATGATCCACTCGCTGACGTCATTCCAGAAGTCGGAAGCGTGAAGTCAGTAGTGAATTTGCTGTTGCCTTTTTTTTTCTTGGTAGACGCCTGTTTCCAGTAGTATGGCCATCCAGGGCGGTCTATCGTGGCACGCGAGGCTGCCTGTCTGCGCTGTTGGTGGGGACAGAGTGGTACACATGTGGCTGGCCGAGCTGTAGATATGTCAGTGCCTGAAGAAATGGGACTGCTAGGATATTCTGGGATGTTATGCTTAACCTGTATTGTGTTTTATTTGGTCTTACTATAACCTCATGACTTCAAGGAAAAGTGGCCAGTAAGCTGATTTGTGTATTAAATGAATAAACAAAGGCTTAAACAAAAATTAAAAAAAGCACCGAATTCTGCATCATAAGTAGATTAAGCTATGTATGTCTTTGAAATCTTTGAGTATATGTACTGAGAAGAAATTGAACTGTATATGTTCCAGTATTTAGGTATGATATCCTGTCAAAACTGGTTATACTTATAGTACTAGGGACCAAAATTAAGGAAGGTTCTATAAAAACATTTTATGCTGCCAGTCTGAAAAAATCATGAGAAGTGTTTAGTACACTTAATAAAATAGAGGTAACTGCATGGAGTCTGTGAAAGGAGTTTTTATTTTCCTTCATTATTGGTAACTTCTAGTACTGTAGGCTATGTTGATTTGATTATATGGATGACACCTGCGCGGGCATCTGTTTAAAAAAAGTTTTGGACTATACTGTAAATCGTACAAAGCTGCAAACTGAGCAAATATATGCCATAAGTTACAAAAAAATATTGGAAAACTACTAGTATACTAATGTCATAGAATGCCAAAATTTGCATGCTCGCATCAGTTTTGGGGTTCCCTGAGGATGACATCCATATACATGTACACGTAATCAAATCAACATGGCCTTATACAGGATACTCCTATTTCCCTCGGACTGTCAGAGATTGGAACATGCTTCCACAGGCCATAGCCGAAATCCGAGAGGCCGACAAGTTCAAGGAAGCAGTACTGCTACACTTGAGGGATCATTAAGGGCGCAGCGCACTCCCCCCTGCGTGTCTTACCCCAACTGAGGGGTGTTACCCAGTACCTTTTCAAGATCAACAAGATCAAGGACTACAAGAGACAGTCCGTGCATCAATTATTTGTTATTGAACAAAATGTCTTCTTAGTACTGTAAATTCTACAGATGTTACATTCCAAGGCTGAAAAGTATAGCACGTTGGCAGAACGTACTGCACCTGCGCAAAACCCTGATTTTTCACGTTTTTCGTTGGATGTTTGGTCAACGTTGCATCAAACGTTGCAACTTGCAGACGATATCTTATCTATACAACATCTGAAAACTACAGACAGGCTGTCAACCTTATATGCTCTAATACAACCTTATATGAGACGTTCTGCCAATGAAAGTGCTTTGCACAATACATGACGGGTTCGCGCAGGTGCAGTACGTTCTGCTGACGTGCTGAAAAGTATACAAGACTGACAATAGCACAAAGGCTTGAGTGCTATGTACTAAATCTGTGCCTAGGTAAACAAATATCCAGTCAAACTACCGGTAGTCACTGAAACATAGCCTTAAGACTTTAGTCTGTATTTAACCAGGACTCTAGCCAGCACCCGTTTTTCCGTAAATTACTGGAACTTTGTGGTGCCTGACGGAAAAATTTTGAAACCAATCCGTCGACCTTGACAGACAAAATCAACAAAAATCTTGGGTAAAAATATAACAACATCCAAAGGACCACCGACAACCACTCTAAACCCCATGATTTGCTTCTCAAAATGCAGGAAATTGCATTTTTGAAGGCTTGAAAATCCTAAATTTTCGGCGGGAGCATGCCCCTGGACCTACATTGCGAGCGCTCCTCTCTCCAGATCCAATCATGAACCTGGACTGACGGAAAAACATTTCGAGCTGGCTAGAGCCCTGGTTTTAACCTTCTTCCTACTGAGGCAACCTTTGGCACCAAATATGCCCTGGTTTTATGAGGTAATGCAGCAGAGAGAAGGTTTTTATTTTTAGACAAAATCTTTAAATCAGCTTCTACTGTACATGCACTTGAAAATGAACAGCTAGTTTAAAGTCAAAACCAGTTGTTAATTCCCCCTCTTCTGATCGTTTCTCTCTGTTTAACTGCTGCCTTTTCTAACATTTCCTCCTCCATCTTCTCAACCTCTGTCTTTTCTTCTTTCGGGGCAAACAGGTCAGGAAACTCAAAGGTCTGTCCATCTCTCTGGGGAGAAAGAGCAACAGAAAGATCACAAAAATGTAAATTAGGGATAGGACAAGGATGGTTTAGCCACCACTCTGTGGGGATGGAACAAAGGAAAGATCACCAACATGCAAATTAGGGATATGAAAGGGAAGGTTTGTACAGATTTGTAAGAATTGACAATGGTCACTAACATGCAAATTTAGGATAAGAAAGGAAAGTAACAGAACAGTGTTCATGTGGAAAGATGTGTCCATCTCGAAAATACTTCTCACAAGAGAAAACTATCAGAAATGCAGACTAGTTTTGACTTCTCAATCAAAATAAAAAACAACAACAACGAGAACTGAAGTCTGAAAATAACCTTACCAAAACAACATAAGCAACTTTGTGGTCTTCTGTCTCCCAATACATTCTGTTCTGCCAGTTTCTTGCTCTCTTTCCTAAAAAAAAATACATAAAAAAAGACAAAAGATATAATTAGACACTCAAACCAGTATAAGACACCCAAATCAGTATGCTTCCACAGTTCCAATACCTTCACAAAAACCCAAAACACTTCCCAGAAGTCTGAAATCTCCACTTTCCTGTTTGAATATGACAAGAGGCTTAAATACATAATGGTAATACAGTCAAACCTGCTCGAGAGGACACCTGTCTGAAAAGAACACCTGCAGTCAATGGACACATTGGAACAGTCCCGTCCATTTTTACATAGTTAAGACCCTGTCCCAGGAGGACAACTGTCTTCCCCAACCAGAAGGACACTTTTTTCAGTCCCAAGGGGCACTCAGAAGACCTGTCTCAGAGAACAATATTGATTGACAGAAGTACCCAGCCGGGCGAGTCCAGAAACAATATTTTCTGATACAGTAGACACCTGATTGTTGCATAAGCGATTTGTCGATTTGTATTATAATATCAATAAACAATACGTCTAATCGAATTCCACATAGAGATTGTCGAGTAACTTACCCATCTGTATTCTGACACGGATGTCTGCCGCATGAATGTTGTACAGCTCTTCTAAGTAGATCTTTAGTTCTTGTTTCCCCATCCTGAAAGAGAAGCAATATGAAATTTGTTAGTAAATATATGTATATGTTTTCATATGAGTTTCAAGTCCAGTGAGTGACAACAGCCTGGATTCAAACTTTTTTTTTGTCTTGAGTTGTTGTGGGTTTACTAAGCACTAGACCTGGACTACTTCACACTGCATGGTAGAAGTCCCATGGTTGACTCTTCGCCACATCAAGGAGGTTCAATCTATTTGAATCTCCTTGCCACAATAAAACGAAGTATCGTTTTTGGCTTGTGTGTGTGTGTGTGTGTGTGTGTGTGTGCATGTACAAATGTACACACAATGTAGTCTTGCCATAAAGCCTCTGTGCTGCCATTTTTGTCTGTGGGGTTGCAAAACAGTATTTTTCTTTCTACCAATTGCTGTGGTACTAGTAGTAGTACTTACTCCATAGGTATCTGGAACTGTAGGGTGTCAGGAGGCTGGGGCTTCCTGGGTCGTACCAACTTGATACAGAAGGGGGTGAGTAGCACCTTCAATGTGGGGTTTTCTGGGTGCCATGGTAACCGACTGTAAAGAAACAAAAAATCAACAAAAAATTGTTTACAGAGATGTGAAAAAAGTCGAACGAGTTAGAAATCATATAAATGTATACTGAGCAAGAATGTAACATTACGTTGTATTAAAAGAAACTGATCTCTAACATATACATTCATTTGCCAAAAAACAGTTACTCAAGCAACTGGATATGATTTTGGAAACGGTCAGACGTTTCAGGTAGCATCCACTACCTTTCATCAGTGACGAAAGGTAGTGGATGCTACCTGAAACGTCAGTGACGAAAGGTAGTGGATGCTACCTGAAATGTCTGACCATTTCCAAAATCATATCCAGTTGCTTGACTAACTGTTTTTTGGCATATGTTATCACCTGGATGTCTAACCTTCACCGACGTAGGAATGAACTCTGGTAGATCATTGTGACGACATTGATCTGTTTGCGGTAAATATAGGCGAGGTTTTTGGCGTCTCTTTGTCATTTCATAACTTCTTATAATCAAATGTACTTTTTTCTGGTTTGTAATTTTATTCAGCCACCAATATAATAAACCTAGTGATCTTGAACGACAAACATTCTTAATTGAAACCGCCCCCCCCCCAAATATCATAATTTTTTACCCATGTGCACATGAGAGACGCCAAAAACCTCGCCTATATTTACCGCAAACAGATCAATGTCGTCACAATGATCTACCAGAGTTCATTCCTTTGTACCTTGACTGATCACCATCAGGTGTTATAAACGTCACGCAACGTGCAAGACTTCCGAGAAATACTCACTGTTTCAAAAGCTGTCTGAACACCAAGGACGTCGCCATTTTCCCCTTTCACTATCAAATCTCGCAGTTCGCGAGAGTTCAGAAAAATTCTCAAATGATAGTTTTTCGCTTCATAAGACACCGTAACTTCACCAAGCGCTTCTGTTTATCATCGATCAGTTTGAATTTAAAGAATTTTGTATAATAAAGTGTCCTATATTATAAGAAAATAAGAAGTAAATATAAGTCACGTGATCTGTATTAGACGTGAACTGGCGAGAGTTTATGGAGGTCAAAGGTTGGTTCGACTCAGGTGTGGCAAGCTGGTGCGGTAACATTTCCGGCTTGCCCGGAACTTTACCTCGGTTTTCCCCCGAAAAAGTTTGTGTTTTTGACCCTAAAACATCCTATTCTAGTCGTTCGACACCTTGGAGATGAGTCTTACGATATTTTTACGTCTTATCTAAGAGTTAAACCGGCAGAAACCATCGGAAACTACGCACGCTGGTGACGCAAAACTGAAAAGTATACCCGCGCTCGAATAATTTTATCATCTTCTACACTTCCTTTACGACAGGTGTGAAAAGTTAAGGTGAGTCACACTTTTGGAAACTTTTCTGTGTCTTTTTTTTCATGTAGTGACTAATTTGTATCAGACTTGGGAAGTTTTGTGAGTGTATTTTGTGTTCTACATAGTCTTCAAACATTTTATGTAGGTCAACTATAAAAAAATATGCTTACTCTAGCTACATGGTTATTTAGAAGAACTTCAACTGATTTTTTTCTAACCCTTAAAAATACGTGTACGTGTAGGGCATTTCCTCTTTATACTTTGTACAAAGTATTTTCTATGATCAGTAAGGAAAGAGTTTAAACTACTTGGACAGTCTAATTTTCCCCAGATTTAGTTATAAGTTGTTGTATAATCTTAAAAAGCATCATGAATACAATGAAAATGAAAGTAAAAGTGTCACCATTCACAATTACATGTATCTACCAATGCCCTACATGTATCTTACATAATCAGGTGTGAAAAATCACAGCAATTTTGCTGCTAATTTTACTGTTGTAAGGTGAATGCCAACTTTGTAAGGAAAAGCACATAATTCAGAACATTCTGTAGTTAAAATCTCGTTTCATAGCTATTATATTCTTGTATGCTCCAATCCCACTAGGATAAATTTTTACCGGATCGAGCCAAATAGATTAGTTGACTGAATCGATTCGGTCAACTTTACCCTAGTGGGAACACTCCCTATCCGGCTCGATCCGGCTCAGCTATGATCCGCCTCGCATTGACTGAATCGCGCGCTTCGGTCAGCTTATCTTGATCTTGATCTTGAAAAAGTACTGCGTAACAGCAAGGACATGTTGTATAATGTCCTTGGTCGGGGTAAGACACGCAGGGGGGTGGGGTTAGTGCGCTGCGCCCTTAATGATTCCTCAAGTGTAGTACGTAACTTATGCTTCCTTAAACTTGTCAGCCTCTGGGATTTCGGCTATAGCCTCAGCCTCTGTGAAAATTGACTAGTTGTGGACTAGTCCGGACTAGTCCCTTGACTAGTCCCAGTTTTAATGCCCAGGACTAGTCCCGACCTCAGACCTTTAGTGGTCCGGCAGGGCCAGGACCTCCCAGGACTAGTCAGGACTACTTGGACTAGTCCATTTTGGTGGATAGGACTAGTCCCGGACTAGTCCTGGGACCGGTCCCCGAACCGGTCCTGTGCGCGGCGGGAGGGCTGGGACCGGGCCGAGGCTGGGACTAGTCCTGGGACTAGTCCTGGGACCGGTCCTAATAGCGGGCTGTGCGCACCCCTGGGAATAGCAGCGCATCCAGGAATGCCCACTAACGTATCACAGATGCTGCAGGAGCGTCTCACGTAACACCATTATGAGAGCGTCTATTGATAAAACAGTATGAATCTGAGTCTCTAAAATATTCAAGTTGTTGGGATGGTAGATACAAGACACCATGTATGTATTGTCTTATTTCCCACCCTTTTTTTAATACAAACAACAATACTTTCAGCTGTTAAGTACACAAACAAATTGAACATTTTATTTACATCAGAAAACCTACCTTTTTTAGTAATCTGCATGAGCAACATTAAGGTCTTTTCAGCATATTTGTAGTTCAGAAAGATTCCTTAAAGCTGAGTGGCAATTGAGTTGTTAACTTTCTTAATCTTGCTACCAACATTATTCAATGTGCAACTGCAAACAGTAGCCTGTTTTCAGAGAAATTCACACTGGCTTAGGGGGTGGGGGGTGTTGAACTTACCTCGGAAGTAGAATCTCCGTTTCCTGAGTAATCCCTCTTCCATACATGCTGTTGATTTGCCATTGTCTTCACCCAGCCCCTCTTCTCCCTTTCTCTACACAAGTTTAGCTTGAAAACTGCCCCGAATGATTAAAACTCAGACACAAACACACAGAGAGAACTTAATTCACTGTTCCTCTGGTTGTCAGGACTGGCTTCTGGATTCAAATCTGGACCAACTGTTCTCTCATTACAAATGCACCAATCACCGATTTTGGTGAAGATCATGTGATATTCTCATTATCATATAACGGGACTAGTCCAAAGGGTTGTAGTCAGGTCCGGGACTAGTCCGGGACCAGTGGACCTGCTGGACTAGTTATGTCCCCGACCCCCAGGACCACCTCGGACCGATCTGTGTCAGACAGGACTAGTCCCAAAAGTCTGGGACCTGCTGGGACCTGCTGGGACCACCTCGGACTAGTCCGGACTAGTCAACTGAAATTTTCTTTTTACAGAGGTGCGGAAGCGTGTTCCAATCCCTGGCGGTCCGAGGGAAAGAGGAGACTATTCGGCTCGATCCAGTACAAATTTATCCTAGTGGGAATGGAGCCTTATTCTGTTTGTACCTGGACAGCTGTATTTCAAAGTTAACCAGGTAAGTTTTAAGAATCGATAGGAACATTCTCACTACTTGTACTTCCCCCTCCCATCCACTCACTTCCCCAGTTGTAAGGACTTTAGACTTTGAATTGTTTGTAATCAAGGAAACAATCAACAATCATTAACAGACATGTATGCACTTGAATGCTTGGCAACACATATCCCATGTTCACACTGTCATTCCGTATATTTGTCACGAGTACATTCTTAGTCATTGTTCCGACGGAATCAAATTTCTTCGTATGATGTAATCGCTAACTCGTGACAAAGGTGCTACCTGCCAGGTGACGTCAAGTTTAAGACAACAGTTGTTTCCTGAATTCACTCATCTTGCCAGGTGTTAGCCTTCTTGGAATCTAGCCGCGTCAAGCGTTTCGCAATGGTGTGTCGGCCATTTTTTTTACCTGCTAAATCTCTTAGTGTAACATGTCTCAAAACCAAGATCTAGAGTTGGTGTCTTGTTTTTAAATGTGATCTTGATCTTGATTGAATACTGAGCAATACCACTCAGTTGGAGTAAACTTTGTGAAAAATAGCTTTTTTTCATGGGGTAGAAACTGGCTGGCTGAGCTTCTCTAATAATCCCAACAATACAATATCTTACATATACTAGCCAACACTTCTTTTTAACACTCTGTCAAACACAATAACCGTTGACTATATATGTAGAATTATGATAGACGCATACCAACTAGTAACTTTATCATTTGCCATACATTGTACCCGTGACAATCGTTGTGCAATAAACTTTGACTTGACTATACTACCCCAAGGGTGTACTCACTGTCAGGCCAGTTTTGTTCATGTTGTCTGCTTGGAGATTAACATAGCTTTAGTCTTCTCTGTTTTTATTGCTCATATCTAAAACTGATTTTAATTCACTAGAAGATAATCTTAGTTAAAAAGGTTTGAGTTTTTTTTCATAAAGGTGACCGAACTAAACAGAAATTGTTCTGTAAGTCAGCTGCCTTTTCCCAGCATCATATTCTTAAGGTCTCGGACCAGAGTTTCTTTTACGATTTTTGTGTCCGGCGGACACCCCCAGGCCGAAGGGCTACAATTCCGCCAAGAAAAGTAGGCCGGAAAATCTTATTATACCAGTGAACAGAGGTTTTCAGCAGGCTTCCGATAGGTATTTGGGTATCGTCTGCTGACTCTTCATTTTGGGTAGAAACTGTTGTGAAATGTAAATTTTGGACCCGAAAAATACCGTTTTTTTACACTTTTTTCAGCGGAGCTGCTGAGAAAAAACGAGTTTTCCCTGGGGTAACGGCTTATATGACGAAAAAGCTCACTACTTCCTGTTTCTGAAAAACGGAAAAAAGGATAGGTTGTTGCGATAAGTTTTCCGCAATCTACGGTGACGCACACCCCTTGAAAATGCATATAGAACGCAGCTATTTGGGTCATCAGGCGACAAAACCGCGTCACCCTTGCTCGCGGACTGATACCAAAAACGCTTCGCTGGCCGTCAAACTTTACCACGCCCGAAAATACTACAAACCACGGGTTTTTCGGTAGATACGAAAACTATTTGATTATCTATAACCATCACCGAGCAAGGGGGAGCCAAACTTAGCGTGACAACCACCCAGATCCGGCGATTTACTGACGCACTTAATTGGACTCTGGTCAGAATTAAACTCTGACCCGGAACCTTAAGTACCAGTGAGTTGTACTAGTTATGACAAAATTCATTCATCTAGTATTTTGGCCCCTTTGATTTCCATTACTCATCTATAGCTATGCGGGTGGTTCCAATCGCGTGTGGTACTAATATTTATGACGAGTAGAGTCAAAGGTCAAGTCCCCTGGGGGAAGACGACAGACGTAGTAATAAATCTAGATGTAACAGTAATACATCGATGAAGGGTAGACATCCAGGTAACGAGTTACACTAGAAAACTGTTACTCAAGTAAAATTTATCCAGTTGCTCGAGTAACTGTTTTCTAACAATGTGTAACAATGTATTTAGTACTAGTTGATTTATATATTTAGAATTACTGTACATGAAATAAAAATTAATTTAAGTTTAACTTACATTTGTACAGTGTACAAAATTGGGAAACCTACAGGTACAGTTGTGTAATTTGTGTGTGATACAGTCTAAAAACACTTTCAAGCTCTGATTCTCTTAGCTTAGCTTTCTCATACTTACAAGACAAACTGGTATGTGAATTTGTACACTATATATCTGCTATTCTCATTGTTTCATATCTCTAAAAAAATTGTAAGTAACATTAATGACCATACATAATAGAATAAACAATGAGAAGTATATTTATAAAGGTTTATTCTAGATTTAATAAACAAACATTTAAATGACATAAAAGGCAGGCAGGGTTGATTGTCAAGACTAAAGAAAGGAGAGAGGACTTTGTAGTCTTCTCACGTCTTTAGGCCTACCCTGGCTTGATTTAATCAGGTCAGATTCATGATACATTGTACCCTATCAGCCTTAGTTAGTATCAGGCTATCCTGCCTGGCATGGTTATGTTGTCTGCTGATTGAATTGGAGGGATAAAAAGTAGGTACTCCGGGGTCTCCATTATCTAAAGGCTTGTTTAGGAGATGACCATATATTGGCGGAGTGCAGATTTGTATCTGACTTTACAAATTGATTATTTTTCAAATAGTTCATTTACTGTAGTCCATGTAATTACATACAAAAGTATTTATGTAATATTGACATAAGAAAGTACTTCGTTACATGTTTTAATAACAGTTTAGTTATGTTTATATTTCAATCATTATCAATGATGACTTGCTATATTCAATTTGTTATTTTTCACTTTCAATAACTAATTTAACTTTAATATTCAGACATTTTCTCATCAACTATTTATCAATCCTTGAAGTAATATAAGTGTTGGCGCTGTGTCCAATAAGCTCTTAAGTCACTGATATAGTATAATTTTGTACATACCCTTTCGATCATACATGTGTAAGTCAATGGCTTTTTATATGCTGGTTGTGTGTGAAAATATATGCCCAGATTATATATAGCAGCTGGTATCTCATTGACTGCATATTCCTATTATCAGTGCCACGTGAAATTTGATAGTTTTTACAGGAAGTTGATACCATGAATTGGTCCCTGCAAAATCCTGGTCCCTTACTCATGTCTTGTCCTTGATACGGTAACTCTGCAAATTTAGGCAGCTCATAAAGTTCTCCAGTCTCTACCACTGGCTACAATGGGCTGCTGGAAAAAAGTAGAAATTGGCCAAATACTGAAATAGACCAAATGATATGCCAAAGGAGTTAGCCTGCCATAGGAGTACACTTTGCAACCCTTGCGCCTTGGCTTAGCTCCTCTAGCATATTATACAGTCTACTTGGCCAATTTCTAACAAACACCCAGGCCCTATCTCAGTATCTGTTACACTATTTTCCAGCAAGTCATTGTAGCCTGGTAGAGACCAAAAGTGCTCCCTTATGTCAACTTCCTTTGTGTTGTACTTGAACCAGTCATTGATAAAAAGTGATACAAATGATTTTATACCCGAACATAGCAAAATTTGACAAAGAGCAGATTGAGTGACTGTAAAATTTATTTACATAAAAGCCAGAGAGTTGACCCATGATGACCCTTTGAACAAACAACACAAAAAAGTCCCAATTTTACGGTAAAAAGGGGCATAGCCAGACATGTTCAAATCCAACACAAAGCATATGTTCAGGGAATTCCCCCAGTATGTTGTACATAAAACCCAGGGCCACCCAGCCACGGGCCACATAACAATATCAGCTAGACACACAAACACATGTGGACAAGATGGACTTAGGAGAAACTGTATGTTTTTATCTCTCGGACATTCCCGAACTCAAGTCGCTTGTTACCCTGATACAAAGTGAGTAAAACATTTTATTTCTATCCTCTTGTTTTGACCACCAAGGTTCAATCTGCTTTGACAAAGACTTACACCATTGTCCATGTACATGTACATGTAGCAACTTGTTGCATTGTTTAAGACCAGTTCCTGTTGATTCCTAACACACCATCTTGTGGTTTCTGTGGTTTTCTAAGTGTTTATAAAAGGAAGAGTTTAGGAATCCTTGTTTCTGAGTCACGGCAGTGTGCTCTGTTGGTCCATTGTTGTTCTATGGATTACTTCAGTAGCGAAGAATTCTATTTTCGTCTGTCTGATTTAATTGATGTGGGAAAATTGGCTGGAATTGTCAGAAGAAAAGAAATCAGTAGATATCTCTAAAACGCTGCAGTTGTAAAGAAAGATGTTCTCAAACACAAGCCATTATGTATACATGTATGTACAGTATGTACATTGTATAAACACATAGCTTATGCTCAGAATAGTAAGATGTAGTTCCTATAAAATCATCATGACAGCTTTCTTGAAATTCTTCCCAGATATCTTTGGCAATTTCTTTAACTCCTACAGATTTTAAACATTTGGAGGGAATTTAGTCTAAATTTTGGACTAAAATTTAGCCACTCTCCAAGCAGAACTTTACGCTTTGCTTATTTTTTTTACGTGTTTTTAGGGGGTTTTATCGAGCTTTCTTTCTTGTACTGGTATCTTTTTATTTAACAGCCAAATGCCAAATGGATAGTCATAATGCCTGGCCAATTTGATACTGTCCTGCCAATTTGATACTCTCTTGCAGCCACCAATACATCTAGATCTGCTTGGAGATTTACATTAGGCAAATGTAATCTTTTCTGTCTAGCTCGTTGGTTAGAATTGCTTGTGATAACCCCATTACATTTATGGACTCCCATATTGAGTTGTTTTAAGCTGTTAGGGGTTGGCTAATGAAGCCTCCCCTGAGTGAGAGGATGTGTTAAACACCAGTGGCAGTCAGGGCCTTGGAATCTGACCAGAAATTAACAGAGCGGAAAACCACAAAACCCCTGGATAGCAGCCACTCTGATGGGGGACCTAGAACAGTCTAGCCTCTACCAGGCACCGCGGATCGCTGGAAAAATAGCAGAAATTGGCCAAAATAAAGGGAATAGTATACCAGGGGAGTTAGCCGACCAGAGAGGGTACATTTTGCAACCCAGGTTTTTTGTGTGCACATTTTGCACCCATTTTCGGGTGCAGCAAAATGTACTCTCAAGTGGACCAACTCCCCTGGCATGTTATCTCTCTATTTGGCCAATTTCTACTCTTTCCAGCCGCCTCCTGAAGCCTGGTAGAGGCTAACGACAGTCTTGTGTAGGAGCCAAACCCAACTTGTCTAGATATGCCCTCACAATTACTTGAATTAGTCTATTGTTATAAGTCCTGAATGTGTATGTCTCTACATGTACTAGTACATGTATATATATTTCCCATGTCCACGTACTAATAGCCTGGATCCATCTCTGCTCCGTTCCTAAGGCAGAGCGGAGGAACGGAGCGGAGACACAGCGTTCATGGATGGATTCCAGGCTACGTACTAATGCCTTTGCAAATAAACCCTCAAGATTTGCCCTATCTTCGGTGCTAAAATGGTTGATTTCCTTTGGTATCTTTTTCTCTCCCATCAGAAATATGTAGTACTATGTCTGGTATTTCCTTGGAAAACATAAAATGGGAGGAAAGAAAACATCCCATGATTTAGTTGTGGTTTAAATTCTTAGCCAATTTATTCATCCCAGTGTATTTTTATGTCTCTTCGTTTTCACAAACTTTGGAGCTGTAACAGTTTGAATTTAAAGAAATTTTTTTTCTCCATCCTTGTAAATGTATGCTTTGATGTTGGTCTTTTGAAAGAAAGAAGCGAGAATGGAATGGTCAAGTGCGTTGTCCTAATAATTGTAACCAAACATCTGGTAAAAGTGGAAAAAAACTATCCTTTTCTATATCTTTGGCAAGTTAGAACATGTCATACATTTAATATGTTTAGACAAATGAAATAACACTGTTAAAGTTCCTTTTGGCAAGTCAAAACTTGCCCAATTTTTTATCCCAAGATGTCAACATTTGACAAATTGGAAGCAGATGAGAATAGGATCCTACCAAGTCTTTGTACGTGTTCTTTTCAGCGCAAAACAGTGGAACTCAAAGATAAACTACCCTTTGATACAACAAATAGATAAAACACTTCAACAAAATCCAAAGTCCCACAACAAGTGGATAGCACTTGCATACATCTAGAAACTTCTGTTGAAATTGTTTGGAAACCCCAAATGGTTTCATCACACCGAGAAAAGACGTGATTTCTAAAATTAGTCTGTGGCTGGTAGAAAAACAAATAGCTTTGATTAAGTTTTAGCTCTTTTTGCAAGTCCAGGCTTGTCTGCATCAAAGAGAATCAAGCTGGCAAAATATTTGCTTCGAAAGATTGGATTTCAATTTTTCTGGGCTACCAACTACCGTATTTGTTTGAATTGTTACACATACCGTCTACTACTAGTACAATGTAATTCAATATGCATGTACAATTGTATATCTTTTCTTATGGCCAATGTTTTTTTTTAAAGAAAGTGCTTTGAACTGTCTTATTTCACATATATATCAGAGTTTCTGTTTAACTTTTGAAGTCAACAAAGTAATACAACAGGAGACTAAAAGCATCCTATAGTTTGACAAGAAAATTTTGTACATATATCAGACTCTTTTTTCCTTTTAGGGCAAACTTTAAATTTTTTTTCATGACAAACCATCACAAGTTTTTTCTTGCATCAGTATCTTGTGATCATGTCCTTTTCAGCATGTTCATTCTTGCCCAGGTGTTAATTTCCACCTGACACTGACATAATCCTGTTTATCTCACCTTAGTAATTATGTTTTCTTTCTCGCTTTCTTATACATGTAGTGTGAATAACAATATCTTGAGATCATAAATGATGTTGACCAGTGGAAGATTTTAGGCTTTGTTTTTGGCATTCCTCCCCCAACACACTTATCGAGAAGCGTAGGGGTTACCTGGTGTGTTTGTCTGAAAAGAGCTCAAGCCATTGTGAAGGTGTATTGCACTACTGTGTTAAGCAATCTTTCGCTGCCAGGGGCTGATTGGGCCTCCTCCAGCACCCTGACCAATGGAAAGACTGCTAGAAGCATAATGTAGTCAGGCTAGCACCTGAGTTGAGAATGACTGCTTTCCTTTTTTTTCTATCCATGTTTTAGCAACAAAAAAATGTTGCTGAGTTTACCCCTTCTTTTAGATCATTACACACTCAGTCCTTTTACCAAAAGTTTTCGATGGTGACGTCATTCCCTTGTTATGCATATCTTTGTTGTTATATGAGGAACATTATTTGCTTTAGTCTCTGAAAGAAGATAATAATCTACCAGTACAATTCTTCAAGGTGTGAAAAACATATGACGTCATTGGAGGGGGAGGACTTAAAAATACATACATATATTTAGATTCTGCCACCAGTTTTAGACTTGTTACGTCAAGGAGGTTATAAATCAAACTTGGTTACGTTAAAAAAGGAACAAGATACCAGTTGTTGTAATGTACAAAGTTCATTGTACAAAATGGACTTTGTTTTGTTCTTGTGTCTTGCCCAGGCTAGTCTATTTTTCTATACATGTCTAGTTGTTTTTCTGTGCTGTTACATAAATTGTTTTTGTTACATCAAGTACCTTTGGTATGCTAAATGGTAGGTAATGAATAACAATTTCAATATACAGACAAAACAGCTGATGAGTCAAATTCAATATGTTTTGTCACCAATACTTGAGGAAAGCTCTTGTCTTCCAAGTTGTTACAGCTTTTCTATTTTGGGTGGAATGCATTTAGAGTTCAAGATTCATTGTTTGAGCAAGGACATGGTTTGAGATGTTAACCAGCTTGGTATGTTTCGTGGTTCCTGAGGTTACTAAGCATTTGGGTCTATCAAGGAGGTCCAATAGTTATTTTACCTCCATGGGTCTATCAAGGAATGCCTTTTTTTCATTTTCATTTTGCGTGTCTATGATATGCTGCATGCTTTTTCTGCAAAAATCCAATGTTAAACTTAAACCAATAAATTAATTGGTGTGACCAAGGAGGTGTTACTTCCAAGCAGAGGTTAGGCTTCGACGTACTAGTATTTTTAACATGTTTTTATGCGTTTTTATCGGGCTTTCGTTTTTTGTACAGGTACCTTTTTTTGCCAGCCTAACTGGATGTTGCACTGCCAATGATCTCACTGTCTGGTCAATTTGATACTGTCTTATAGCTGTCACAGTAAACCACCAAAAGATCTGCTTGGAGATTTAGGAGGTGTGACCTGATACCTGCTTTTCCACACCAGAAAAACAGGTTCTTATGTTGTCATAAGAAAAGACCTGTCTATAGCTGTGTAATAGACAGTAATTTATTGCAACGGCCGAGGGCATAGGCGTGTTATTTCTCAGTGGTTATCCTACTCCTAGTCTTTATTCTCGAGAATGGATCTGATCACAATTAAAGTTGAATAGGAAGATTGTGCTTAAATCTTGGTTTCAGACGTAGCAATGCCCTTTGTTAGTAGTGATATCTGAATCGTTTTAAAACTTTTGAAATTGAAATGCTGTTAATTTAAATTTGACATGGACAGAGTTAGAATTCGAAAATACAGAGAGAAACAAGAAAAATACCACAAATTTACTCATTGCAAGTTTTGATAGTAAACTATCTTCAGTTACATTTATGAGTCAAGAAAACTAACTAGTTTAAATTATTGTTTTCTTTCTCATGTTTAAGGACACAATCTAGGCAGTTATTTCATACTCTCCAAGCAGAGGTTTGGGTTTTGGCTTATCTTTGGCAACTGTTTTTAGGCTTTTTTATCGGGCTTTCTTTTTTGCACTGGTATCTTTTTTTAACGTAAAAAAAGGGCAAAAAAGAAAGCCCAATACAAAAGCCTAAAAACAGTCGCCAAAAATAAGCCAAAACCCAAACCTCTGCTTGGAGAGTAGTTATTTCAATCTTCTTGTGGTTACTTCTCGTTGTTTCAATGACTCATGACAGCACCAGAGAGTTGACACAAGCCCTGTTCATGCATAAGTGGATAATGTTACAGAAAGAACTCTTCAACGTAAACTTTACATGGCTCATCACCCGAATTAAACCATGATCCGCCACCGACATTCCAATAGCAATCTACGCTGACAGAAAATAGAACGTCCGCCGGGCCTGATTCAAAATAAACTGGAACATGGTGGCACACTGATTGAAAAGGTAAACTTTCCCACGCTTTCTCTTAATCAAAACCACGTTAGACTTGGATTAGGTAAAGGAGAAAATATGTGGCTTGTAGTTGACACATTCCAACGAGTGACGGATCAAACAAACATGGAGTCAGCAGAGTTAATGCTTAACCTACATGTAAGTGTGTGATCAGCTGTTGGGACTTTCCACATGTAAGAAAATGGGGGGTTCTGAGTGGTCGGAAAGTTCTTGTGTGATCCACAGTTTCGCAAAAGTTCGGAAAATTATGCAACTTTGCTTGCAATGCTAGTTTCATTTTTGCACTTGCAAAAACGTAACATGAATTGTTTTTTCTGAGTGTACAATTTCTAATTTGTAACACGTCATCGACTTTCACGTTCATAATGGTTTAGTCTATACGTCAGGCTTGTACGTTGTGCAGTGTAGAATGTAAAATGGTTTTATCTCTCATATATAAGTTATTTTTGGAAGATTGCTTGTTTTATTGGTTCAAGGAGGTTCAATAAGGGATTGGTTGTTGGAAACTTAGATTGTTCCAGTCATTTCCGCTGAGTTTCATATAGAAATCGTGCCAAGTACTGGAGGAAAGCTCCATGGAACTGACGCTAGAGGCAGTTCCGGACACGTCCCTCGATCTCAAACAATGGTATGTTCCAGGTAAACGTTGTGCAACCCACTCACCTGACTACCATATATGGACATCCTGTGACGCAGGGTAGTCCCCTTACTCCCATGGGGCCTTGCTTCATCAGCAGTTATTTTTAGACACCTGAGACTACGCATACATAATTAGCCTCATATAAAAGGTTGGGACAAGAGTTCCGGTAAGAGTTTGGTCAGTCTTGGAGTAAGAGAAGCAGTCGCTGACAATGGTGCTACAACAGGTCTCCGGCATGACAAAGGAGAGAGGTACACGCGATACTTGTTTTGTTGGCACGCGCGGGTTGACTCATTGTAACGTCTAAGAGGGCCGAGGACTTGTTTTTCTGGCTTTGTTTTTTGGACTTTGTTGTCTTGTGAGGTAGAGTAAGATTTGATACATTTTTTTTAAATTTTAGGTAAAAAGCAAGGAGGTTCTGGCAAACTTCAGATAAACAAATTTGATAGAACCTCCTTGTTGAAAGTAAAGATTTGTTTTAGTTTATTGTTCAGGTCTGGGAGTATTGTAGGGGTCGTTTTTCTTGCCCTGATTTTTGTACCAATTCGGAATTCAAAAACTTCACTGTCTTACGTTCATTTTTCTTAAAGGGAGCAATTTTTAAAGCTTTTTTTTAGTCTCGCTGTACTTGTAGCTGAGTAATTAAAGACTGACAATGAAAAAGAAACCAGTTTGATTTTTGTAGGAAGAAAGAAATGTTAAAACAGTTATACACTTATCACGTTTTAAATGCATTGGGTAAAATGTAATGTAGTTTCTCTTTACAAATTGTGTGTTACATGGACACTCAGGGATTTGGTTCTTGCTGGTACAGTATGTGCTTTTACACATGTGGTTTGTTGAGTTCAATGTTCAAGTTCTTGAAGCACAACAGGTTTAATTTTCCTCCATTTTCCCCCTTTGTCAAAGTTTTAAATAGTTTGAAATCCCCTGAGTATGATAGAACCAAGGACATTATCCTTTCTGTATATTAGTAATGTCCTTGATAGAACCTAGGATGCATGTAAATTGTATCTGGAGAGAAAGTTGTCCCTTTCTCTATTGTTTCTTCAAGGAAAAATGATCTTATTCTATTCAAGTTCATGACATCATCCCTGATATTAGGTTTAATGCTGAACAAGTACTGTCAACTCATCATGGGGATTTTCAGACCTAAGCCGTCCACCCCCGTGCGTCAGGAATGGTATCACATTTCCCACATGTTTGCAGTCTTCTTTTGGCTCATCCCATGCGAAAATAGGGGGTTCCTGTCAGGCCTGTTTAGTCATGAGAATTGGACAGGAAGTTGTTTTCTGCTTTTGTTTAGTCAAGTAGAAAATGGCTTTTGTTAGTCATGTATCGTGCTGCACCTGTCTGGCTGGTACAAATGACTTCCTGGTCGATGCAACATCATCAAAAACTGACCTTTTCTACTGCAAACCTTTATTTTTTATGCATTTACTATCATTTTAGCTCATCTGCAGTACATCAACTTATTTGAAAGGCCTTATTTTTGTGATGAGTTTAGAGGTTGCCAAACAAACAAACTACATGTTTGTTTTTGTGATGTCAGTGAACCAGAAAATTGGTTCTTGATTAGTCATTCCTGTCTGGGACCATTGATCAAAATATCCTGCTGTGACATCATGTTTTTAGCAGGTACATTTTAGTCTTTTGTTTTTGGCACAAAGAGACAACACAGGGTGTCACTCTTTCACAAAGAGTTCTTCTGGTAGTTTGTATCAACTTTTCCTGTAGCGAATACTTGATACAAGCCATTTTTTTGGGTTTTAATCAAGACCTCAGATGTTTAGAATAACTAGTCTAAGAGTAATCCGGAAGTCATAAAACTATTTGTTAGGAATTTTTTTCTCTCTTTTTTGCTATTTCATGCTGAATGTAGACATCCTGTTATGTTTCATTAATATTTGATGATTTTATTTGATAGACAAATTGTCTGTGATGACGTTTGGAAGTAAGCTTCCTGTGTGCATCTTAGAAAGCTTGCACTGAAAGTTATTTCTTTTTCTGTACGTGGTAGCTATATACAGTTTTATGGGTATATAACTCTCTATATAATAGTTAGCATTTGTTGTTGAGTTGTACAGTTTTGAAGAGTCATTAATGTATTGATATCGTTTTTTTAAAGAAGTCAAACCCAGCAGGTTTAACTTAAACCTAAAAGGTAACTTTTAAACTTTTAGTTTAAGAGTTAGTTTTTCATAATTAACTATAAAATGTTGTTACCACTTTCGTAATTAAATGTTCTTGCAGTTAGCCCTTGGGCAAGAATTCGTGATATTATATTAACAATTATCGTTTTATTCCTGAACAGTAGCGATACAGAGGAAGGTAAGACGACACCGCTCCGCCATGGAGAGCAAGACAGCAGCGAGACCAGAGCTGAGGAAGGAGACCAGCGTTCCGCTCGGGCGCGAGGAAATCCAGATCGTGCTCGACCGTTTTCTCCAACGGCACCTCAGCATCACCGATAAGTCCCCACTCGGGCAAACCATCGCCCCCTCCATGAGCCCGACAAGCCCAACGACGCCAACTCCCGGCGCGAGCGGGTTCAGTTCTCCCGCTAAACCCACGGCAAACGGGTTTTCTCCGAGTGAGCAACAGAATGGACATGCTGGGTTCAAACGCACGGGGAGTTTCGGCAAGGCGCTCGAGCACCCTATCATCGAGGCCATCGATCGCAGACGCACATGGGACAGCAACAGAGGCAACCGCGTCAACCAGGAACAACCCGACGACGTGAAGGCCACAGAGGAATTGAAGAAGAAGAAATCGGGCTTCCACCGCTGGCTCAAAAGCATGTTCACATACGAGAGCTCGAAACGCAAGAAGAAGAAGTCGGAAGAGTGCAAACATGACTCGGAAGACGTAGACGTAGACACCCACCATCATGCAAAGGAAAAGGGCGCAAAACCAAAGAGAACTGAAAGCTTTGGCAAGTCCCTAAAACGTCGCTTCAGCCTCAGGCGAAGCAAACACAGCCCAAAGGACTCCTCAGACTCTCAGTCACCGGGAAGCGACAGTTCTATCAAACTCCACGCCGTGTACGGGTCAGTACCAGCGGACGCTGAACGGAACAGCCACTCTCGGGCAAGCGGAGACCGCCACAGTGCCGACACGCTGCTATTGGACGATTCGACGGAGGAAGAGTCGCCACAGTCTTCGTATCGTACGCGGTCGCTGGACCCGGATGAGATGTTGGACCCCAGGGCGATGGGACCGGGAGGGGCCACCAGACCGACCACTCTGGGTCTGGCCTCCGTACATCGGCCGGGAGGCCTGCCTTCTGAGGTCGACATTGACGGACTCGACAGTCCAGGTAAGGCACAGTTTCTTGTTAATTTTTTGTTTAAATCCTACACGTAGATTGGACGACCTAAGAACACTTGGCATAGAACAGTTGCAAAAGAACTAAAGAGCTTCAGCCACACTTGGGACAGCATCCATAGAACAGCCCAGGACAGAAGGAACTGCTTTTGTTGCTGCCCTACATGCCGGGACTGGCATTAAGGGCAGTAAGTAAGTAAGTACATGTAGATTAGGTCTTGTTGGATTGACAACTGACTTTCAAAATAACGAAGTGCCCATTTTTTGGCAGGAAACCAAAGTAAAGTCACATATAAATGTATAATACATAACTAAGCTTATAATAAATGTATATAATGAAAATTTGAGCCAACTTATGGTCACTTTTTAGCACATTATCTTGATTAAATTTGATTTGACACATTTGCCAGAGCCCAAAACACTGCAATTCTATGATGTATGCATTTTTATCAACACTCTGCTCATGATAACATTGTTCCTTTCCTTGTTTCAAGCAGATGGGAGGAGGACACCGGACGACCGTACCCAGGAGGAGAAGGAGAGACAGTTAGACATGATTGCGGCCAGGCTTGGTCAGATGGGGGACGAAATGATTGAGCGCCATTTCAATTCATCTCCCAGTCCAAGCAGTGCCGCCCTGGGTGCCTCTGGTGGTGTTTCTTCCAGTTCCACTCTACAAGGTACTGTCAATCACTTTTAGGCCATACCAATTTGATTTGTTGCTTCTCGGATTCGGCTCTTCATTTTTTTCTGATTTGCAAAAAAAAAAAAAAAGATTCTGATTCTGAATCAACTAAAAAATGCTCATATTTTGCCTCCAACAGTTGAAGAAAGTCATTATCTTCCTAATTGTTACATCTACCAATGCAGTGATTTGATTAAAAGTTCAAAATTCATTGTTTGAATTTTAACCCAGTCTTTTGTGTTGACTTCATGGCACCTATTCTAGCATTTGGGCTATAATAGGATGCCCAGCCCTGTTTTTATATTTATTTTTTCGCCCTGTTGCTTCATAATTTTTCTGAAAAAATCCGAGAAGCAACAAATAAAATTGGTGTGGCCTTATGTTCACGGTAGCAAAAGTTCACAGTCTGAGAAAAATGGAGGTGTTCACGGAAATATATGTTCACGGTGGCAGCAGGTGCAGAAAAAGGAAGCGAATTATTTGTTAACGGTAGTGATTAGTAATGATAAGTTTGCGGTACAGAAGTGACTGCGAAGACCGCGAACATAAAATTACCACGGAAAAATCAGGAATTACAGTACTTTTTAGATAGTGTACCGAGAGACAAAATATTTTGTTCTACAGTTTCTTGCTAGATGAACAATTTTCTGGTTTCAAGATCTATGGGAAAATGTTATTACTCCGTGAAGGAGGTCAGGACCTCCGGACGGAGTGTTGTAATCGGCTGATTTTTCATGTTCGCAGTCAAAACACTGGGTTCTCTTTGTGTAATCGGCACGCAATTTTATACGCCGTCTGCGGGCATGCCCGTGTTGATGCACGAATGTGTATTTTTGCCGTTGCTGCTTTCGCGGTCAATGTAATATTGCAAACGCACCCCTACAATTACGAGGCGAATTGGAATGGTCCAGAAAAACGCGTTGTTTGGAATAGCAGTGGGGGGGGTGGAACTTCATGCAGATACGGGGTGGTTTTTATAAGTGGTTCCAGATGTTTTTGCCCATGGTTAAGAGATGCCAAGTTTTTTGGAAGATGTTCGCAGCCAAAACGCATTCTTCCGTACGTCGCATTTCTGTGTAATTTCGCATGTGGTGTTGCATTATGTCCGGGATGATGCACGTCTTTTTATTTTTACCGTAGCTGTTTTGATATTGGAGTAAATGGTTATTTTCGAAACATCCCCATGTCGTTGAAATGTTGTCGTCCGTTTATGTCACCGGTAGTAAGTCGGGGCGGGGCTGATGGGGACGGATATGTGGGGTGGTCAGAGGTCAACATTAGGAAAAATTTAATGTTAATACCGATGACCGAGTCCAAAAAACTGAAACGTGAAAATCGGATGATTGGACCTGATGTACATTTCTGTAGATTGTACACAGAATACACACATCTTTAGATAATCTGGCCATGGCAGGTATACTAGATTAGCGTACATCTATGTTTATGCGTTCAAAACAAGAAAAGTAATGATTATCGTTTCCCGGTATTATTCTCTCAAAACACGGCGCTGAATATAGGAAGAAGTAGCCTGTGTTACGCAATGCTTTCGGCCGGATTGATGTGCAACTGTTACTAATTGCAGGGTCTGGGCTTGGCCAGTCGCGGTGTATGGCCAGTCGCGCTAATATGCGAGTGTTCCCTGTAGACAGTCCTGGAGTTAACGTTGACTTGAGCGGTACCCGTTTTTCCGTGTTTGCAGCTAAAACCCACGGTCCCCTTTGTTCAATCGGCATGCAATTTTATACGTCGTCTGCAGGCATGCCAGTGCCAATACCACCTCTCAATCTGCAAATTATAAAATTTCACGGAGAATTGTCGCCTATGGCGTCTTGTTTAATTTTTTTTTAAAGAAAAATTCAATAGAAATGATGTATTCAATTTTTTGCTGGCATTTCTACCATTTTAGAATGTACACAAGTACTTAGAATATAGTGTACTGTTGTCATAAACAGACCCAATAATTTTATTGTACTACACATGTATGTGATGCATGTGGATGTAATAAAGTGGTTAACTACTGTAGTATATAATTTATGATGTTTTTATTCAAACTTTAATGTCTTGTTTTCCACGTTCTACAGTTCCTAACAGGACAGCGAGCGGTACGGAGATCACGGCAGTCGAGCAGGCCATGGCTAGCTACCTGTGTGAGCTGCTGGAGAAGAACGATGGGGTCAGACTCAACCATGTAAGTAAGAAAATGAACAAACAACTGGCCATGGGTTCTATTCCCGATATGAACTGTGATGAGTCCATGTATGTACTGACTTTAAAAAAGTTTAAATTCAATTTGTTATTCTTTTTCCTTCCCAAACACTAAAATATGTTATTTATTATTTAACTTTAGTAGTCTTGTCTATAAGAAAGTTGATTTTCTATTTTGAGAATGTATTGCTGAATTGATGTAGATTTTGAATACTCCTTAGAACCAAAATTTGTTATGATAATAGTCCTTGTTTTACTCAAACGTAACTGCACATCAGTCCAACAAAAAGTAAAATTGAATGATACCCACAATTTTTGTGCTGGTTGGTTCAGCTTTTTAATAGTATCCTCAAATTGGCCATTCATGTAAATATTTTTTTAAACAAATAAATGTGTTAGCATCATGACTCAATAGCACACCAACTTAATAGGTTATATTTCATGAATAATATTCATAATTGCCATATTGGCCTTCGGGCTACCCAACAACAAAACTTTTACTATAAATGACCTTACGGAGGTAAACAAGAAATAGTAGACTATTTCGGAATCTTTAGGGGTTAATTAGGCCATATACAGTGATCAGATATGTAACTGATACAACTTATGTTGTCCTTGACAGCCTAATGGACTGGGGCGGAATTTTGGTAATTCCTGATGATGATATCATAGTCTGAGTATGGGTCAGAGGTCATATTGCAGCTGTTGTTTGTGTGGGCACCATATTTGGTTCGAAAAGTAAACAAATATGATCACATATGATTCATCATTCATATTATGAATATTGCTTTGTTGTTCACGTTATAGTGAAAGGCTACAGAATTGTTACGGTTTTCAGTAGAAAATCTTATGATTTTTGTCAAAGTTGTCGACAAAAGCTACATCAAATTCAAAACACAATAATCATTGTAGAGAAAAAAAGGCAATCAGAGATGGTCTACATTTCCTCCTTCAGACAATTCAGTTTCAGTTTATTTATTTCACCAGCAATACATGTAACACTCATGTACATAACAACCTGTTTTTCTGGCAATGCTGGGCATAAAAGTACCATTAACAAACTATACAATTATGATACAACATGCGATACAAAATGACATAACAAGAAACACACACAATTACTTCAGATGACTAATGATGACACCTTTGATGACAAATTAATTAAAATAAATGTGATAAATTTTATTTCTATTTATCTTTTGTGCAGGACAACCAGCCCATCCCAGTCCAACTTCGCGACGAGATGCGAGAAAACATGACGTACGAACAGTTCAAGGAGATGGCGCAGCGCGTGCAAGCCATCGTGCACCGCGAGTCCGGCCGGGACATCGAACTCTCGCAGCTCGCCATGGTGTTCGGCTTCACGAAGTTCGCCATCAAGACGGTGGGAGTTACGACCGACTACGCGAGGGTCCTCCGCAACTTCTGTTTGGAGTACTTGGAGAACACCTTTGCAGGATGGATAGCCAGTCACGGATGGGTAAGGCTTGTGGGCTTTTTTATTTATTTATTTATTTATTTCAGTTTTATTACGCATCATTTGTAAGTGGCCTAACGAAACAAGAATTTCCTTTTTAGTCCCTGACCAAAATAGATTAAAATAACAGAGAGGACATAACAAGAAATAATAGTAATACCAATAACAAGAATTAATATTTTGTAAATATACAGTCAAACCAGCATGTCAGCAGAACGTACTGCCCCTGTGCGAAACCCGTAACGTAATTTGCATAACACTGTAGTAGAATATCTTGTTTAAGGTCATATAGTTTTCAAATGTTTTGTCAGAAAAGATATCATCTGCAACGGGGAAATTCTGATGCAACGTTGACCAAACATTTAGAAAATCTGTGAAAATCTAGGTTTCGCGCAGGTGCAACACATTCTGCCAACATGCTAGTCAAACCTGTCCTTGTAACCACCTCTACACAGGGACCCCTGGCCAATGTGACCACTTTTTGGTGCTCCCTTGGATTTATTTTCCCCTTGAAATTAAGACCAGATTTTATCAGTCCCACGAGTGGTCTCCTTGGGCAGTTTTGACTGTAATTTAATTGTACCAAGAACTATTGCACCATGTTTCAAAAACATACTGCAGAACTGAGAAATGAAAAAAAGTTCTTTGAATTTTGGTCAATATTCTTGTTATTTTAATTAACATGACTCTTTATTTATTATTCCCTAGGGCCAGCTGACAGAACAACAAGAAGACCCCGATACTGAAACGTCCGAGGCAGAATCCAGAGAATCTGAGATTGACTGAGTTTCACGATGAGAAGCTTTTTAGAATGTACATAATAGGATAACTGATGGTTCATGGGATAGCAGGAACATAGCACCTGAATGGTAGCCACAGATTCACATAGCCAGTTCTTTGGTTTTGGGAATTTCATTATGCAATGCAAGTCTGTTATAATGTTACAGTGATTTTTTCTTCTGTACTAGACCAAAACCAACTTAGGACTGTTGCTACAAATGTAAATATACCATTTAGTAGTTCATGGTTTCAAGCCAGTTAAAGTGTTGTAACTGGTACTACAATGTATATGACTATGCATGAATGAATATTTGCCTCGATAATTGTTGGCCTTACAAACGGAAAACACAGAAATCTTTAAGAAGTTGACGAATATTGTTGCTGCAGACTTTAAAGTCTTTCAAAGATTTTTCTACTGAGGGCTGCTGCACTTTTTAAACCTAGTTTTGAAGTAGGAATTTTACACAATGCATGAATTGTCTTACTGGCAAGCATTTCGTTTGTCTTTTATACATGTTGTAAACAGAAATTTGTGCAAAAATGTTCCTGTTGTTTACAACAAAATGTGCTTGTATTATTAGTACAAAAGTGTTCTTCCAAGGAATCAGTTTTTGCTCTGATGTTTTAAGACTATGAAACAATGTTTTAGCTGTGTTACATTTTTTAAGACAGTCATAGCAAATGGAGCATACCCGCGTTTTAAGGGCTCTTTCTACCTGCATGTATTGTGTACAATCTTTCCCAGGGAAATGCATCTACTATCAGAAAAAAACAAGTTGTAATTAAACAAAAACAGTAACATTAATCTCCAAGCAGATGTTTCGGTGGCTGCAAAATACAGTATCAAATTGGCCAGACTGTATCAAATTGGGTGGCCAATTTGATACTGTCTGGCCAATGGATACAGCCTGGCCAATTTGATACTGTATTTTGCAGCCACTGGAACATCTGCTTGGAGATCAAATAACATTTGATATTCAAAATTGTACATACTTTTCTCAGGATCTGATGAAAACAGCAAATCTCCTAACTGGAGAAATGATTGAATTGTTACAAGTCTACTTGTATGTGACAATGCAGCGTTGTTGTACTTACATGTAAAATACATCAAAATCTACCGACTCTCTTTCAATGCTTTAATATGTGTGGCTGTGTATAAAGGTGCTATGGCATGTGTTACATACAATTGAAACATGCAACATTTTATGCAATTTGGTTGCTTTTTTCTTATTTCTTAATCAAGTTTGAATTCTAACCAGAAAACTGTGGGCATGTTGGTAACATATTTTGCAAAGTTTCCATGCACTATAAGACGTATATGCAAAACGACTTTTTTTCACGTCAAATTATTGACGGACACCCAACGGGTGATATTGTAAATATTGCTCATAGCTATCACGTTTTCGTTCCATACGTAAAAATCAAGTCTCGGAAAATGACGATAAACTGTTTACAATATCTGTATGCTTGTAATATAAACCATGGTTATACAACTTATACAGCGTCAAATGTTGGGATATATACATTTGGAAGATGCGCCTGAAACGTTATCCGTCATATGTTGATGAGTTGTTGAGTAATTGTTTTTTTGCCACATTTCTATGCATTAATGTAGGCAATAAAGCATATTCTTCCCACAAAAGTGAGAAAGATCCTGTCCCTTGTACACTTGTATTTGATGTATAGCGACAGAACTGATTGGGAGTTTACAAAATTGTCTGGACTGTGTAGCCTGTGATATCAGATCCTAATCCGGTATGCTTTGCTTTCTTATTTTGTTTCTGATCTTGTTTTGTTAAAGTAGAAGTCTTCCTTAGATCTTAAGCTAAACCTAAGTCCTGTGCGTGCCTACAAGTGAACCTACATGTAGTGTTACACTGAAGAGCGGTTTATACCAGTGCGGTTGAACAGCACAGACTAATACAGAAAGCGACAAACAACTTGCCTGGCGGAGGACGGTGGACGTGACACCATGTCGCGAAGGCAGCAGCAGTCCCAAACTGGTGGCACAAACGGTTAGGAGCCTGTTTTTGCACAAGTTGACCCTGTTTTAGGATAGAAACGACCCTATAACAATGTTAGTTTAAAGGTTGTGTATGTTTTCGTTTTTCTGCCCGCTTGTTTGTCTTTTTTTTTATAAAGGTATAGTCATGTACCTCTAAACTCACATTTTTTTAACATACAGAAGAACAGTACAATATCACAAGTAGGTTAACGAACCTTTTTGTATCGTTTCGAGTAAGGCCAAACTGGCTTGATTCTGTAAATTCCCTGAAAACTCTAAAATTGATGACAAAGGAAATGTACATGTAGTTACACATGTAGTTGTAACAGGTTATGTTCATGTTACTCCAATTTCATTGGGATCAAACCAATTGTTTTAATGTATACGGATAAACACACGGCATTTACAGAAAAGATCATATAAGTAGCGATACAGTTTTGTTCTGTTCAAATTGTCGACTTCTGGTACAGGCGATCGACGTTTTGATATTTCCGATATTGTTTTCCCCAGATGCCATGAATATGCAGGAGTCTCAGACTGATTGGACGCACGTCGCCGACATTGCTGCGACCACACCCAACTCCCTTTACGTCACAAGAGCAGGTAAGCCCTATTCAGACCTGTTATTGGTCATCCTAGAGTTCCCTGACCTCCGGATGTAATTGTATTTTTAGCAGTGTTCTTAGTTAAGCTTTTGTGTATTATGTACAGATAATCGTGTAGATATAATGAGTTGATGACTTTGATTTTCATGTCCTGTCCATAAATTATGTAGCTTCTTGTCCTTGTCCCCAGGGTTAGCCCTTTAAATAGTCTTGTAACTAGTTGGGCAACCCTGGCTGTCTTTTGTACAGCTGAACCAATAAAATAAAATGAAATAAAAATCCTAGAGTTAACGGGGGGACGGGGGGTAGCTTTTGTGGTCTGTCCCCTGTAACTACGTTATAAGTAATTCAGCGGCTGGACTACTTATAGAATTACCACCACATTTTCAGAGGATGCTGTACTAGTAAAATTAAATGAACATACCTTTGGCAATACTTATCATGAATTATGTGGTGTCATTATGAGATCATTTATGTGATTTTGTTGGTCGAAACCGTCTTGATAGACTAAGAGGTGCATATTGTCTCGTAGGCGTAAGCCCAAATGATGATGCTAACAAGACGAATTGCTACAAAGTACGCAAAAAGCTCTGGATAACCATAGGCGTTGTGTTCGGCCTGGCCATTGTCGTCCTCTCGGCGTATATTGCAGGTCAGCATTTTTGTGCTGTTGTACATTGTTACGTCATGGTTCGTACTTTTAGAATTGTATATGTAATACCTTTGGGATTCCGTTTCAAATTTTTAATTTACGTAATCGTATTGATTACTTGTCGTTACCTTCGCCAAGAAGGTTATGTTTTGGGGAGCGTGTGTTTGTGTGTGTGTGTGTGGGGGGGGGGGGTATGTGATTGTGTGTCTGTCTGTGTGTGTGTGTGTATGCATGTGTAATTGTGTGTTTGTGTGTTTGTGTGTGTGTGTATGTGTGATTGTGAGTGTATATATGTGTGTATGTGAGTGTTTTCGTGTGTATATGAGTGGATTTTTTAATATAAAAAAGGTATGAGCTCGTGTAACTCTAGTTTCTGGTTTTATTTTAATTCGTAGCTGAATTCACCTCCCCTTCTGGGGAGGCGCCAAAGAGTTCGAAGAAAATGAACGAACGGAACAGGACAACCGAGCTAATGGTCACCAAGCTGGGACGTGAGTACTGCCTGCATTGTACCACTATAGAATGCTCTTCTGTACCAGACAATTTGCTATTGGTGGACCTATGCAGAGAAATGTATGTTAACTTTATTGCACAACAGTTGTACAAGGTATAAATTATGGCATCTATTGCTATATAATTAACATACTATGAGGCTAATCTACCTTACAATGTCACTGTAGTATGAGATTAAATATATGATAGGATAGAATTTGACATTAGATGAATGGAATTACTTGAAACTTAGGATTTATAAATGGATGAATGAATGAAGACTTTTATTGTACATACATGTACAGGTCACAGCAAAAGAATGGCTTGTATATACATGTATACATACACATGCTATAAATAGAGGACAAACCTAACATATTCCTAGCTGATCGGGATCTCTACTGGTAGAATTAATCGCCGATTGTGCGAGGCCGCAATCTACACCCTGATACAATATATTCTGCATAAAGGTATTGCTTTGCACAATATCTAGTGGAACGTGTAAATTGCATCATTCAGAGCTAGGTGGATCAACTAATTAAGGAATTGTTTCTTTGTCAACACATGGATTGTTAATCTTGCTAGCCGGCTGCCAACTGCATCTTTCAGAAACGATCGCGTGCCCTGCGTCATCTACTCCTTTGTGGCAAATGGGGACAAGTATCAAATGGGAACTCCCTGGGTCTACAGTTCCTCCCAGCTCTCCAGGAAAAAGGGGACCCATGGGACCGGGGATGAATGATCAACCTGGGTCTACTGAACCCTCTGGGTCTCCAGAAGAGAAAGGATCTGTAGGAATGGCTGGGCAGGTTGGGTTACCCGGGTCGGCTGTATCTACTGGAGAAGTGGTTCCCCTGGGAATGGATGGTCAGGCTGGGTTACCTGGGTCTACTGTGTCTCCTGGAGAAGAGGGTCCAGTTGGGATAGGTGGTCAGGCAGGGTTGCCTGGGTCTACTGTGTCTCCTGGAGAAGAGGGTCCAGCTGGGATAGGTGGCCAGGCTGGGTTACCTGGGTCTACTGTGTCTCCTGGAGAAGAGGGTCCAGCTGGGATAGGTGGTCAGGCAGGGTTGCCTGGGTCTACTGTGTCTCCTGGAGAAGAGGGTCCAGTTGGAATCGGTGGTCAGGCAGGGTTGCCTGGGTCTACTGTGTCTCCTGGAGAAGAGGGTCCAGTTGGAATCGGTGGTCAGGCTGGGTTGCCTGGGTCTACTGTGTCTCCTGGAGAAGAGGGTCCAGTTGGGATAGGTGGTCAGGCAGGGTTGCCTGGGTCTACTGTGTCTCCTGGAGAAGAGGGTCCAGTTGGGATAGGTGGTCAGGCTGGGTTACCTGGGTCTACTGTGTCTCCTGGAGAAGAGGGCCCAGTTGGGATAGGTGGCCAGGCTGGGTTGCCTGGGTCTACTGTGTCTCCTGGAGAAGAGGGCCCAGTTGGGATAGGTGGCCAGGCTGGGTTACCTGGGTCTACTGTGTCTCCTGGAGAAGAGGGTCCAGTTGGGATAGATGGTCAGGCTGGGTTGCCTGGGTCTACTGTGTCTCCTGGAGAAGAGGGTCCAGTTGGGATAGGTGGTCAGGCTGGGTTGCCTGGGTCTACTGTGTCTCCTGGAGAAGAGGGTCTAGTTGGGATAGGTGGTCAGGCTGGGTTACCTGGGTCTACTGTGTCTCCTGGAGAAGAGGGTCCAGTTGGGATAGGTGGTCAGGCTGGGTTGCCTGGGTCTACTGTGTCCCCTGGAGAAGTGGTTCCCCTGGGAATGGAAGGCCAGGCTGGGTTACGTGGGTCTACTGGATCTCCTGAAGAAAAGGGTCTTGTGGGAATGGAAGGCCCTTTTGGGGTAACTGGTCCTACTGGATCTTCTGGGACTATAGAACAAACGGGACCCATGGGAATGACCGACAAAGCAGTTCTAACTGCGTCTGGACCCGGAAATGGCCCGAATGAAGGTGAGCCATGTAGTTCTGTTGCAAAGCTGTCGTAGTGACTTATAAGTGTACCAAAAAAGACTTAAGATTGAGTCACGTTTATTGAAAAAAATCCTTTTTTCAAGCTTATGGTCTGGTCATTTCTGTTTGTTAGGAAGAACCATTATTAAAAAGTTGAGATCTGCAATTTCTCCTGTTCTTCATTTACCGAATGCAATTCTTAGAGTGCCTGGTGAACCCCATCTTGCGAGAGGATTGTGGCTGGGAAGGCATTACCCCAGTGCAGTGCCATCATCGAGGATGCTGCTTTGATAGCGTGACGGAAAATTCGTTCTGGTGTTTTTACAAGAAAGGTGGGCCATGTTCTCAGTCATAATTATCTCCGTAGGAGGTATTGTTTTCGGTGTGTTTATGTGTGTGTGTGTGTGTGTGTGCCTGCGTGTGTGTGTGTGTGTATGTGTGTTTGTGTGTGTGTGTGTGTGTGTGTTTGTGTGTGTGTGCGTGCGTGTGTGTGTGTATGGGTGTGTGAATGCATGTGTGTGTGTGTGTGTGTGTGTTTGTTTGTGAGAGAGTGTGTATGTGTGCCTGTGTGTCTGTCTGAATGTGTCTTTCTGTGTGTGTGTTTGTGTGTTTGTGTGTCCGTGTATATTTAAATACAGTAAAGGAGGAAGCTACTAGTTAGGGGAAATTGTGTAACCACAGACTGACAGGTAGGTTGAATTGGAGGTCAAAATTGGTCTACCTGCTCTGATGTAAACCGTTTTCCCCTGATCCCTTTTCCTAAAGGTGATGCGAAGGCCAAGGAGGTTGGTTATGCCAAGTGGCGCGGAGTCTACTACAAGGCGTTCGACACACCTAAAAGCTTCAGCGACGCGGCTGCGACCTGCCGTGAAGACGGCGGCACCCTCACCATGCCCCGAGACTTCAATACCGACGCTTTCCTCATCTCCTTGACCGCGTCCCGGCCGATGGCCATGGGTCAAAGACCTCGTCCCTTCTGGTTTGGCCTGAAACGTCGGAACAGAGGAGGGAGGTTTGAGTGGATAGACGGTACCGCACTTGAGGGCTACAGGGGATGGCGTCCCAATGAGCCGAATAATCAAGACGGCAACGAAGACTGCGCCAATTATGCTGTTCCGGTAGATGGAGCGGTTGATGCAATCAGATGGAACGATTGCCCGTGTCATGCCCAGCTCTCCTTCATCTGCCAATTCGTTCCAGGTATTTATGCAAATATATAACATCTCCCCCCCCCCTGTAATCTGTGCCAGTTGAATCGCCGATACTGCTAATCTCCAAGCAGATCTTTCGGTGGCTGCAAAGACAGTATCAAATTGGCCAGGCTGTATATCCATTTGCCAGACTGTATCCATTTGCCAGACTGTGTCCATTTGCCAGACTGTATCCATTTGCCACCGGCAGTCTGGCAAATGGATACAGTCTTGCCAATTTGATACTGTCTGTGCAGCCACCCGAAAGATCTGCTTGGAGATTTGATACTGCCAGGCCGATATCTTTACCCTAACATATACATGAATAAGTTGATATTCCATTCATTCATTCTTTGTTGGTTAGGGAGAGCCCCTTTAAGAAATTTTTAAAAGTGTCCTGATAACATTTAACTCGGAGATGCCTTACTATCTCTCTGACCATAAGATTATCATACTTTACCCCCTATACTCGCCGACACACTTAACTAGCAAATAAAGAAAGTAATAATACTGCACGGCCCCTCACTACTTTTCCCCTATCCTTAACATGACTATGTCCAACTTGAAATTCAAGGTAACGTTTTAGAATTCCTCTTTTTAAATTTCATCTACCAGACAATTGCCAATTGGGAAATGGTGCGTCCTACCGAGGAACAGTCTCCGTGACCAAAACAGGGAAGACCTGTCAACGCTGGGACAGTCAGACACCCCAAGAACACGAGATGACACCTGCAGACAACCCATCAGCCGGGCTGGAGCAGAACTACTGCCGGAATGCTGACTCGGACGCCGGAGTTTGGTGCTACACCACGGACCCCAGCACGAGATGGGAGTACTGTGACGTGTCATCATGGCCAGCATGTGGTAAGGTCTGATTTCAAGCTTCCCTCACATGTTTGTACAGCTTGTATTCAGAGGACGATACGATTTTAACATATTCATTGATTGTAAATTGAGTTTGATTTCAACTTTTAACTTCCTAGCACTTTGATTTTATCGCTGTAAATGCCTACCAATTCCGACTTAGTGTCTGCAAGAAGGTGTACGAATAAAGTTTCAAAGTTTCAAAGCTTAGCTGATGCCATGTGGGGCACGCGAGCTGGATAGGACCTCCAATATAAAGATGGTGTAATGAATTAGAGCGTTTTATCTTGGCTCTTGCGAACAATTTCTGCTCTGGAGGTAAACCGTCTTTCTTACCCTTTTCTAAAGGTGATGCCAAGGAGGTTGGCTATGTGAAGTTCCGCAGAGTCTACTACAAGGCGTCCGACACACCTAAAAGCTTCAGCGACGCGGCGGCGACTTGTCGTGAAGACGGCGGCACCCTCGCCATGCCCCGAGACTTCGACACCGACGCTTTCCTCATCTCCTTGACCCTGTACCGGTCGATGGCAAAAGGCCTGTTACCTCAGCCTTTCTGGTTTGGCCTGAAACGGCAGTACAGAGGAGGTAGCTTTGAGTGGATAGACGGTACAGCAGTCGGACGGTACAGCTCGTGGCATTTCAATGAGCCGAACAACCATAGTGGCGACGAAGACTGCGCTAATTACATGTTTCAGTCAGACGGAGAGGTGAATGCAATCAGATGGAACGATGAAACATGCGAACGAAGCCTATATTTCATCTGCCAAGTCGTTCCAGGTATTTCATGCAAATATATATTTCATTTTCCATAATGTTAATTTCCAAATACCCTGGAATTTCTAACGTATTCATTTGAATATGCACATTGATAAAAGATGAGTCTTATAAAACTTGTCGAAGCATTTTAATGATTTTGATCTCATCTATTTCTTCACAGAAGATGCAAATGCGACATGAGCAACTTTCACAGCTGAAAAGGCCTCCGTGAAGCAGCCAACTTCAAAGACAATAACAATAGACTGTGCACACAGTTTAATTTGACCTCTGATCTCACAAATCAAATTAAACTTGACCCGCGGACTGGTAATGAACCTGAGTAACGGATGACGATTTTGATTTGTTCCATTTTGGCCTTCGTTTACTTCTTTTGTTATACTTGATTTTAATGTTATGTATTCTGGGCCCCATTGAGAAACAATTTGGCAAAATTGAATGGGCTACCCAGACGTCTCAAGATTCAATAAATAAAATAAAATAAAAGACAACGTTAATTTTCGTAGGCATACTAATATATTCCTGAAATAGAAGCAAAAATGTGATGTAGGGAATGCTTAAAATGAAGATGATAGTAGATTTAAAAGTACATGTAATTGTGCAAAGTTGGCAAAATTCAATTAATGTATGAGTTATATATAATCACGTCTCTTCTGAGACGTCCAAAAAAATAAGACAACAATGTAATTTTTTTATCATTATCAAGAATGGGTGAAGAAATTAAACTCTATAGTACTTCAACATTGATTATCAATAAGATGTTTTATTAGAAATATATTGAATATGATATTGTAGTACACCAATAAACAGTTACTCAAGCAACTGGATATGATTTTGGAAACGGTCAGACGTTTCAGGTAGCATCCACTACCTTTCGTCAGTGACACTAAAGGACTGCAGGAGAATTGCTGGTTTATAAGCACGAACCATTGATTGATATGCAAATAAGTAAAGACAATTTTCTGTGAAGGCCAAAAAGGAAACAAAAGTTAGACAAGTCAAGACAATTTTTGTGAAAGGCCAAAAGGAAACACAAGTTAGACAAGTCAAGACGATCTAAGATATCCACGGATATCTTAGACCGCGAGACCCGCTGGTGGGAACGAGGAGTTAGAGAAGCTATATATGAAAGGATGTACAACCCCACCCTCAACAGGGAGGGGGGGCTACGGGTAGACCTCTCGGGAACTTGGGATTTGGCGCTCCCAGCCCCAAGGACAGACAACACTTAAGCTCCTGTTCTGAAACAACAGGAGCTTCTTCACTAATTTGCATTATCCTCGTCTTGACTTGTCTAACTTGTGTTTCCTTTTGGCCTTTCACAAAAATTGTCTTGACTTGTCTAACTTTTGTTTCCTTTTTGGCCTTCACAGAAAATTGTCTTTACTTATTTGCATATCAATCAATGGTTCGTGCTTATAAACCAGCAATTCTCCTGCAGTCCTTTAGTGTCACTGACGAAAGGTAGTGGATGCTACCTGAAACGTCTGACCGTTTCCAAAATCATATCCAGTTGCTTGAGTAACTGTTTATTGGCGTATCTTATCACCTGGATGTCTAACCTTCACCGACGTATATTGTAGTACAATTTCTCAATCTCTCATTTTATCACAACTATATTTGTGAAGTGAAGGAATTGAACCTTATTACTAAGTTAGTTGAACATAACATGCATTGTCCATAGAGGAGCTCGATTTCGACTCAATTTTGCACATTATGAGTACCTCACATTTGTTTGTTTTTATTTGAAATTAATGAAATATACACTGTGTTTTTCTTTGAATGCTTAGTTCTGGTACAACAGTAAGCACCCATAAAAATGGCAGTTTTCCTTAAATATTACTCAAGTTTTCGTTCCATACGAGAAAATCTAGTCTTGGAAAATGACAATAAACTGTTGAACAATGTCGATATGCTTGTTATAATATAACCATGTCTATAAAACAGCGTCAAATGTTGGAATACATTTTGAAGTACGGTGATGCACCTGACTTGAAACGTTATCTGTCATTTGTTGATTACTAGTACTTGCTTGTTTCTTTTTCTTATGAATGATTTCCACACAAGATCTTATGAACAATCTTATGTCCCAGAAGGTCATAAATGACAAAACATGACAGTAAAGTTAGTTTTGTAGCCTTTTTTTCAGGCCATTGGGACAATGGGTTAATGTAAAGGGCATGGTACTGGAAGGCGGAGCCCAACCCTCTCCTTCCACCACCGTTTACCTCCCCAGCCAAAGTCAGGTACCCATTTTACACCTGGGTGGAGGGAGGAAAGTTGTGTCAAGTGTATTTCCCAAGGACACAGCGTCTAGCTAGGAATGCAAGGATTCGAACCCGTGACCTCTCGGTCTCTTCTCCGATCGCCTAGCCACTCGGCGATTCACTGCCTTTCTGAGACTACATATATTCTATTACTACCCGCATACAATCTTTCTCAGAAAAAAAGATTTTTTTTTTACTTGGAACATTCTTTTCATGTCGCTTCAACAAAACCACATGTCATTCAGCGTTTTGGGGTCACTCAACCATTTCCATCGCCCCTAACCCCATCCTTTCTCCGACTAATCTCCCAGTTCTGAACACTTTGTGTAATCTCCAAGCAGATCGTTTGGTGGCTGCAAAGACAGTATCAAATTGGCCAGGCTGTATCCATTTGCCAGACAGTATCCAATAAGACACAAAAAAGATACCAGTACAAAAAAGAAAGCCCGATAAAAAAGCCTAAAAGACATGCCAAAAATAAGCCTAAACCTCTGCTTGGAGAGAACTCTTTGTGAGCAATCCGTGTCACCAGATACCCGTCTAACCGGTCGAACAATGTTAAACACGTCTCTTTCAGTGTATTAACTGACAAATCATTTGAACAGGCCAGTTCAGTCCGGGCTGACCACGGAAAGGCATACAGCTCGTATATCTCTCCACCAATGACACGACCGCGTTGCTGATATCATTATTCATTTATACACGCAACAGCATAGGCGGGATTTTCACCATGAATGACCTCAACAAGGTAAAGCCGAAGCCTCTAATAAGAGCACAATCCATGCCTGCATTCAAACTGAACGGGGACAGTGGTGCTGCAGTGAAGGATAAACAGCAACATCTGCAAGTAGCCAGCCCTTCTGCTGACGAATCCAGAACAGATACGACGAATTCTCCTCAGTTGAAGAAGAAACCAAAGCCTAAACCGCTGCTGAGAGTTGAGTCGGTACCGATTTTCAACCTGTCTGTGGAAAACACCGAGGAAAAGACGAAACAAATGCCGAAGCCCAAGCCGCTACTGAGAGGGCAGTCTCTGCCGATCTTCAACCTCACTGGGGATAAAACTGCGGAGGTTGCCAAACAGAGGCGGTTTGTTTCTGAATCTTCAACACTTCGTATGGCGGGGACATCTGTTGAGTACAAGAAGCAAGAGATCACAGACAAGCCGATAGGTAAAAAACTGTTTTTGTATATACTGTTCGCAATATTTTACATATATTTTAATCAAAAATTTTCACAACAGGTACAATGTATATGATTTTTACCACAGTTATTTTCTTCAAATACCGAGTACCGATATGAGGTATGGCTTTCTAAAATGTGAAAATCATGATTTAATATGAACATCTGTTTGGTTAATTCTGAACATTGTTTCCCTTGTTCTATATAGGTACAGAGAATGTGCTCTGAATGTGTAAGAGTGTCTATAGAACTGCCATGCCGTTTAGATATTTTTAAGTAAAAAATTTCAACAATCACAACATTACAGGTACATGTAAACATGTGTTATGAGATCTAGACTCCGTGTGTATTCAGTAACGCTACGTTTAATTCTCAACCGTCAGGATAGAGCCCCCCAGGACAAAGCAATAATTATAGTGTACACATCCCAGGCATGATACTTATGTCGTGTTAAACCAAAACGTGACTGAACACTATTAGAAACTAATTGGAGGACACTGATAACAATTATTGTTGTGGCCGCATTTTTGTGACATTTATGTATACGTCCATTTCATATCCCTGTAGATTCAAAACTCTCTCTTTCGAATTGTCTTCAAAAACAAAACAGGTTTCAAGCGCAGTCATGCGTGTAGAAAACCGGTGTTTATGTCGAAATGTTGGAGACACGGGTCATTGACCCTAAAGCTTTGTATATATGGGTCGGCTTTTGCACATCTAAAGCTTACTTGTCGATAGTCTCCAAGCAGATCCTACGGTGGCAAGGCCGTATCCATTGGCCAGAGCAGTGCCCGGTGGCTAATGGGCACTCCTCCGGCCAATAGATACTGCCTTGCCACCGTATGATCTGCTTAGAGATTAACTTTTCGATTGTTGCCTTCGAGAACCTTTTTGTGTACGCAACAAGAAAGGCTGCACCTATCCTCAGTATAGACTTCTTAATAAAAAAGAAATATCAAAGAAAATAGGCATTTTCATTATTCGTAAATGGAGGTGGATATAGATTTCGATGCTTACTATCTGTACAAGGATGTTGATGTTGTTGTTGTTGTTTTTCAAAAGGGTCAAATGGAGTCTTTCGTCAGTACCTGCGAGGCAGACCGATCACCATGTTCGCGCCCTCCGATTCGGCAGACCATGGCGCCAAAAAGGAACCGACCCTGCCGACAGAAATGCTACGAGCAGAATGGGTGTATCCTTTGATATGTGCAAAATAAATAAACAAACAAACAAACAAACAAACAAATAGACAGAACGACTCATAGGTACGTAAACATTTACCTGTAAATGTAGGAATTACAATTTTCGAAGATATCTTTAATTCATACCATTCACCACAAATTACGTGCTGTTGTCAAGTAGCAGTGCTACATGTATGTCTAAGAAACGTTTATATAGGCGAATACCTGTATCAAATATTGCGCCATAGAAATACACTATAACCTGGTAGAGTGTCTACCTTTCAGAAGTCAATGACCTTTTTATAATGGGTCAATGAACCCTTGCCCAGATGTATGGCTAGCGCTATTTAAGCTCTTTAAGGCGTTCTGTATTCATGCCTTAATTCCATCATAATCTGTAAGATAAAAATCACCAGTATTAATTCTTAAACGAATCCAGGATGATTTGATGAAGCACAAATGGCACGGATCATGTCACCAAAAAAAGCAAACACTTAGCCTTTATAGAATTGGGTGAATCAGTAAAACATTACAAACCCCCAACATGCGATGTAAACATGGTGTTACATTGTGTTATGTCTTCGCCTTTAAAGATGTCACAGTGACAAGTTAGGCTGACTACCATTTATATGCAAGGTTGATATTTTGTTGTGGATTTATTAGTTGTATTTAGGTGTTGTTTGTATGTATAAGTGTATAGCCCGAGATCACACAATTCCTGAGCCAGCCTTATTGGTTTGCTGCAATGTGGCTTAAGCATGTACTACTATATTCTATCAATAAACCAATTGTTATTATTGTAGGACTATAAGATCTTGTTTGTTTGTCGTGTATGAACTTGACGTTGGTTCAGATACGGTTACCGTGGCCGGGACTGTGCAGATAACTTACATGAGCTCGCTAGCGGAGAAATCGTGTATAACATCGCGTCAGTCGTGGTGCTGTACGACCCTAGAGCCGGCACTCAGAGGCACTACCTGGGACACAACTCCAGTATACAATGGTGAGATTTCAACAAATCTTTTTTTTTTTAAGTTTTAGCAAATCTTAATGAAAACTTCGTACATGCTCTGTATACCTCAGATGAATCATATTTTCTTAAAACATAATATTTTACGAGGATCCTATAGCCATGCTAGGGGACGCGAGGCACTATGGGTAACGCGGGGGGGGGGCACATCATTACTATGTTTAACGCGTATGTCATTTTAGTCTGCCACTGGGTTACCCATAATGCCCTGTGTCTCCCATGAGGCAATGGGGCCCATGAAAATGTCTTTGACAGCCTATCGCTATTCTTGTAATAGCTCTTATTCAAAAAGACTTCTGAAAAAGTAGAATGACATGGGCCGACGCTGTCCTAACGGCCCCCAAAGTGCCATTTCTGGCAACGCCACAGGGAAGGAGCCTTTATGGCCTGTCTGTTGTTGTCCCCCTCCAGTCTGGCAGTCCATCCCGCGGGAGTGCTGGTGACGAGCGGACAGGTCATGGGGGTCAACCGGAGAGAACAGGTGAAGCTTCTTTTTAGGGACTTTGTCCAATTCGAAGTACAAGTGCGAATTTTTCTACTACCCCACAGCTTTTCGTGCACCTTTAAATGTTGCTACTTTGATAGCTAATCGAATTACGTTGCTCCGTAATTAAGACTTTTTCTTCAATCTAGATTGCTGTGTACGAAAAGTTTGACGGATTCTATGAAACTCCAGATCCCAACTGGTACAAGGTAAGTTGAGCTCTTCGGGGGTTTAAAAAAGGCTTTGGAGAGTTAAGTTATTGTTTTGATCGACGGTATTCTTCTACATTTCTACATTTCCATGCTAAGATTCAGGGTTGATGCTAACTGCTACAAAAATGCGACAAGAATGAATATATTTTGACACAGAAGGAAAATATAATGTATTAATATTTGGATTAATTACGGTTTGATTGGTCTCTTACTGTTTTATCTTTCGATTCTTTCCCTACTCAGCCTCATGTAAGAGTGTGGGACTCCAAGACGTTACAGACCTTGGCTGTGATTGGTGGAGGCAAGCTGCAGTTCGGAGTTTGCGCAGTGTCTTTTTCGGTCTCGGTAAGTCATTCTAGCCTGGGTACCATCCGAATTTTGGCTCCCCTTCGAAAGTATTTTTTCGAGCGAAGGGGAGCCAAAATCCGGATGGTTGCCAGGCTAAAGTCATTCAGCAACAGCAAGAAAAAGTTTACAACAACACATGTTAGTAGTACACACCATTGCTTCAACGTCTGTATTCTTACTCAACTGCAGACCACACATTCAGACATAAAATATGCACACCGCGATACAGAGAATGGGCTAATTTCATTTTTATTAGTCGTTAGCTGTTATACATTTACAATGAAATTAATGACTTTGAGTATATTGAGTGTACTATCATATTTTTTAGAAAACTTCATCATGTTTTCCATCATTCCTAGCCTGTCAAATTATGCAGGTCATATTGTTCCAGACCAAGCACTTATTTTAATAAAGCAATGACAGCAGATTTCTGGCAAAAATAGATGCCCAAGTATATTGTGTTTGATAGTATTCTATGCCTATACCTTGTATATGCAATCATACAGAAGTAAGTGTTTAAGATAAGTTGTTCTCAAAATTACAAACAAGGCTGTGGCTTGTTCAAACGGTTCCTGAAGAACCACAAAGCTTAACTCCGTACATGCATGTCACATTGCATACATGACCATATAGATTTCATTGATTTAAGTACAGGTATCATATATACCAATTACGTATACGTTAAGAATGATCGTGAAGCATAAACTTATCATTAGAGATCCTTTGATTTCTGACCCTTTTACTCCATCCCAGTGCCATGCCGTTTTACAATACATGTATATGTTCTTAATAACCTTCTTACGGAAGACAGACGATTTCTTGGCAATCGAGACAACGCAGGCACTTGTGGCACCACTCTACAGCTTGAATATCACCGCGCTCGGGATAGAACATGCCGGCTCTTTTCACCGTAATTTTGCGGCCGCAAGAGATACACACCTGCTTAAACCTGTCTGTGTCGTCATTAGACACCTTAGTGTTGCACGCGTCAGTAGCACACATTGCTTTATTAAGGTGTGAGCGTAGACCATTGTGGTGCCCCGCCCCCACGCATTGAATCGTAACCGTTGGAGGCACTTTGCACCTTTTGCCTTGCCCTGGAGACGAGCTTGACGTCATCTCTGGCTCCTTGCTCAGCCCCTCTATTGCCTGCAGCGCCCCCTGTCGGAGCATGTAGAACTCTGCATCCGCCAGCATCATGTCTGACGTCACTTGTGGTGACAGGAGGAGGCGGCCGTTCCTGTATAGTTAACAGCAAAATCTACAAACATTGTAGTTCAAAAATGCAATAGTTAGGGGCTAAAATCAAGCTAGTCTTTCACTGTACCAGTACAAGTTACGATCCCTACGTATACGTGCCATGGGGAGGGCTCTCTGTACCTTGTAACATTGCTAGTGGGGTCGCGTGGCGTAACTGCAGAGCACTCGACTCGGAACCAAGAGGTCCCGGGTTCGAGTCCTGACATGCCACCGACCTTGTGCCCTTGGGAAAGGCACTTTACACGACTTTCCTCACTTAGCTCAGGTGAAAATGAGCATTGTCCTGTCCTGTATTTGTCCCCTGTGTTGGTGGCGGCATAAAATAAGTTGAAAAAACTTGAGTTTGTCGTCACCACGTCATGTCATGAAATGTTGGAATAAAAAAAAAAAAAAAAAAAACATTGCTAGTGTTGGTACGTGTTTAGCATTTCGTCAGCTACAATAAGATTGCATACCAAAGCAATTCAAAATCGTACTGAGAGTACAAGATGCAAGTTTAACACTGGTCAGACACTTGTCGAACTCGCGTGCAGGTGGTTTCATGATGGCCCCGCCCTATTTCATCTAGAACCGTGCCTATCTAGTTTTATGCCTGAATGGGTTTAGCTATATATATAGGGTTAGGCTCAGGCACGGTTCTGCATAGTCTCAGCGTATCCAAGAACGGTTCTGGATACGCGTGCACTATCCAGAACTGTGCCCGAGCATGGTTCTGGATAAAGCACGGTTCTAGATACACACACGGCCTACCTGGCGAAGTTCAGGAGAACCCTGAACACATCCGGGTCCCTGTCGATCCTGTAGACTCCGTCAGCAGGTGGTGGGAAGCCCGAGTCCTCGGCCAGCAGCCGGTCCAGGAACTGGCTGTTCAGCCGCGCCAGGGTGGTCCGGGTGGTCTCGAACATCGTCCCACCGACGTTCAGACGGACCCAGTCCCCCGCCCCGTCACATCCGGGACTTGAAGAAGTGGTGGAAGTTGCCGTGGCTTGCTCTGCCGCCATTTTGTTGTTTTTCTTGTAGCTCCACGGATGGCTTGTCATTTCACGTGACTTTGACTGTTGACGGGCAAATAAAACCTGTAACATCGCGCGCATTCCAATATGGATTAATGTTTTCAACTGTTAGAAGTGTGTACAGGGCTATTCAGCGCATACAATTCACTGCAGAGCTGTGCAATTTGAAAGAGGACGCGTTTACATGAAATGTAACTTTTTTTTCAACACCTTTATTACAACAAGGAAGCTCCTTGATTACAATAAAAAAAAGGAATACATGTATGGACCATCACATATAATCACATATACAGTCAAGATTTCAACTTAGGACGGACTCTTTCATACATACAATGAAATGTAACGTTACAGGTGGTTAGTTGGACACAATAGCTAGTGATAGGGCTAGTTTAATTCTTTTTCCAGATTTTAGACACACTCGACAAATTATTTCATTCCTTAGCATTACAACTGTCGAAAAATTGTCGGTTTCGTGCAAGCTCTCGTGCGTTCTCGCTATACTTTGCTTTCGCAAGAGCATATTTCAAATGGCTGGTGTAATTGGAATGAGGTCTATATATTCTACCGACACACAGATTAACTTTCAAGCTATGATTTAGCTTAACTACATATTATATTATGTTTTCTATAGGATGGGGGCTGCCGAGTTCTGGCTGTTGACGACTCGCCAGGAAAGATCCTGACAGTTTGGGACTGGAGAAATGGGAACTTACTCTGTGAAGCCGTGGTAAGCATTTCCAAGACATCTCACCTCTAAGGTTTTGTATGTATTTAAAATGATTTAAAAAATCCATCCATGTACGGAAAATTAATAAAAGGAAGGAGGGAAACAGAGAAAAATGATCTCTATGCTAAATAATTCCTGTTGGAATTCTTGCTAAAAATGTCTGATATGCCAAAATTTTACAGACAACGATGCCAGCTGCAGATGCGTTTCTAAGATTGCTTTCTTTCACTGCCCAAATTACTTTTTTTTTATTATTGAACTTTTAATATACAGGCCACACGAGACTTGTTGGAGACGGCTGCGTTCCACCCCATGGACAGTGACATGATTGTCACGGCTGGAAAGAACCACCTCGGCTTTTGGACAATCAAGAAAATAACTGCAGGATCCAGTAGCAAGGCTTTCTTAACTATGAAGAAGGGCCTGTTTGCGGTAATTTGTGTTGTTTCAAAATCTATCCAGTTTCTTGAGCAACTGTTTTTTTGTGTTGTTTTGTACTTTGTACAATTGATTTACTTATGATCTAGTGGATGGAGTGCTCCTTTTTAATATTTCATTCGTTGGGTTTCATTCCTGGTTACATCCTAGGCCGAGGATGTTTTGTTTCCAAGGGCACATTATTTTGAAAAATACGGCCCAAACGAGCTTCTATAGAACATAAGTTGCATAAGATATACAGTCTTGTCCGTGTTTTCTTCTTAGAACTAAACATCCAAAAGAATAATGAGAGGTTTTGACATCAATTCATATTTTCTATCACTTATTTATTGTGTAGGAGCATCAGGCAAAATTTGTTCATTGCTTGGACTTTGGCGAAAATGGTGACGTCATCACTGGAGATTCGAAGGGAAGCATTTTGGTCTGGAAGAAAGGTGAGAGGTCAAATGAAAGTAAAAATTGCAAAAAAGCATTTTAAGTAGTGCTAAGCGTTTTGTGATAGTGATAACGCTTACCAACAATTCAAGCTTAATTTTTAATACTATTAGTATCTTTAAATTTGAATTACCAAACCGTTTAGATCAACCACAATGCGTCATAACGAGTTATAAGGCCATGCAGATAATGCGTGCTGCAAATATCTGGTGTTTTAGTTAAGACAATAAAAGTTTGCCTACTAATCATACAACTCTAGATAAATCACTATGATGCATGCTAACGTTATATCTGATTGCCTTGGTATACAAATAGATTGTATATAGTCTCATCCCATTATTGTTAGAACAGAGGTTATTACCAAACGCTGTGGTTTGTATAACTATTGAGCAAATAATTAAGTTATCAATATGTTATTTTACAATTTGTTTGTGTCCACAGGCTGTAACAGAATCAGCCATGCCAACCCAGGCGCCCACAAAGGCGGCATCATGGCGCTGCGTGTGCTGACGTCAGAGGGTACCCTGGTGACGGGAGGGGGGAAGGACAGACGGGTGGTGGTGTGGGACCGGTCTTTCACCAGGCAGCTGCGCGAATGTAAGGTAAGGAATAATGTAGTATGTTCACCGACGAATGTAGTATGTTTGTCTCGTTTTAACGTTTTGCCACTTTTCTTTGTGAATTTTGGTCTATAAACACATAATGTTGCTCCATTTCGCATCCAATACATGGTAAAGAGTATGCGGCCTAGACTTTACAGTCGTATATTTTGGGTAAAAAATTTGGCTGTCGGTTTTACGCGTTCGTTTAAAGACTTATTCAGACAAAGTGCTATTGGAATGGAGACTAGTCTGTGCATGCAGTCGCTTACTTATACGTTTAATCGTATTTTCAATCATTTGTCAATTCTATGAAATGATACCAGCTATTTTTGGACGGATACTACATGGAGGAAGCTATCTAGTATCCCTGTCTATTCTATAACTTCTCAGTTCACAGAATCCTTGGCAATCTTTTTTTTCTTTTCTTCTAGTTGGACAAGGCACTGGGCGGTGTGAGGTCAATATGTACGGCAGAGAAAAGTCAGATGTTCTCTGGAAATTGTTTGTTTCTTGGCACCCTTTCTAACGCGCTCTGCCATTGGACGTTGGACTTGGAGACGGTCGAGGCCGTAGCTAAAGTAAGAGATCTTTTAACTACAGTAACTCTGCCATGTACTAGTTTTAGTACACTTTTATTTCATCCTTTTCACAAACTACCAAATGACCAATCTATGACCTCTTGTTATATCTGTTAATTTGTGGGACCTAAATTCCTGTTTCTGACCTTTTGTGGTCTGTGGTTAGGGAATTCCTACCCCCACGTGCTGTCACACAGCTGTACGGACACACAAGCCAAACACACACACAGCAGTGCCTTCGCAAACGTCTGAAATATTGAAATGAACGTTTGAAAGATAAACGTTTAAACTGTCTCTAAACCTTTATTTGACAGGGTCATGCTGATGAGTTGTGGGGCCTTGCAGCTCATCCTAGGAAACCCCAGTTCGTGACGTGTGACTACAGCGGACTTGTCGTGCTTTGGGAGAGCAAAACTCACAGACCAGTATGGAGAACACAGCTCAAGGTATTTGATATGCAACGTACATATATTTTATGACTCTTCAAACCCATGATACTGCAGCAAAGTATGTTTTATAATCTTAATGTGTTTTTGCAAACTAGTTTGCGGCGCAGTCAGCCCAGTTTCACCCTACTGAAGAAGTTCTACTGATTGGAACAACTGCAGGAAGGTACGTGAACAACCATGGTATTATTCTTTAACGTTACAAGTTAGCAAACCTGTATATAGCTAATATCATAGTACAATGCTAAACATTATTCCAAAACAAAGGGTACAATAAATTAAAGTTTAGCATTGTACTATGGTTACTACCAACACATATGAACTTCCATGATAGCTCACAATATCATGGTCTTAGGTTATCAATTTCAGATTATTTTGTCGCCTCTTTGTTTAGTTCCAGTTTGCTCTGTGGTTATTTCTGGAGCCTTTGTTGTCATTGGTATCAACTGTACATATGTATGTCACAAACATTGGGAACAAGATCCCAGCAGTCCCACAATGCAATCGCCAGCACCCGGATGTTGTTTATCCTTTTACAGGTGGTACTGCATGGACGCTTCTTCTGCTGCTGTTGTCGAAGAATATCAGCCAGGTGAAGACAACAAACAGCTGGACTGCCTGCGATTCTCGCCAGATGGCGCTATTTTGGCGGTGGGATCCCACGATAACCACATCTACCTCTACAACGTGGAGAATCATGGGAAAAGTTACAAGAAAACAACCAGGTTATATTTATAACTTATATTTTGCAACTGAACATAATCGTATGATTAGGGTCTCTTGCCTGGGCACATTGAATAATGCCTAATATGCGATATGAATTTCTGGTAAAAGAAACTGAAAGATGTATCAATTAATAGTTGGTGGTTATAAACCTGCGTGTCACTGACGAAAGGTAGTGGATGCTACCTGAAACGTCTGACCGTTTCCAAAATCATATCCAGTTGCTTGAGTAACTGTTTTTTGGCGTATCTTATTACCTGGATATCTAACCTTCACCGACGTAAACTTAAAGATAATTTAAAATTTCAGCCCTCGACTCAGAACCAAGAGGTCCCGGATACGAGTCCTGCCATACCACCGACCTTGTGCCCTTGGGAAAGGCACTTTACACGACTTTCATCACTTCGCTCAGGTGAAAATGCAATATGAGCATTGTCCTGTCCTGTATTTGTCCCCTGTGGTGGTGGCGGCATAAAATAAGTTGAAAAAACTTGAGTTTGCCGTCACCATGTCTTGTAATGAAATGTTGGAATAAAAAAAATTAACTGTTTTACTTGCAGATTGAGCGGACACTCCAGTTTCGTGACGCACCTTGACTTCTCTACGGACGGGCGGTACATGCAGAGCACGTCGGGAGACTACGAGCTGCTGTACTGGGACGTGGCCGCTAGGAGTCAGCTGCAGTTCAAGTCGGCCATGCGTGACGTCACGTGGGGCACCCAGGTTAGAAAAGCACGTCGGCAGAATGTACTGCACCTGCGCAAAACCCTGATTTTTCACATTTTTCGTTGGATGTTAGGTTAACATTGCAACAAATTTTTGCCTGTTGCAGACGTTATCCTTTCCTTTACAACATCTGAAAACTACAGACAGGCTGTCATCCTTATATACTCTAATACAAGCTTATATGAGACATTCTGCCTAAGTGCTATGCACAATACATAACGGGTTTCGCGCAGATACAGTACGTTCTGCCGACGTGCTGGTAAAAAAAGCTTATCTTTAGCCTCTACCAGGCTTCAGGAAGCGGCTGGAAAGAGTAGGAATTGTCCAAATAGACAGATAACATGCCAGGGGTTGGTCCACTGAAGAGTACAGTTTGCCACTCCCAAGCTGGTAAAGTTTTCTTTAGTGGACAAACTCTCCTGATAGAGGGTCTAGTCAAATGTTCAACTCCAGTCTTTTTTGTCAACTAAAACAGTTAATTTTTGTCAATGAGAGATCCACGGCGCTTCTGTGTCGTCAAGTTTGTTTGTTTGTTTGTTTGTTTGTTTTTTGTGTGTTTGGGTTCAACGTGTTTGGAATGTAGCAGGGATAGAGTTAGGGTTAGAAGCATTATGAAACTGCGGTCAGTTTTAGCTTCTTTGCCTATCTGTTTTCTTAACGCATTTCTTAGTCTTTTGTAAACTTATTCTGTTTGTTTGTTTTTGTTTTTTGTATGTTTGGGTTCCACATGTTTGGAGGCAGGGATAGAGTTAGCGTTATAAGCACTATGAAACTGCGGTCAGTTTTAACTTCTTTGCCCATCTGTTTTCTTTACGCATTTCTTAGTCCTTTGAAAACTTATTCTGTTTGTTTGTTTCTTTGTTTGTCCAGACGTGTGTGTTTGGGTTCCACGTGTTCGGGATGTGGCAGCAGGGAGCGGACGGACACGACATCCTGTCCTGCGCGGCCTCAGGCTCCCGGGCGCTGCTCGCCTCAGCAGACACACACGGCAAGGTCAACCTGTTCCGCTTCCCCTGCAGCACCTTTCAGGTACGGAGAGTCGCGAGGTTTGTTTTAGCATAGGCGCCAGACTGTTGCCATGGTCAGTACACAGCTGACTATCTCCTCTGCTCCAGTATTAGCCTGGGTGCCAGACTGTTTCCAGACAGGCCAGCTAATCGGCTCCAGAGCCAACATGTCCCCACGCTGGCCTATGTATTGGCCCTTGGAACAGTCTGGCATCCAGTCTATAATAATTTTTTATCTCCGCGAAGAAAGTTATATTTTCGGTTTCCTGTCAGTTCTATGTTACTTGTACCCTAGTACTGACCGCGGCCGTTTCTTTCGTCTTCGTAGACAAAAAGAAGAGATTATAACAATATCAATTAAGATTTCCTTCATTTTGCGCATCTTTTAGGCACCAGGACACGTGTATCCGGGACATGGCAGTCACGTGACATCCGTGTCGTTCCTGCCCGGCGATGATTGGTTGATATCAACCGGTGGGATGGACTGCAGCGTCATACAATGGCAGGTCGTCCGGCCCGCCCCAAAACTCTCCACAAAACGGACCCACAAGGACTACAACAAACTTAAACCACCTCCCAAATGCAGACAATCTTCTACCAGCATGTTAGCGGCTATAGACGAATTTTTACCCGAGGATGGGGGTAGAAATGGGGAGAGGGCGGCTGTCACGGACGCGTCTACACAGACGAGTAGGCCGAGTTCACCCGACAAGACCAGTCGGCACCCATCACCCCAGCCTCCACCAGACCCCGTGCAGGAGGAAAACAAGATTTTACAGGAACTGGTGGATAGCTTGTTTTTGAACAACTGAACATTGTGGTGTTGCTAGCTTTGAAGAAGGTTTCAAGGACTACAAGAAGAATAGCATTATGACTTGCTAATAGAGGTAATAAAATGAAAAAAAAATGGAGATGAGACAATGACTGTTACTTGTTGTCATCGTAACTTACGTTACATATCAATACAAACAGAATGTTTTCTGTGCTGACTGAAGCATTACCAATGATGAATGACTATTTTTAGTTGAAAGAAAGATGACACTGACGTCGCGAGATTTTGATAAGAATATCTTCTGCACAGACCATTATAATTTGAAAGCTATGCGCACCAAATGGCATATTCAAAGGCACTAGAAGTATAGATGTCTTTACAAGATTTTGATAAAGTTGTTGATAGAGGCATATATATGCATGTTTCAAAGAACAATATTTACAACTATACCCCCCCCCCCCCCACACACACACGTGAGATACACATTCAAGATTAGAGAGCAGCTAAAAGCTCAACATGACGTATATAAACCTTTGGTCATTTCGTGGTAAAGATCTTAACCCTATATATTCTACATAAAAGGCATACTATTATTACTCTTATAGCAACTTTGATACTCTTTGCATGGATTCAAATAAGTCTCAAGCAAGAGATATTAACAGCACAACGAGAAACAAGATCGCAACATTTCTTTCATAACTGTCTCTAAATAACAGCAAAAAAGACGTTCAATGACAGAGAGCAGCTAAAAGCTCAACATTACGTATGTAACCTTTGGTCACTTCGTAGCAAATACCTTTATCCTCTAAATACTGCATAGAATGTATACTATTACTGCTTTAATTTAATTTTATAGCATCTTTCACGCTCTTTGCATAGATTTATGTAAGTGTCTACGGCGAGATATTCACAGCACATTTCGTAACAAGAAATACGATAGAAATATTTCTTCCACCAATGTCTTTAAAAACAAAAAAAGAAAAAGCAGAATATATAGGTTGGTCCTTCAGAATCAATTAGCATAGCTACGTATACGTAGTCTTACAATTCATCCAACTGAAAGTAACCCAGACAAATATGAAAGTATAGCACAGATGTTCCATGCGCCTATTTGGGTGGATCTCCAGCCAGATCAGCAAAATCTGAAATGAATATATAAAAAAAGTCACTTTAGGAATAAACAACTTAGCATTCTCACTTAGCATCAACTTAGCATTTTGCAGCTAAAAAATCATGTAAATTACCATTTGGATGAAAAAAAAACATTTTGGTTCTGGATGTCCTCCAGCTTCTCGGCCAGAGCTGTCATCTTGAGAGCGCGGAGGTGTCCTGCCAGGACGTCCAGAGTGGCCCGCCGGCCGTTCTTCATCCTCCAGCGGCGGAACGTCTGGTACACCTTCTCGTGCAGGTTCGTTCGCTCGCACTCCTGGGGATAAAGAAAAATGTGTCTCGTATTTTTTGTTCCTATACTTACTTCCGTAAGTTTGGGGTTCCCATACCCAGTAAAATCCATGAACTATATATCTATATATATAAGAGGCTAGGCTAGAATGACCTGTCACCCAGGCTAGAATGACTTGTCAGTATAAATGTAAACTGTATATCTTCTCAACGAAATCTCAGGTTGTAACACAATCATCCATTACCCTTACAACTGTACGATTGTAATAGTTTAAGTATGACTCCACACCAGAGGCGTTGCCAAAAACATTGAGGCTGTGTGAAAATGGTACATCCTGTATATTAGTAATCTCAGCACACGAACACGTGTAGTGCACAGAAAGAGAGAAGGGGGTGGTGAGAGAAAATGACAAACAGATATACACAAAAAAACGAAGACCGAAGTGAGAACAGGAGAGAGGGAGAGAGACAGAAAGAGAGGGAAAAGAGAGAGAAAATCTACCTCAATGGCGTCAATTTCCGGATCCGTCAGTCCGATCTCCCTGGCGATTCTCTTCCACTGCCGAGAACCGACCTCCCCGGCAAACCTGTTCAACACGCGGGTCACGCTGAACCCTGGAACAGCATGAAGTTTTGCTATGTAGTACAGATATTGTTCAATTATATATACATATACATCTGGGTCTCCGTTGATCTGTGACATCCATAAATAACATTATTACAGGGAACGAATTCACGCGGCTTGTGTTAGTAGTTAGCACACGGCGCGACATACGTTCTAGCTGTATACCTGGCTCTAAACAAGGCGCGCTGCCTCCGCCAACTTGGCCACATGCACATTGAGCGGAGTTGGCAATGTGCCAACGTTCAACACGCAGAGGTCCGCCCACAGACCAATGACGTCACTGGTAACTTTATGCGAATTCGGTCGGAACTTGCTGATCGGCTTCGTTGGCGGAGGTCGCCATGCCTGTGGCGAAGTTGCCGCCAACATTCCTGTCTGTTCCTCCTATTCACGAGCCCGCTGGTTGGCCTTCTTCCGCATCACTGGGTTTCCTTGCGCGGTGAATAGTGAGTACAATGATGTACATGTAGATGTGGCCTATCTATTTGGGAAAGTTCTGTTATTATTAGCCAGGGTGATTGAACAGCTTTGGTTAGCGTATACAAAGGCAAGTTCGTGCAGTTAGGTTACGTTTTAAACGGAAGTCAGTGACTTTTGTGTTGCTGTGCTAAAAATAAAATTTCTGTAGTTAACGTTGTGCTGTGAAAATGTCATGTGTGCACATTACGAGTGACGAGCTACTAGAGCTACACATCAACCTGCGACATGTATTGGTCTTTACTAATTTTGCGATATATCCATTCCCTCCAAAGTTCTTCCCTATCAGTTAGTCTAGTTAGTTTAGATCTGAAGCTGCCTATGTGCACAGGCCAGGTACTGAAGAAAACAGTACCTCTGAGATCCATATATCCAAATATTAATGATAATTCCAAAGCTGAAATGAGGAAATCAAGGGGTCTCTGTTAACATATCATCCCTTCCAGTTGAGTTTTCAGGTACTCCATGACAAACTGCAAGACGAACTATTAATAATAGTTCGTTATTAATATAATTCGCGCCTCTACGTATGGCGATTTTATTGTCTTACCTTGTTTGGGAGGCTGGTGATCCATTTCCACAGATTGTGCAGAAATACAGCTTCAGGCGGTTACGTTTGGTGTTAAGCTTACGAGTACTGTGATACCAGGTGCCCAGTGTGCGCCCGTCTGTACTAGCTGTACTGCGCGCCCACTACGATATTAAAATATGCCCAGGGGAACCTAGTATATTACGGGGGGAAGGGGCAGCATGAAGGTTGCTGTAAACCACCACACTTGGTTTATAAACCATACCAGAAACATGACGTAGTTACCAGCTCGTTAATATGCATGGTTCAACCGTAGCATTTTACCTAACACTCGGACTCGGTTGGACCCCAACTATGTAGGAAAGTTATTGGTCCCACCCCAAGAGTGGACTCTTCCCGACAAAACTAAGCAAAGGGGAATCCCCAGGGGATTTTTTGGAGTCAGTTCCAAGGGTTTTCAGCTTGGGTCATTCTCAAACTTTACTCCTATTTAACCTCTACTGACCTTTTTTTTCATGGGTACTGTACCAAGACCACAGAACTGGGCTGTTCGGACCAGACGAGGTCAGTCACATGTCAAACCATGCCAAAGGTCACACATTTTGGGCAGATTTTGAAAATATACATTCTTCTGTCCTTCCTAGAAGAAAACTGGGCCTTTCTGAGCAAAATTTGCCCAGGAAAAAAAATTATTTAAAAAGAGATTACATGTAGAGTAAACATCGTCAGCTAATTACAAACCTCTATTGGCGAATACAGCGCGCTGATTGGACAGTGGCAAGGGGTAGAGGCAGCGCGCTTTGTTAGTTCGCGCTGTGGCGGGCGCTTCCGGGTCCCGTAAAAATGTACCGGAGCGCACTGAGTAACCTCGGCGGACGGGGAACACACCCAGCACCGAGGAGGATCCGTGAAGCGCACGATAGACGGGTACCAGGCCCGCTAGTGCTTCACAGTTTGTTAGAAATGTAGATAAAGGTACTTGTAAGAAATACACGAACCAGTCACGACGAACTACTAGCAATGAGGAGTCCGACGCTCAGAGTGAGACACATGTCAGAGAGGCCGACGCGAACTGAATGTGTCGAAAGTTTTCTGCCCGGGCCCGGACGGCGCGCAAGCTTTCCCATATTGAACATGGTCGGCCTCTCACACAAACCGCCGGGATTTGCCCTAGAAACCAAAATTGGGTTGGGTTGGGCGAAAACAAAATTTCAGTGAAAAAAGAAAGCCCGATAAATACGCCTAAAAACACGCCAAAAATAAGCCCAAAACCCAAACCTCTGCTTGGAGAGTAGTGCCCCCCGTGTTCACTGCCGTGGCTCAAAATGTCACCTTGGGCTGCTCGGCATTTCTTGATCCTATTGTACTCCGAATCGCCCTGTGAAATGTTTTAACTGTTTTGATTTAGTTATACCCCAGTTAAAGACGGGAAGGCGTACTAGGGAAGGCGGCCTGAAACCGGCAACCTGCTTGAATAATGTTGTATGTATCGGGCAAAATTGTACCTGCGACAAACTCCTGGGATCTTTAATAGACACATCACCTTGTTGCGCAAAGAAACATTCACATTCATAAAAGTCATCTAAAAAGTAATTCAAACCTGATATAACTGTTTTATTGTCTTACCTTGCATGAGAGTTTGGTCACCCATTTCCATAGTTTGTGCCGCAGTACAGCTTCAAACAGTCATTTTGTTTTGCAGGGAAATGAAGCTAAATGTTGGATATGTGGTTAAGCTGCGTTTGCTAGCGCTGTTTGTTTATCGGTTTGGTCCGCGGCCAGCCGGAAAGCCACGTACTGAATCGAACGCTTTTCGAACGAGTTTTCTTTGCAAGCGTATCACTCCGCCGTCCCTAGTAACGCCGTTGCTAAGGACGGCGTTTTCGCGGGCGGCGGGCTGAAATTTCATCCGAGTTGTTGACAGCTGATTACATCACGTGTTTCGGTCTCTTCGTCAAGATGGCGGTACGTATCAGACGTGTATATCATGTACTCTCCGTACTATTCATATTTGGGGGGTTTTATATCAGTTTTAGTGTAGTTTTGTGATCAAACTCGGTGCACAGTGAAATGAACAAAATGGCGGCCCCGGACTGCTCTGCATTTTCGTCTGATTTGAATTTCGGGGGAAACCCGTTTCGCCCTCGATTTTGCATATGACGATATGTGGATAAAATGTGTTGAACCTTTGGCTATCTCCCATTATGAATATCCTGTTGGTGCGAAGTCTGGAAAGGTTTGCAATTCCATGCCTACTAGGGTCACTTTTTTCGGCAATTTTATGGCTAAATCTCATCGTTTGCCGTTTGATATTTTTTCAGTCAATGTTGAATAATTTACGTATATGTGCTTCATTTCTTGTAAACTTCATGCTCGTGGTAAAATCATTTCCGATGAACTAATCTAGGTTAAGTTTAGACCCAGACTCTTAGTCGTTGGATTTTTACGAGGACAGATTCAATTCTAAAGATAGTAGTTAATGTTGTATTTGAGTTTGATCGATCACGAACTTTGTAAAGAATCCATCCCTTCTGTGTGTGTTTGTGCAAAAATTTCCCGCCAACGTTGTCACCTGTTGTCTGGTTGCCATACAACAAAAACAAAACAATGGTGGGACTGCTGCAAATTGTTACAATGTCTTACTGTAGTGTCTAAAGTTACAGTGAGACAAGCATGCCTATACCTTCTATCTAGTGCTTGATGATAAAAACAGTGCACAAAATATATGCAACTTGTGACAGTTGTAAAAATGATGAGTGGTTAAGCATGTAACAGTTATATCATTGATTATTAAGATAAAGCTAACGTTCATTTCACTCAGTATTGATTTGAGAAAAAGGTGTGAAGGGGAATTTTTATTTCTGTTTCAGATCATCCTTGGCTTCACTGACTTGATCGGTAAGTATCTGGCAAACCATGTCACCCTCTCTCCTGGCATTTTGGGCAGACAGTACTATTACATTTGGCTATAGAAACCTATGGTTAAATACAATGTACACTGAGACAAGGACTCATAAAAGTACATTCCCACATTTCAATCTCAAAAATTCTTCTGCACCATGCAGAAAGCCACAAGGGCCTGCCTCCCAAATATACAAAGAAAACGGGTGGGTTGACCAGCTCAAACTCCGACAACAGCTGACAATAGTAAACAAACCCTATTTTTGACCTAATTTTCTCATGTATCCATCCTTGGGAATTCAGACCTATGGTTATACCAAGGAGCTTCAATCATCCTTGGTTATACCTAGTGCCTGGGCCCAATACTGAGGCTTGTACAGCAGTGTGTCAGCATACCTACCAATATCACATGACTTTTTAAAAATTTCACAGGGTCTGTCTATTGACAACTTTCAATCAGTACACCATAGTCTTTTGTACTACTCTGAAGAGAATTTGCAACAATTCAATAGAAGGTTTCACTTTTATTGTGACTTTTATACCAGGTACCTCACCATGCTGTACCTATGAAAAACCCCAAATTCACACACATGCACCTAAGAATAAACAGCTGGAAAGTTGTACACACACCAAATCCCTTTTCTTCCACAGAAAACATTGTCCTGTACCACATCCATTGCATACATAGTAATATCGATATCCATCTTTGTTTTGGTTCCAACAAACACTAAAAATGGTTATTTATTATTCCCAGGCAGGGCAAATTTTGATTGACAGCTGTTAATTGATAAAAGTTACTATGTTATAACCTTAGCAAATCAGTCAGTCCATCATTTTCAACAAACCTACACCACTTTTGCAGTCATCCAAGCTTTCCAAGCTATTTCTGGCAACTTAAAATTAGCCATTATATACTGCCCATAGGTAAATATTGTATATCATGCTGATATCACACTTTTTCTAAGAAAACATGCCAAACAATGCACCCATATTTCCTAAATTGGGTCATCATCTAACAAAAGGCACAGCTGCAGGTAGATAATATTGGGGAAAAAATTACCAAACCTAATCCAGCTAATGAGTATGAGATGGGGGAGGGGGGTAGTAGAGGACATTTGGCCATAGACACCTATGGGGTAAAATGCTCTGTCAGTTTAAAGTAGCACAAGATAAAGGTGAAGTTGGGGGGGGGGGTAAGTAGTCGGGGGGATGCTCAGGTACACTATGTAATATGTCCTACAGGTGGAGTAGTTGTAAGCTTATGAAGGGCAGGGAGAGTACAGCTGTGTCAGGAGGGTTTGGCAGGGGAGAGACTACTAGGTGTAGGAAGGTTAGTGGTAAAGCTAAAGAGGAGGGGGAAGTGCCAGTAGCAACTAAGCTAGAGGTAGGAATGTGATATAGTGTGCTCCCTAATCCTTCAGGGTGGGTTGAACAGGTTAAACATGAACAGGGGGAAGGGGATGCCAGGGGTGTTGAGGCTAGTAAGGAGGAGGGAGGAGATATAAGGGGTGTTGAGGCTAGAAAGGAGGAGGGAGGGGATGTAAGGGGTGTTGAGGCTAGTAAGGAGGAGGGAGGGGATGTCAGGGGTGTTGAGGCTAGTAAGGAGGAGGGGGGAGATGTAAGGGGTGTTGAGGCTAGTAAGGAGGAGGGAGGAGATGTAAGGGGTGTTGAGATTAGTAAGGAGGAGGGGGATGTAAGGGGTGTTGAGGCTAGTAAGGAGGAGATATCAGGGGTGTTGAGGCTAGTAAGGAGGAGGGAGGAGATGTAAGGGGTGTTGAGGCTATTAGTAGACTTAAGGGGCAGACATGACTTTGGGTTGGCTTGTGCAAGAACTTTAAAAGAACTTTAAATTTTTAATTCAGGTGTGGGAAGTGTTTTATAGATGTCAAATTGAATCTTTTCTTGAGTATATAAAAATATTTCAAATCAACATGAATCAAATTTCTCTTTATCAGTTGAGAATATTCTTGATAAGGTAAAAGCAATTCTGGAGTCTGGGCCACACTTTCAGGTATCAAATTTGAGTAAAGAGGAATTCATGAGTAGACAGGAATCATTGAAGATTGATTTAAATGGTATAGAGGATGATTTTGCTGAGTTCTGTTCTACTGTCTGTGCCCAAGATGAAGTATTTTTGTTTTGGCATAGATTTATTCATGATGATTTTATGGTATACATTTCTCTTTATATTGCAATTAGATCAGGGAATTAGAATTTGCATCTACACTCGTATAAGAAAATGGCACCTGTTCTCCATGCATGTAACCACATGACTTGTTCAAAACTTATTCCTCTTCATCTTTCTGATATGTTGTCACGTCCAAATTACATTCTGGATTATTTCAAAAATGTTGGGTTTGTTACAAGCATAGGTGCTGTAAATTTTTCAAATGTTGCATTAGACATATTGATTTATTCACCTGATACGGACATGTATCATGTGGGGCTTCCTTTTGTGAGGCAGATGGGTAGAAGAATTGTCATTTTACAAAAAGTTGAACCAGGAAATTGGCAATGTCTGGATGTGAATGAGTTGCTATCTTGTTTGGACAAGGATCCTGACCTTTCCTCCATTTCCAGAAATGTACTACACTGTTTATCAGCACAGGGTGTGAATCACTGTGATTATGTTTCCTTTTTTGTTAGTCTTGGTAAAGTATCTGATTATGAAAAAAATTATTTCAGTATTCAGAATTTATTTCTGGTGGAAACTCTGTGGAGACTTGTAGCTCTCTTTCCTGTGCAGAAAAAGACAAAGGATTTTTGGCTTTTTTTTGTTTAGTAGGTTGTGTTTACTTACAAAAACATTGTTCAGCTTTTCTTAAGTATTCTTCTCCAGCCCAACTTTTCAGGGAAAAGAAGGTGGAGAACAGTTTTGAGCATCATGACTGAAATTGATTACAGTTTATTAGAGGTGCCATTTTGGAAAGAATAGAGTTTGAGGATAATAGTTTACCTTCATTTCAGTCTCTTTGGTCCCATTGCTTATGTTCATGTTGGGTTTAGCCCACCTGGGCTCAGGCCTAAGAACAGAAATTTTCCTCTCTACTATTATAGATTCTAAGATATGTTTGGGAAAAGAAAATGGTGATTAAAAGATGATTAGAGATTCAAAAGTTCAGAAAACTCTTATAGTGGTTGTTCTAGTAAAATTTGCCTAAAGTGCCTAAAGAAAGAGCACGCATGTGGTCCAGGCTGCAGAAATCAAAATCGGGAAATTCATGATGATTCTGATTCAGAAAAAGACTTTTCAGATAGTGAGGATCAGGATGTTAGTTTTATACTATAGATGACATTTACATAGGCAGCTTGTCTGCATTGGATAACATTTCAGATTCAGAATTCTCTGGTGTTGATTTGGCATTAGCAGATAATGAGTGAATTGGGCTTGGTGTCATATCTTTATAATACTTATAATAATAAGTTTTTTTCTTATTCTTCCATCTTGCAGGTAAAAGCCACACCCAACAGGATTGTCACCAACAGGACACCAGGATTGTTATATTTAGCTTGAGATTATCCAAGAGGCCACAGGTCTAGGTCTATAGAGGGTGTTGAACTGTCCTGGGTCATGCAAGACAGGAACTTGTGGAGGCACTTTGCGGTGTCACCTTAACAGGATGAACTGATTCAACTGAACTGATATAATGAAAGATGTATTATGTATTGAGATCGGAATTCCAATTTATTATACGTAATATTAATAGAATTTGGGAGCGTATTTAATAAACGATTCAGTGCTTGATGTCTAATGTAATAAGATTTTTGTATAAAGTATTTGATATCCCAATCCACAACAAAATGTACTACTTCGTTATTTTGTTTGGTAATGACATTAAAGTTGAAGCAACGTTAATCGCTCTTTGGTAATTTTGTGTATAATTGATTAATTAATATAAAGGACAATTAACATGTATGTGAGAGATATGTTTAGGGATTTGGCAACACCCCGCAATTTTAGAAATAAACAAATGCTCCTGTGTAAAACTAGGGACATGGGGACCTGTTAGTAAGCACACACGGACTTATGTAGATTAGATAACACATCCAGGATAAACTTACGTTGAATCTTGTGTCACAACATGCATGTTGCACTAACCTGCATGACTGGGGACCGGAAGCGTTGGGTTATCTTCCATAGGCAACATTTTACTGAGCCAGCAGGTCGATAAATGTAACTTTTCTAAAGTAACTGTTTAAACCCAGTGCCATTCAAATGGAGAAAAACGGTTAATTCTTTTAATTCCCACCAATGATGACTCAATGTTTGATGTATACTAGTTCTAATGGTTAAATATTTGCTTGCTCTAATTAGATGTGCGTTTTTCAAAAGTCAGGAAGCTACGAGAGTACACAATGTATAATGTTTCCTAGCGTTTAGGCAGATAGTTTTGAGTTTTCAGATAGGCCACAGCTATCAAGGGACCGTAAACATATTTTCAGTGCAAAATAAAAGAACTTGTTTAGATATAAGATGAATTAACACCCAGAGTATTCTAACTAAAACTAGATTAGACGTAGGTCGACGATAATTTAAATCCAGCGATGTACATTAAAACACGGAATCGGAGAGGAGCGCGCTCCGTAGAACACACGTAGCTCGCCGGCGCGCCTGGGATGTGCGTTCTATTTGGTGTAATTCTGCCTGCTCCCGTGACATGGCCTCACGGAATTTCGGGGGAAACCCGTTTCGCCCTCGAAATCGAATATAAGTCAAATACCATCAGAAAGTTTAAGATTTGCTCTTTCTTACCCAACAAATTTCCTGTTGGTGCGAAATCTGCATCATGGCGAAAATGCACGGAGAAATTCCCCCAAAATTGCCTAATTTCAGGTCATGATATCAAAAGGGGAAAGGTACATTCTCGGCTTAACAAATCATTGGGAGCAAGTGAGCAAGTCTAAATATTACAAATAAGTTACAATAAGGAAGATATGTGGCCGTATAATCCAGCGGTAAGCTTTCTTGTGAGGCGTGCCGACGCCCGGAGCCGTGGAACGGACTACTTTCTCTCGCGGATTGCAAAGAGAAACGCATAGAACTCTCGACGTGGCTTTCCGGCTGGCGGCCAATGTCTCTGCGGCTATACAGCACGCGTCATATCGTGACGTATGACTACACCATTCGAGGGGGGGGGGGGGGGGTGGCGGAAGGTTGCATGATGAATTGGCCTTTAAATCACAAGAGGTCACTAGGAAAGTGACATTCTGTACCAATAAGCTTTGTGTTCCTTTCTAATCTCACATGGTTTAACTGTGACTTTATAATCTTACATATTCTGTGACGACTGCAAAATGCTCCCTGTTGGTACAGTCTGTACAGGACGGACAGGACGTTTGGACATTGCCCGAGGTTTGCCCGTGCGAAGATGGAAGGTTATGTTTACTTAGCAAGTTATGTTTACCAAGGAGGTACTTTTCCACGGGCTACTAGTATTCCTGTCTTGATTATAGATACTAACGTTCTCTGTGAGTCATTTTGATGGAATGTGGCTTTTTCACGGTGCACAAGCGATAAGAAATGGTGCATCCTCCTAAGTTTGGTGGATGTCCTTTTGGGACAAAAGTGTGACTCATCTCGATATCGATCATCAGTGTTAGAAGACAGTGTTGTATGACAAGAAGTGCATGTATACACAATCTTTAAATTAGTTACATAGTGAATTGCAGTGCAAAAATACAACGATGGCAGTGTTGACCCAGCCTGATTACCGATTGTTCAAACACAGAATTGGCACTTGTCCAGACATGTTGCTTACAATCTAAATCTCAACGACGTCCGACAATCACAAACCTCTATTGGCGAATACAGCGCGCTGATTGGACGGTGACAAGGGGCAGAGGCAGCGCGCTTTGCTAGTTCTCGCTGTGGCGCGCGCTTCCGGGTCCGGCAAAAATGTATCGGAGCGCACTGAGTAACCTCAGCGGACGGGGAACATACCCAGGACCGAGGAGGATCCGTGAAGCTCACGATAGAGGGGTACCAGGCCCGCTAGTGCTTCACAGTATGTCAGAAATATATATAAAGGTACCTGTAAGAAATACGCGAATCAGTCTCTATCAGACCTCTTGGTTGACTGAAAATGAAACAAGTCGGCCACCTGAATTGAACCAGGTCCTAGCGTGCGCTGAGCGTGAGACTTGGCGGGCGGCCACACTAGTAGCGCCGTAGAGATCAGGGAGCCACGACGGTCTGTTCAGCAGGCTTATCAGAGAACTTAGTCGGTCTTAAGATTATAGATTTGTTCGCTTGACAATGTCCCGAGATCTGTTGAACTTGGGGACAATTCCGTAACAGTACACAACAACCTCTGTAATATATGCGATCATGTATATTCTCACCAATCACAAACAATTCTAGATCTGTACTGTACAGAACAGAAAAAAAAAACTGCTGAAAGTGGTGATTCCACTATCATATGTGACTATCACCGGCAGACACGGGCCGCCTTAAACAAAGTTGCAGAGCCAAATTTTACTTGACGCGACGAACTACAAGAATCTCCGATACACAAACTTTCGACATGTATAGGTCTTTACAACTGGGAACGATATATCTGATCCCTCCAAATTCTATAGTTAGTCTAAGTTTGTATTTTAAGCAAAATATACATAAGAAAACATTACCACTGAGATCCATGTCCAAATATTAATGATGATTCTAAAGCTGAAAGGTGGAAATCAGGGTGCCTCTGTCCTTCCAGTGGTGTTTGCAGGCACTCTATGATAAGATGCACTACAAACTCCTAGAATATAACTCCATATAAAACTAATTCACGCCTCTACGTATAATTGTTTTATTGTCTTACCTTGTTTGGGACGTTGGGGATCCATTTCCACAGATTGTGTAGAAATACAGCTTTAGACGGTTAAGTTTGGTGTACGAGTACTGCGATACTAGGTGCCCAGTGTGCGCCCGTCTGTGCGTCCTGCTACGCACGATATGCAAATATGCCCAGGGGATCCAAAATATTACGGGGAGGGGGGGAGGGAAGCATGAAGGTTGCTGTAAACCACCACACTTGGACATTTATAAACCACACCAAAAACATGACGTAGTTACCAGCTCGTTAATATGCATGCTTCAACCGTAGCATTTTACCTAACACTCGGACTCGGTTGGACCCCCAACTATATAAGTTATTGGTCCCACCCCATTAGGAAAGTGGAATGGACCCTCATACATACCCTCATACATACCCTCAAGTTCTTCTTCTTCTACATACCGTGTTACAAAGGGGAATCCCCGGGGGAATTTTTTGGTAAAGAGGTCGAGGGGAATGTGGTTTGGGGCGGCAGGGGTGGGTGACGTACGGTTTCCTTGTGAACCCGATATAACTCCCAGGTTTGTGTTCCAAAAGATTGCGTCACACATTTTATGCTACATGTAGGAACTTCGGCCCCGCCAGCCTCAGCCGCAATGCCAAGTTGTGTTGTGAATGGCCGTGCGTACTGTTCCCGATAATGTTCCCGTACCGGTTACATATGGGTGTGCATGCTGCGTACTCTCCAAGCAGAGGTTTGGGTTTGGGGCTTATTTTTTGGCGTGTTTTTAGCCTTTTTTATCGGGCTTTCTTTTTTGCACTGGTTGGCGTAAAAAAACATACCAGAACAAAAGAAAGCCCGATAAAAAAGCGTAAAAACGCGCCAAAAATAAGCCCCAAACCCAAACCTCTGCTTGGAGAGTAGGCACGAATAGGAGTACATGTAAGAACCCGCTTGACTTATGACACCAATACCACAAGCACAACCTACATGGAAACTTGTGCTGTGAGTTTGCTTTCTTGCAGTTACTTTGCATTTTTCGTGAGATTCGAACCCGCGCCCGTTTGACTTTGTGGCCCATGAGGTGGAATTGCTAAACACTAGATTATAGTATAGCATACCACTCTGTTCTATATCATATTAGCAGTGTGGGCATAAATGATGAGATGATTTTAAAGCAATATTTACATTATATATATTTACGTATATAAAATATATATACGTGAATCAAAGAGTGCATTACATTATATACAGATATTATATATATTTACGTATATACTAAGTATATAATATACATACGTGAATCAAAGAGTGCATTCATATCATAAAGTAATCATAATCTTTCCTTTTATATTTTCTATTTTATCAGTAGGAAAAGAGCTAGGGGGATATGGATACACACTTACAAGAAGTCACGCTTGGAACCGCATTTTCCTTATCACAGTGCGCTTGGCTCTTTTCTTGGGGGGGGGGAGTGTGTGCTTTTATAATACACGCTTTTTTCTTATGGCATATCACTTCTATTTGCATTTGGGTTGTGCTGACCCGGCTGCATTATGAAAGCCCCCCCCCCCCCCCCCAAAAAAAACCCAAGTCGTAGAGCCTGTTTTAAGGAGGCTACTACATGTAATAGCACATGATCTACCGTTGTAAGGAACCTAATTTAAGGGCAGTGTCTTACATTTTGAGCATTTCTACATGTGGTGTCTTTAAAGGGTTAAACTGTTACATTATTTTCCCTGAGTAGCAATACAGATGGTCAAATACGAATTTAAAAGCAGACCACGCAACCAATTATTAGTATCTATACTCTAAAACAATTAAGTTAAATTTTTCAAATGTACAAATCCATGTTATTCAAGTCCATCAAAGAACAACAAATAGTTACTGAGCATCCATGCACATGGCCGCAAATTCATCCGACATTTTAGCCGCGCTGATACGCTTCTTATAGTCATAGCAAAGTGCCTTTTCCAGAACCTCCTTAACCCCAGGAAACGCCTCATTACTAATGGCTAAGAGGGCATCAGGGGGGAGACTCTCCTCCCTTTTCTTTCTCAAAACCCTCTCATAGTGCACGTGGGAAACCCCATGCAGATCCCACAGCTCTACACCACTAAAGAGCTCCGCCAAGGTGCACCCGAGGCACCAGATGTCCGAGGATTTGCCCACGGTAAGCCCGAGGTCGCACTCTGGTGGAAGGTACTTGATAGGGGTGGGCACGATGCGGTGCGTTCGACTAAGAGTCGAGCTGATGGCAGCGGTCTTCAGTTTAGCCACTCCCAGATCGCAGAGGTACGTGTGCAGGGTGGTTTTTGCTATCTGCAACCAATTGAAACATAATCAACTGACTTCAACATAAACAAAGACACATGGGAGACAGTAGCAGAGGATATAGAAACACATGGAGGTCAGCAAAACACACAGGGATGAAAACTGTTTCAAGTTGACAGAGAGCACAAGAAAGCGGACACAAGAAGCAGACATAAGAGGCACCTGGAGGAGAAGGACAAAGCCCAAGAACACTGCTGCAGGTTCTGCGGCAGAGCCTGCCATGCCAGAATAGGGCGCATCAGCCACGAGAGGCACTGCAGAGCCAGACCCACAGAGAGCAACTGCAGACCGTCTGACAAGACGTCAAGAGCCCATGAATCAATCGAAAGTAAAAGGTGACGGTAGTTCCGGACTACTAGTGTTTTTTGTACACAGAATGAAGGATGGGCGTATCCCAAAGGACATTCAGTATAGAGAACTTGCCACAGGAAAATGCCCAATTGGTCGTCCAGCACTACGCTTTAGGGACGTTTGCAAGCATGACATGAAGTGCACTGACATTGACCCAGCAGACCGCAGTGGATGGCGTCATGCAGTAAAGGTTGGTCTAGTGTTTACAAATTACAATTTGTATATCGTGACGTCATAGAAATTTGACGTCATAGGATGTCATCCAAAAATTGATTTTTGGACATGACGTGTCATCTAATCTCCAGAATTCATTCGGGAGCAGGGGACGATCGAGTTACCATTTGCCGGATATCGCTTTGCCAATTTGATACTGTATTGCAGCGCAGCCACGAAACGATCTGTTCAAAGACTAGTGTTGTTCAGTTTAGAATTTGAGGGACAAATTTACCACACGTATTAACCTACCAGGACATTGCCAGGTTTGATGTCTTGGTGCACGAGGTCATGCTTGTCGTGTAGGTAGGACACAGCGCTGCACAGGTCTTGCGCAATCTTTCCCTTCACAGGCATTGTATTTGGTACCTTCAAAGAAAAATCAAATGTCACAATGTAACATTCGACAACATCAAAGGTACGGATAAAGTCCTTGCACCGTACATCGTCCATCTCCGATTCAAACCTTACACGTACACTACAGCACAGGGTTAGTCCTCTGACAGTAGTGGGTGTGTTCAACTACCATAATGACGGAAAAATAATATAACGCTTTGAATACGTTTTGCAACTGCTGTAGCTGGAACAAGGAGGTTCAATAGAGGGCCATGGATCTATTATTAAGCTGTTACAGTAGTCCTATTGGCTGGAACTACCTCAGCATTGGATCGAGGATACACTTTACAAAAGAAAGTCTACATACAAAAGAATCTAATAACGATAATCTGGCAAATTATGGTCTTACCGCGAATGTAACGTCTGTAGAAAATATGTATATCAGATACCTTCACTGGTGATCGTGATGGTCTGAAGAGGATGGTGCCAAGGTCAACGCCATCCACATACGTCATCAGAAGGTAGCTCCGCGAGTTGGGCTGCCAACAAATCCCCAGAAGCTGAACAATGTGGGGGTGGCGCAGCTCCCTTTGTGAAAGAAGAAAAAGAAGAAAATTCCTTAGTCAACGTGACTAAAAAGATTGGAAGTACCAAAAGCTGATGGAAATTGCTTGAGTAACTGTTTTTTGGCGTATCTTATTGCCTGGATGTCTAACCTTCACCAACGTAAACGTAAACAGTGTTAGTAAATTAGCATTGTATCTCATTGCATCATTTCAATTTACCTCAAGTGTTCCATCTCTCTGAAGAAGCTTTCGTAGGCCTGATCTTCCTCGTCGAACTCCTTGACTGCTACATGTGTTCCTTGCCACTTAGCCAGGTAGACGGTACCGAAAGATCCCTTCCCGAGCCTTTTGGGATCTCCATACTCATCTTTTTCGATGGTGAATTCTTTTCTATCGATTTCGATGCCTCTGGCTGTAAACAATATGAAGACATTGAAGTTAGTCAACATCCTTGCAAGACAGTTAAAGACACACCATTTGTATTAGTTTACTTTTGGAATAATAATACATCACAGAAACTTGTGTGTACTATGAAGGATGAGGATACTAGGCAGCAAGTCGAAAAATGTACATATTCCTATTCATTTGTATTAAGTTATATCAGGTTTGCTATTCTTAAATTACTGGGAATCCTAAACGATGTTGCACTTGACTGACAGGTTACTGATAAGGATGTAATCAACGCAGGGAACCTCCCCCTTTTGGAATTTATATAAACTTGTGTACATAACACATTGCAACATAATTAAGACATCTTACCTGTCCTACCAATCCCGGACTGGTACTGTCTCCTGTCTACAGATGCTCCTGGCCCCTCTCCGCTTTCGTACAGCAAGTTACTTGGTGCCTGTCGGATATCAAACACTCTCTTTAAAGCGGGAAATATGATTGCTACACATAGAAGTGCAGAATATTAGCTCAGTAATACACATAGACGCCGTGATTATGATGTATAGTCGGAGCTTGTTTACTAACCTCTGCATCAGGGTTGATCTGAGATCCATGGAGACGTTCTCTCTGCGACTGATCAACAGACATGGCATCTGTTGGACAAAAACACATGCAACAGGCAGTGAACATAGAACAGGGTTATATTCTACTAGTACTATAACATTCTGAAGTCATTGTTGTTGTTGTTTGAAACCAGTGGAAAACCACGTAGGGAGTGGGACATACAAAAACCATTTGTAACATCTGATTAATATAAATCATTTCTTTCGGATTCGTGGTATTGGCTTCTGTATTTGCTTTCCACGACATTGATGAATATAAGCATGTAGCAATGATAACTGGTGGTAATCATAGGTTCATACGTATATCAATAAATATTGCTAAAATGAAAACCCTAATTATCAGTATTTTTGCTGGTTGTACCTACCAGGTTCGTCGGATCCCTGTGACCCCATCCCACTGCCACCTGCAGGCTGTTGGTTTTGTCCTTCGCCAATGATACTGTTTATCTGTTTTTAAGATAGGAAAACTGGCTTTAGAATAAGGTCTATCTCCTTTTGTGCTGTTAGACACTAAATTGTGATTGAGGAAATGCAGGGAAGCCATAGATGTGACAATGTGACATCTATGTGTATACTAAAAAATAACCTTACCTGGGAATGTATGCGAGCGGTTGAACAGTCCATAGCTGTATGGGTAAAGAGGAATCTTCGCTCAGTTTTAAGTAGAATTACAGTACAATTGAAGTCTAAATAAATTTAACTCAACACACATGCACACACACGTCATTGCCGTCACACACGCACACCCACAACACACACACACACACACACACACACACACACACACACACACAGATAGATATGTATTTGTTTCTGGAGTACCTTCTTCGTCCTCAATATCGTTGTTTTCTCCGGCTTCTTGAGCAGGATTTCGGGATGTCTTTGAGTCTGTGCGATCTACAATAAAATGTAAATGAACATGTTTTCAAATCTACAAATCTAATTATTACTGTAGTTATTATCTAGTACTGCTTAACATAAAACAGAATTCCATTTATCAGAGTTTCAGATACTAATAGTAGTTTTAGAAACTCGAATGCTCGTTCGTTGTAAAGTGATCAACATAAAAGAAAAAAATATTGACAGTTTTTGTAGAAACGAATACCATGTTCGAGGGTGTCCCCATGCGCATGTCCTGTTCCAACCTCTTCTATAGGAAAATGGGACGTACTGGAATCCATTGGTTCTTCATTAGATGAAGATTTGAAAAAAAAAAGAGTTTTTTTTATCAGCTAAACGTACAAAACATTTGTCACAATAAAACATCAACAAGTCCAGTTTCTCTAGTTGAATGCAGAGAAACTCATTTATATGATACAAGAATACTAATGATTGCGATTTGGATACATCTACATTATGTGGCTGGCATGGACAGAATTATCATATTACTACTTGATAGACTAGCTAGAGATTTGTAACATGTACCTGTTGCTGTATGGTCTTTCTGGGCTTCCTGTACCGGAAATCTGGCAGATGAACTTGGATCCATGTGCTCTAGAAGAATACATCAGTCTTTTACTGACTACGAAGGTTTTGTGTTAGAAATTTGTCAGTCTCTTAAAGCAAATTTACCAACTGGAGGTTTCAATGCATAGGCTACTCAAACACTGTTACGCAGGCTAATCAGTCATATAATTTTTCTACAAATGTCAGATGAGAACTTTAATCAGAACAGAACAATATGCTATAGTCACCTGCCAGCATGAAACTTTTCGCTGACAAGTAGCGCATGGCATCTTTCTCCAGTAAAAAACCCCACGAAGTTTCAACTTACCTTCATGTGCAGTGTCTTGATTTGCGTCTTCTGTTCCACAGCCTCTTCCTCCTTAGATATAAAAGAAACAGACAAGGACACAACATCACTACCAATATGCCTACCATACTCAGAGGTAAATTACTGTTTCTTAAAATATTGTTCACGGTGCATAAGTTATTGCGTATGCAGATGACCACAAGTTTTTTATTTGTCCCCAGTGTCAAAATATACCTTTATCATCCCTGAATGTGTGAATGTTACATTAGCAATGAGATTTCTAAAACGAATCGCCACAAGGGAAAAGATACTTTATAAACACTATACCTTCGAAAGCATCTACAGCGTTCTTCAACCCAGCGTTGAAAACTGCCGCCTTCAGGGTTTCTATGGAAGAGTCGGTTTTCCTGTCCCAGTACCACATGTTCAGTGCCAGTTCGCAGCGTGCTTTGTCGTCGACATGTTTTCTCTGTATCCATGCGAGTTTCTGTGGCGGGATGCCCAGAAGTTCTGCCAACAGCTTCCATTTTCCTCCTGCTCTCTCTATGATGATAAGGAAGAACTCCGCCGTCTCTGAAAATTAAAGAAAGACATACTTCAGAAAGTGACAATACTCCTCGTTTACAAGCACACTTGAAGCAAATGTAACTTAATTTTAACACAACTCAAAGTGGCTATAGTTGTGACAATGTTCAAACCATCTTTGGCCAATCGCCAGAGTCACGTGCCAGTAAAGTCACGTGACTTATAATGGGTCATTCATCCTGACGAAGGCCGTTTTTTCCACAGTTGGTCGCAGTTTCTTGTGTTGAATCTCTGACTGAACTGACATTGAATGACACATTACCAGAGTCACGTGTCCGTAATGTCGAAGACCGCAATATTTTTAGTAAGCCGTAGTTTCATGTGTTAGAACAAACGTATAATAAACTTGCCCTGACCTTCGAACTGCCCGGATCCGTCTTCCCCGTCGATCCCGGTCAGTTCCGCGGCTCGCAGCGCCTCCCACAGCCTGCCGACCGTCGCGTCGTTACCTTCAGGTGGCAAGGTGGTCTCATGATTAGGGTAGCCTGACTAAAATTGCGCTCCTGGCGGCCGCCCGCCCCGAAGGTTGCCACCCCCTTAGGGTGGGGGTCATTATACCCCCGGCCGAGAGCTTGTGTAAACACAGGCTAATGGTTAGGGCTGTTGATTTAGAACCTAAAAAATTCTGGGTTCGAATCGCAATCGAATCGCGTTCGGTTCGAAACGCGTTCGGTTCGAGACGCGTTCGGTTTGAAACGCGTTCGGTTCGAATCGCGGTCGAAACCCGTTCTACCCTTAGGAATACGAACTTCACATCCCAGTGTGACTGGATCAAACATTTCACATAGAGTCTGGTCTTGCGCAGCTTATATCAACTGTGCAAAACTGGTGTGTTACGCCTAAAGGTGGTTTACTCGTTATGTGAAACAAGCTAAAACAAACCGTGTTTCTGCCGCCATGTTGTGAGGACCTCCATGCAGCACTCCCTCATGTCGCGATGCTTGTCGTCGATCACCTCTATGTCCACTTCTTTGAAGCCCAGCTTACGAGCAAGGTTCTTCCAAGCCGGGCCAACGTTCTCTTTGATGACGTATAATGGATCCTTGTGTACGACTGTGGAATAGATACGAGACAGAATTAGAATCGCCTTCTAGTACACATACTCGAGATCTGTCAAACTTTTAGTGGTGCGTTAATGATGAAGAAAAAATGAATAGTAATTACCTGCGCTCGGTCTTGTAGGCCCACGAACAACTTGCCCTGTAGTTAGACAACAAAACATGGCATCTGGTGTTATCGGAAAGGAGATAATTTTTCTGCTAAGAAATCTAAAGTATTCTTTTCTATTGCAATGTTATACTCTGAACCTCATGCATTTATATGACAGTCCACTGTAGCCTTCTATGAGAGAGAAAGAGACAGAGAAAGCAAGAGAGAAACAGAGAGTGAGAGAGTGAGAGAGAGAGTGAGAGAGAGAGAGAGAGAGAGAGAGAGAGAGAGAGAGAGAGAGAGAGAGAGAGAGAGAGAGAGAGAGAGAGAAAGAGAGCTGTGTCCTGAACATCAAGTTAAAAGTTGAGAATCAAATACCTGTAGCCGGACGTTGGTAGGGTGTGGCACGCGACCGTGCATGGTGGACCTGGGCAGCCGGCGGGGGTGGTCTTCGCAGCTGGGCAGGGGCGGTAGCCGGTCGGGAATCACCTTGTGATATCTGGGCAGATTCTGAGGAAAACATGAGAAGCATCTATTCGGTGATTGTAGACACGTGACTATGACGTAATTCAGCGTCCTCCATATTGGTTGGTTAGTGTGTGTGTGTGTTTATCATGTGAGAAATGTTCTAAACAATTTGTTTACCGTTCTCTACACATTTCAGGCTTAACAATGGCAGTAAATAAAATTACCGGACTTGACTTTTATTTAGTACCATTGTTAAGTCCAGTATTGTATGTATGTACATATATAGTAAACATTAGCCGACTTTACTGGCATCTACTACCATTGGTAAATCCAGATTCTTCTTGTCATCTCACCAATAAGTTCTGCCACGTTCTGCCAAAGTCTGAAAATTTGAGTAAGTCCAATTTCTGGTACTGGAAATTACAGTTTAAACTTGCTTCATAATGACGTCTACCAACACAGATGAACTTTCAAGATAAAATTCTTCTTGTCATCTCACCAACAAGTTCTGCCACGTTTCTGAAACGAGCTGAGATGAGAGCTGCCTTCAGCATGTCCACCGTCGCCTGTCTCCCATGGTCCCCTAGCCACATGTTGAGTGCTCGGATGCAGCATTCCTGCGGCCTCCCTCGGTATGTCTGGTCTGTGGAGGCGATGTCAGGCTCGGACAGGCCCAGTCTACGGGCGATCTCTTTCCACTCATGGCAGGCGTTTTCCACCACGATGTCAAAGTATCTTGCTACGCCTTTGAATGAAGACATAATAATAATAATTCTATTGCACAACAATTGTGCAGGGTACAAAGTATGGCATCTACTGGTACATAACTACAGTTTCATGAAGCTAACCTAGCTAAATTAAATACACGAGTGGGTGGCTAGTAGGGGAAGGAGACATGAAACATTTTCAGTGTTGTAACGCAGTCCCGTGCGTTCTTGGTCACCTTCAGGCTTGGCCTCCCTGTCAATCAACTGTCAAAATCACCTCCCACCCACCATGCAACCATCACTACATTCGGACATGAAGCAGTCTCACAAATCATCAGCCACCCAAATAAAACATTTTCAGTGTTGTCGATCGCACCCTCGTGCTTGGTCACATTTATGCGTGGCATAAAACTATGTTCACTTTCACTTTCAAAATCACTATGCAATCTGCAATAGAAGCACACGTCACATATTGTGAAACTAAACTTCCCCATACTGTTAAGGCATTGTTCATATGAATTCTAAACAAATAGGTAGCAAAACAGCAGCCTCGTAGTCTCAAATCAATCCAACACTGTTACAGCAAATTGGCCCTCTCGCCTCTGTACTTTTGACCCCTTTATGACAGTCATGGGCAAGTTGAAAATAAAGAAACAATTTTAATGCTTCAAATAATACATAAGCTCACTATAAAACACTTATTTTTAGAAATCTGTTGTTACTTTGAAAGCAAAAGTACTACTAACCTGTAGGTCTTTGGTTCATCAGTAAGTTACTAAAATGAGCGTTGCCAGTATTTTCCAACGCTTTACAGAAAGCCAAAAACGCCCGGTCCCCTTTAGTGGGTAGGGTGGTCAGTAGTGTCCGTATGCGGTCAGTTTGGAGCCTCCTGGTCCGAATGTCGTCCTCTTCTTCCGTTGAAAGTATCCTCTCCGTGACCAGTTGGTCAACTACTCCGGACACGTTGACTACACCGTTGACCAATTCAACCCGAAACTGCGTTAACAAACGTCTATGCTGCGGGTCCATATCGACATAGAAACTATGTCACTTTCTAAAAAAAAACGCCAGTTTATAAAAAAATTACGAAATTGGTTGCTTGAAGCTCAAGTTATGGTTGCATACACTCAGGAAAAAATGTTGTTGTTGTTGTTGTTGTAAAAAGTAATCGCGAAAATATGCCAGGTGCGCAGTGTTACCTTTTTACTTTCGCTGCACTTTTCAAGATGGCGGACGCAGCAAAATGCGGAAGTTCAAAGGTCACAACCTTAAGAACGTAAACAAACACGCGTAGCGCTTTCTTTGCCGTTTATGTTATAGTGCTGCGCTCAAATAGGGCACTAAATGGCCATAATTATATGGTAACATATGATTTTGTGGACGTAAAAAATTAACTTTAAGTATATTTCCAGTCGATCATTTTGGAAACAATTGGTATTGTGCAACATAATAATGTACGTACAAAATGTAACACAGAGGGAATATAGGTGGTTTGTGTAGGAAAAAAAACAAAAGTTTATGAACATCGTGAGAAGAGTCTCAGCTCTACCATATTAAATACAAGCATATTACGAATGACAATTGTACTGCTATTGTGCAAAAGTTGTTTGTTGGAGCCTAAATGTTTATTCATGAAATACAAAAGATGCAGATTACATGATTGAAGTCCTAACAAATAGTGAACATCTATTGAGTTTGCACCAACATCAACCAAGGAGGTTTAAATAGATATTCTTAAACCTTCTTGCATCAACTAAGATCCATCATTAAGGTAGCTGGAACAGTATTCTTTTTTCTTTCCAACGTTAACATTGGCACAGGAAAGTCTTATTTTTGAGTACTGTAAGTCTGGTAGTTAAATGCTTGGTGTTTTGCAGTGACTTCTCCACTTAGAAATTAACACATAGCAAACAGTACATACTGTCTATCAGTATCAGGACTGCGAATCAAATACTGCGAATTCCGCCTTTTCCCCCTACCACAAAAATTTGGTCTCCTTGAACTTAAATGAATTTAGTACTATCATCATTGCACTTTTAACAATAATAACACTAGCATAAAACATCTTTAGAGCTTTCAACGTATCATACTATGCCAAAGCAAAGGCATAGCTGGTGCAATTTTTGCTTTGGAAATCGCTTTTTTTGTGTGATTTTAATGTGTTTGTAGGTATGTCTGTGAGCATTTTTAAACAATATCTAAGTCTAGGTACCGGTATTCTTCAAGAAATATAAACTGTTGCTAAGATATAATGATTATACACCACTTGGCAGTTTTCTTTCTTTCTTTCTAACTGAAGATGACATAACATGATGACAGGAGAACAGACACTTCGTACCAACCAATCAACATGCCCATCTGAGAAATACAGTAAGCCCATTGGTCCAGAAAGTTTGAATGACAGCTCAGCTCACCAAAATGTGGCCAGGATGACCAAGTGGTCCTTATGCAGATGTGGTCACTAGTACAGGTTTGACCACAATTTGGCCAGCACACACTTGGCCTGTTCCTAACACTTAAATATCACAGTATCCAACATATATCCTCTGCAAGTGCAACTTTTTTTCCTTCTTGGTTATCATTTCAAAGACACAGTTTCTTGCTGAAGTTCTTCCCACCTTGCTTGTCATAGCAGTCTTTATTGTTGGGAAATAAATAGGACCAAAAACCTTTTTTTCTAATCCCTAGCCTTCTGTCTTTACTGAGTTGGTGCCATTGCCTGAAAAGCAAAGAGAGAGAGCATTAGAAATGGTGACATAATGTTTAACAAATACAGGTTACAGAATTGTAGTGGATGCTACGTGAAATGTCTGACAATTTTCAAAATCCCTCCAGTTGCTTGTATATCTGTTTTTTTGTGTATCTCATTACCTGGATGTCTAGCCTTCATTGACCTAAGAATATATATTGTGCACTTAAAAATACAGCCTGAAATTTTGAAGAATAGTTACAATAAGTTACAGTCACTGCTACAAATACATAATACATACATTGTGTCTGCCTGTTTAGGTATGTCTATATGCTTATGTTTGTGTGCATGTGTGTGTCTGTGTGTGTGCATGTGACATATGCATATATCTTGTATGGTATGGAGTCTACCACAATATACTTCCATTGCACACTCCTCTAATTGTTAATCTATTGAAGGAACAAGCTCTTTAAAGACTTTGTAAATAAGACTGCTGCTTTTTTTGGAGTATCTACAGATTTTTGTTTTATCTCTAAGACCTGAAAGACTGAAACCATCTCCCCACCTCCATTGCTAGTTTCCTCGATGGTGTCCTCGGGTAAGACACACTTCCAGAGTCCGTACGTCGTGCCCACGTTGGTCTGCCAGAGTCGTAGCGTGCCGTCCTCCGAGCCGCTGGCGTACAATTCTCCGTCAGGGGAGAAACGCACGCAGTGGACTGGTCCAAAGTGACCCTTGTAGGATTCTAAGGGAAGAGAATTTCATTTTCAATGTATTTTTTTCAAAATATGACTTGTCAGCATAATCTATGTTTGACACATAATAGATTTTCCCTCAAATGAAGAGGCCGCTGCAGGAGACAGACTGGCCTGGAAACAGCTCTCCATCCTCAAGTCTACCTTGTCCCCCCCAACGACCAGGAGGTCAAGGGACGAGGTAGGTAGGTAGGTAAGTAGATTTGAAAAAAATTATAACCTGCGGCAAGTTATCAGACAAGAAGAGGGATGTTGAGTGGGAACTCTTGAGTCTGAAGAATAATTTTTTGATGATGTGATGTTTCAAAACGGGAGAGGGGTGTATATTTGATGCAAACTTATACATGTATTAAATAAAACCATCATTGTAACTTTGCTGAATATTATAAATACAATAACACCAGATAATATAACACAAAAATACCATGTTATATTCTGGTGTGATATGGTCTTTAAAACTAAACTTCAAAATGTACACATTACATTCTTACCCAGTTCTGAGCCAGTTTCGTAGTCAAACTTGTAGAGTTTGAAGTCCTCCCCACCAATCACGTAAGAGCCCTTGTCTTCATTCAGCGAAGCTGAGTACACGTGAGACGGCGTACTGTACGATTTCAACTTCTCTAAACTGTAGGGGATACAGGGTAAAATGTACGTAGGAGACTTATGGCTGCATGACAATACATAACATCAAGTAAAGAGGGTTTTTTGCTTATTGCAAGACCACTTCTAGGCACTGAACTAAGTTTGGATTACTGGAATGGCATCTCTTCTCCCTAAGTCAGAAATATCAATGCTTGAGGCAAGTTCAATTCACTAAGAGCAGTAAGTTTTTTCAAACTTTTGTTGATCATCTTACTGCCATAATACTGATCATAAGAGGGAAGACTAAGTAATTAATTACTGATCCAATAGGAGAAGCACTGGGGTTGCGAAGGCTGCTCGGGAACATTCCCTACTCACTAGTACAGGTCTGAACTGAACCTGAACAATTTGACAAAATAACCTGAGGTCTTCATCACTGACTAATCTTCAACACTTACCCCCATCAAAACAAAGGGACAGAGAAACATTTAGAGCTGGACAGAACCAACATCATTATCATCATTATCATCATATACAGGATAGGTTTAGATATCGTAGCAAAGACACATGATTTTCTTACCTGTCTGCGTTGAAGAAGCTGACAGTTCTTCCGTTGGTGACCACGAGAATAGAGCCGTCCTTGGTTAGCGACATGTCCGTCACGATACTGTCAAACTCCAGCTTCTTCACCTCTGTTTGTGACGTGATGTCCCACATTCTGGAAAATAGAAATTATGCATAATATTTACCAACTTGCAATTTAAAGCCAAACTGGTAATAGATTTTAAACTTTGCTTTAGTACAATAAAGTAGCCGTTTAGCTAACCTCTATTGGTTATGGTGTTAAGCCTCCACACATTTAGAACCTTCCCCCAAACACCAGCTGGCCAAGGTTGGCTGAAGTTTGGGAGCAGTCTGACCAGATTTAGACCATGCCTACCTTTCTATACTAATTGAATCAAATTTGAGTTAAATTTCAGTCAAATTGGCTGCCAACCACGCCCTGACCACTGCTGACCTACTCCTGAACACCAGTCAGCCATGGCCAAATCTCCCGTAAACACTCGAATGTTTTAAACATTTTGAAACATTTGGCTGACACAATGCAGCCAAACAGTATAGAACATGCACTAAAACACTAAAACATACATTTGCTGATTGCCTTACTATCATAACTACTTGTACTGGTATCTAGGTAACTATTCTCTTTTTCTACAGACGTTTTTTGCACACCTGTTTGTTAATACTATACAGTATACAAATGTACAAGTTTATATCTGCATTATATAATGACTATGCATAAGTATCATAACCAAATTAATCACAAGTTTATATCTGCATTATATACTGATTACTGACTATGCATAAGTATCATAACCAAATTAATTACAAACGCACCTGACTGTCTTGTCATCACCGCCGCTGACCAATCGGTTCCCGTCGGGGAGAAACAGCGCGTCCTTAACGTAGTTGGTGTGACCTGTGAACACCACAGGGTCTGCCTCAGGCTTGTTCAGGTCAAATATCTTCAACAGTTTCTCGTTTCCGCCCGTTAACAGTTGACTGCTGTCCTAAAGACAGAGGAGAGGCAAGGGGTGGTTCAGTAATACACACAACAGGTGGAGCCTAGGGTGGGGATGATCCATTAACAAGTTTGAGGGATGGAATGCTATGGTTAGATGTACAGTGAAGTTTAAACATCATACTTTACATACTTGGGTATGTATATAGTTGTACTAATAAATGTATATGGATGGATAGATGGATAAATGGATAGATGGGAGGATGGATGGATGATGGATGGATGGATGGATGGATAGATGGTAGATGGATGGATGGTGGATGGATGGATAGAAGGATGGATGGATGGATGGACAGACGGATGGATGGATGGATGGAAAAGGATGAATGGATGGATGGAGGGATGGATGGATGGATGAATGGGTGGATGGATGGATGAATAGGTGGGTGGAAGAGAAGATGAAGGAATGAATGGTACCTTAGAAAAGTCCACACTCTTCACGATGTGCTTGTGTGAAAATGTTGCAGTTTCCTCTCCAGACACGGCGTCCCAAACTTTCCTGTAAAAGTTACCGTAATAATCCATAAACAAAACACTTTTACACCTTCAAGGTTTAACCTTCAGCCTACTAAGGTAGTCTGTACCAAACCTGTATTGGTTATAATGGTTTCTTAGACAGCAAGGATAAGAAATAATTATGCCTTCAAATATCAGAGGTATTAACCTTGAGGATTGATGTGTTCAAAAACTTGTATTTTCCAAGAACTATCATAGAGTGGAACTCGCTGCCACCAAGTAGAGTTGGGGCATCATCACGATAACTGGATAGCTTTAAACAACTACTGCAGTTAGATGTGCAAAGGTTAGGTGTAACAGGTCGTTCGGTGTAATGTAGCTAGTTGCCGCTGCCCCGCATGCCTGCGAAGCTGGTGTATTACACCGAAGGGCGGTTATACCGGCTATACAGATACAGAAGCTGGTGTTTTATACAGGCTATACAGATACAGAAGCTGGCTATACAGATAAAGAAGCTGGTGTGTTCTGGGCGGTTATACCGGCTATACAGATACAGACAGACTTACGCAGTAAAGTCTGCAGCACCAGTAGCAGCTCTGGTTGCATCATCGTTCAGCGTAGCACCCCAGACTGCGCCTTTGTGTCCGAGAAATGTCCCGATCCAGTCACCAGTATCACCCTGACGTAACATAGGCTTCCCATCTGTAATACAACAGTAACTGATGAAACATTACAGTCAGGAAATAAATAGTAGCCTCTACCACTCAGGCTTCAGAGGCGGCTGGAAAGAGTAGCTGAATAGAAATTGGCCAAATGGACAGATAAGCCAGGGGAGTTGGTCTTCTAATGGAGTAGATTTGACACTACAGAATTTACTCCTGTACCAGTAGTGCACACACAGGTGAAAGATTCTAGTACATTTCTAGGATCAAACAAACTTGTAAGAAGAAGAACTACCGGTAACTTTATTTTGCCATGAACAATTTGATACTTCCTTGCATTTGTTATACAATTTAGTAAAACATCACAAGGTCTTACAGGGTTCGATACTAGGACCCCTACTTTTTCTGATTTATATAAATGACCTCGAAAAAGCATCCTCAATTATATTCTTTATCCTATTTGCAGATGATTCAAATCTTTTCCTTTCAAACTCAAATTTTGATACACTAGTAAAACTGGCTAACGATGAATTGAAAAAGGTTATATCGTGGTTTGAGGCAAATAAATTATCAGTTAATGTTAAGAAGACATACTACCTTATTTTCTGTAATAGAAATAAAATCTACAACAGAAGCGCCAAAATCTTTTTAAAAAGTGTGCCCCTTTCTCAAGAGAGTCAAGCCAAATTCCTAGGTATAATCATTGATGATCGATTGACCTGGAAATCACATATAACCATGTTAGGTAAAAAAATTTCAAAAACTGTCGGCATTATTGGAAAACTTAAACATTTTCTTACTCAAAAAACCATTATTACCATATACAATAGTTTAATATACCCATATCTAACCTACGGGAATATTGTCTGGGGATGCGCCTACAAAACCACACTACAGCCCCTGGTATTACTCCAAAAAAGATTTGTTCGTTCAGCCACTGGCGCCAGTTTCCACGCACATTCTGCACCTTTGTTTACAAAACTTAAGATTTTGAATATTTTTGATATAAACAGACTTCATCTGATGCTATTTACGTTTAAATTCCTGAACTGTTCTCTTCCAGACACATTTAATGGTCTTCTAAATCTTAATTCCCATTTTCATACTTACCAAACTCGACAAAGTTTCCATTTCCATATTCCCTTAGTTAGAACATCCGTAGCCCAAATGAGTGTAAAATACAAATGTATAATTAATTGGAATAATCTCCCCCTCCACCTAAAATGTCTAACATCAATAATTAGCTTTAAACATAATCTTAAAAACCATCTACTTTTCTTTCAAACCGACATTTGACATTTTATCTCAAGTTAAAGTCCCTCTTCAATATCATATGTGTAAGTTTGAATTTTCAGCCCCCTGTTTTAGATTCTTATCTTCAGTTCTTAAAATTATGTTAAAACATTTCCTACTTAACAACCACTCATCTGTATAATTTACATTTTTCTCTCATTCCCATTGCATCACCCTTACAGCAGCATATACTACTTACCTGTGTAAATTTTCAGTTGTATTGATTTCTAGTATGTATTAATTTCATGTCTTTTATATTTTGTTTCTTTAGTATTCCATTTTGTTTATATTCTAAACTGAATTAGTTTAGTTCTGTTATGTTTAGGTTTTATCTAGTTAATTTATTATGTTAAGTTTCATGATTTATACTCTCTGGAGTTAAGTTAAGTTAATTTATTATGTTAAGTTTTATGGAGGAGGACTTTAGACAAGCCATTAAGGCTTCTTTCCTCCTCCTGCACGCTGTTTTTTTCCTTTGTTCTCATATTTGTTATTTAATGTCTTTACTCGTGCAAATAAATAAATGAAAATAAATGTCTTCTTTAAATAAAGAAAACTACAAATTTATAGACTTAACTTATACATATAACAGTAAAGATACAGTATAGCAATTTACAGTAGAGTTTCTAACATCTATACATGACAAGTATGACAGCTGTTCACGATCGAAAGAGTTCGAGCATGCTCGCCACATGTCCCATGTTCATTGCCCCCCTCCCCACGCCTACGTTTATCTGCAAATACCGCTTATAAAACATTAAAAGCAGTGGTCCAGAAGTTCGGCCGTACCTTTACAGGCGCTGATGAGAAAGTAGCCATACGGGGTGAGCCGGCTGAAGGCTAGTTTGACCACAGGTCTTGTGTGTCCACTGCAACTCAGCGGAGTCTGGCGAATGGCGGCCATCTTGGGGAGGGGGGCGAGAGTGACTGAACATAGCGTGAGATTCGCGACATACCATAAAAGGCGTAGCGAAAGAAAGAAAGAAATGATTGAAATTTTACAGAATTTGATTTCTAAAAAAAGTATATTTGATAGCGTCAAACATTGCATTTTTTCGCCTCTCTAAAATGTTGGGATTAAGTTAACAGTGTCATTTAGACTTTGAAATAAATCCACTGCAATGGTCCACTCAATAGCGACACTTAGCGTTTTAGATACAAACTACAACACATTTCATTAGCACTAGTTACTGTACTCTCCAAGCAGAGGTTGGTGGGGAAAGATCGTTACCTTTTTATATGCCCCGTTTTTTTCTGGTGGGGATAGCGACAGAAAAAACGGGGCATATAAAAAGGTAACGATCTTTCCCCCACCAACCTCTGCTTGGAGAGTAAGTTACTGTAACAAGTATTATGCCAGACAGTCACAATACAACTTTCTTCTTTCTCTGTTATGACGAAAATTCGGAAGAAAAGGAGGTTGACAGGCTTTGGAATTTGTCGGAAAGGAAGTTGGCCCAGTTCCAATCTAAACTAGTGACGTAGCCTGACTAAATAGCGCTCCTGGCGACCGGCCTAGCGGTTGTTCTGGTTAGGAGTCATTAACCCCCGGCAGCGAGAGCTTGTGTAGACACAGTCTAAATCTGTTCAAAAAAGTGCCCAGTATGATGCTAATCTGTCCCTGCCTTTATTTCTGGGACTAGACAGGTTGGAATGTTTATGTGTTTATGTAGTTATGGCGATCAATTCACTATTCAAACTCAGTGCTGGAAAAGCCACAGTGGGGAGTACTTCCTTATTGCGTTGCCCTGGGCATCGCAGTCTGCAGTTTTTAAGTATGAAACTTACGGCAATGAAAACAAAACCTTAATTTTAAGGCGGACAAGTATTTTCTTACACACAATGAGAGAATATACTATATCTTTTTATGTAACAATATGTATTTTAAAGAGGTTTACAATTTATCCATTAACCCTTTTTTTTTAAACTAGTAAATACATTTTGTAAGTTCATATACCAATCCAGACATATAATTACGTGCAAAGAATCATAATTTAAATTGAATAACTGAATTTTAATTTAACTTTCGGTTACTTCATGCTATTTTTGGGACCAGCTATCTTTATCATCTATTACATCATTATCTGTTTAATGTAATCCAAAGCTTAAGGCGAGTGCTATAAATGGCAGCAGAGGAACACCCTCGGAACAAAGCTGTTACTACGACGTCACCTAATTTGAAATTGTCGGTTGCTAAGGCTGCCACTCACACCAGCTACACCGGGAACGACCATCACGACCACAGCGTGCTGAAAGCAGTTGTTCTGCAACAATTGTGCATTGGGTGTGTCTAAATTTAGCATACGACTTCTATCCAGCGATGGTGCCGCTGGTAATTATCTTAGGTCATTGTCGTTATTTTAAGTATCGCCAAAGGCAAGCGTGACTCAACTCTTTCAGACGACTGTGTATAAAAAGGCGAGGTGGAACGCGTTACTACAGAGGAAAACTCCAGGACAACAAGCGTCAACTTGAAGAAAATGGTGGCCGACAAGACCTTCAAACCCTACGTGTTCTCTACGGTAGCTTTTGTAGCTATCTTAGGCGCTCTACTGCCCTACACCCTTGTAAGGTAAGAGTACATCGTTTTTATAAAGACACAAGGCCTTTTTCTTTTAGATACCTCGCTATTGTGTCGGATGGATTTGCGCTTTAAAGTCCACTTTCAAACGGTTACATTGTTTAATCTGTTTTTAGATAAGTTTATCATATCTCGATAGCATCTTGTGTTCACTTGATATGCTTTTGTGTATATGTTTAGTGGTGGCGTCAAAATAAGTTTACTCAAGAGTGTGCCACCACCATGTCTGCATGTAATCGTCTTCTTACTTGAATAAAAAAATTTCGTCATGTAGCTTGAATAGTTCTGCTTTGTACACAAGCATGGCACCATTTAGATCGAAAATTTTGCCCTGAATATTAGATTGTTTTACATTTGGGCCGTTTGTTGTTGTTTCCAGGGTACAATTTATGCTGAAAGAAGATATTTTCATAGCCGCTCCGCCCGAAGAAGTGTTCGGCTTTCTAAGCGACGTGCGCCTGCTCGACCTCGTTCATCCGTACAGGTATTAAAGTTATATTTACCTTCGCCTAGAAGGAGATCCTGGTGTGTTTAGTGACATTTGTTTGAGAGTTTGTGGACAGCATAACTTGACAAACTGTGGATGGATCTGTTTGATATTTGATAAGTGGCTAGATGCCAGCCTAAAATAAAGGTATATAAAGTTAGAGACGAATACAAAACTTGTTTTAAAAAAAGTGCAAGGCAGCATTGAAAGCTATTCAAAAGTTAAGTTCACTCAACCAAACGTTTTTCATCTTCGAATGTCTGGTTATATATTTTATCTCGAAACAACTTACCAACATGACGAAGCTATTCAACAGTGTAACGCTATTACATGATGGAAAACATTCTAGTAGCATCAGATTATTTCTATCGATAATACTTTTTCCGATTGTACATAAATATGGCAGTAAATACCCATTTTTAAAACCGTTGTTTCTGTCCTGTTTTGTTACAGAATCGAAGCCCGCGACATCCAACATTTCAGTGACCTGGAGTTGAACTACACCAGCGTAGAGAGGGTGGACTATGTGAAAGGAGTCTACTCCACAACATATGCCTTTCCAGTGTGGGTGCAATTTGCAAAGTGAGTGTTGTTACTTTATCCGCAAGGGATAGAAGAATAAAGTTTGTTTTAGCTTCTCTCTCTCTCTCTCTCTCTCTCCTTTCTTCTTTCTTTCTTTCTTCTCTCTCTCTCTCTCTCTCTCTCTCTCTGTCATGGTGTGTGTGTGTTTGACTGTGTGTCTTTTATCTGCGTGTGTATTTCTCTCTTTGTATGTGTCTGCATAGTATGTGTGCGTGCGTGCGTGTGTGTGTGTGTGTGTGTGAGAGAGAGTTTGTGTTTCTGTCTGTGTGTGTGTCTGTGTGTGTGTAGCTAAAAAAACTCATTTTCCTATGACCAAACTATTGTTCATCTACTGTTAATCGCTGTTTCTTCCCTTTATCAATATTAAGATATTAATCAAGTATGTTATTGTGGGAACGTCTCATTCTAAAATGTTTCTTTCTTTGTATTTTTTTTTACCTAGAATAAACAACGGGTACCAAGTCCGCTCCACCTATGACGTACTGAATGGAACACTGATCGCACGACAGGCTTTCACCATCACAACCGCAAATCATGACGGTCTTAACGGAACCTTGCTGACGGACAAAAATCTGATGGACTGTCCTTGGATCTACTCCTACGCCACGTATTGGAAAGGCAGGGAGGCGCACAAGCAGATCCTTCAAGGAATGAAGCAACTGCTCGAGAAGAAACAAGTCTACGAATTAAATCTACCCAGCAGGTATCTCACCGGAAGTGACGTCTTGAGCCAGCACATCCGGTGTGATGTAAATCAGTAAGATATTTTTGGTCATAAAACAAGGATAAATAGATTTTAGTTATTTTATATTCCCAACAAATCTGCACACGCACAAGCATTAAGCCTTATATGAAGTAACGGTTTAATTTATCAAGATCAGTTTTTATTTGTAAAAAAATTGTAAATTTTTTTTCGTAGATACACTTCAAATAACTTTGCAGTAATGTTTATGATAACGTTTAATAGAATTGATATTGACTATTGTATGACTTGGTCCTTTGGGCTTAAATTTACGATGTCTTGGATGTAAGTAAAGCTGGAAGTAAGGTTTTGGCTCTATGGACGTTATAAGTTTTTCACTATTATTACGAATCTACTCAGTGGACTGTAGAAATATAAATCAATTATGTGATATAACCAATATTTTATATTCGAAATCGTTCTCAATGTCTTTGTTATGAAAAAAATAAACGTAATCAGAAAACCAGAAAGGATATGTCATTGTTATAGGTTTTACAAGTTAGATGCATCAAGTAATTGTTAACAACGTAACTATTTCAGCCATTCATCCAACCACTTGTTCACTCTTTCTCTCACTCAAGCCCTCCCTCGTTCACTCACTCACCCTCTCACTCTTAATATATGAACAGATAGAACAAGAAATAGTCATGCCTTCAAGTATCAGAGTTATCAACCAAGGATTGAGGTGTTCAAAAACTCATTTTTTCCCTAGAACTATCGTAGAGTGGAACTCGCCGCCACCAAGTATAGTAGGGGCATCGTCACTAGAAAGCTTTAAACCATGTTTAGAGTTTGACGTTCAAAGGTTAGGTGCTACATGTCGTTCGGTGTAATGTAGCCAGCTGCCGCCGCGCCGCGTGCCTGCGAAGCTGGTGTGTTATGCCGAAGGGCGGTTATACCGGCTATACAGATACAGATACAGATACAGATACAGATACAGAAGCTGGTGTGTTACGCCAAAAGGCGGTTGTACCGGCTATACAGATACAGATACAGAATTACAATGTACACACAAATGTCTGTGCTAGATATAGAACCTTTTAATGACACAGGTTATAACCTAACGTTTGTTAACCTCGTCAGGCCATACAAGTAAAAATAGCCCCACACCTGGCTGGCTATAGGACCGCCTGGGGGTACATGGGTTAACTCACTGTTCCGGATATAAGTAGGAGATCAACCACACGACTTATTATGTACAGCTCAGTAATGTCCACCTTTTACTGAACCGTTGACAATTGGAATCCCTTAATGATACTGGGAGACATGCAATAGGAAAATAGGCGGTTTGTTTGTGTGTGTTTGTGTGTGTGTGTGTGTCTATAGATCTCGATCTCTCTCTGTATGTGTTTTAGTGTAATATGAAGTGTGCAGTTCTCATGAATTGCACAAGGTGGCGTTTCATACATGTCTTCTGAAAGATAAAACACACTTCAGACAGACATGCGAGGCAAAGAATGGTAGAAAACCCTGCTATTACACTTTACTTAAACCTAGTTGAACGGTAAATGTACCCTTTATACACGCTACCTCGGTCTTGAAGGTAGGAAAATAGCCTCCATTGCAGTCCAAATGGCACAAAAGTCAAATACCGAACTTTGCTAATGCTACAATTAACGCGTTTCTGGTCAAATTGGAGGGTTATAACGTGTTTTCAATCCTCAGTTGGTACGGGTATCATTATAGCTTGAGCCAGTTTAGCGTCTTTGATAGCGTAAAAAAAAAGATACCAGTACAAAAACAAAGCCCGATAAAAACGCCTAAAAACATGTCAAAAATAAGCTTAAGCCTAAACCTCTGCTTGGAGAGTAACTTTGTCTTGACGACGTCAAAACCACGGTAATACGTATCAATGACAATAATCCGCTTAAAGTAAAAATAGCAGCTTATTTGTAACCTACAGGTGGGCCGACCAACCTGTTTAGGAAATCGCCTGGATGAAGAACAAGTCCTTTGATACCTTCGTCTTGTGTTATCTGATCTATTTGAAGCGCCTCTTACGTAAATGGGTCAATCTTGAGCTTTACCTGGGTTGGTGTTTGGTATGTGTTTCGCTGGTGAACGTAGTTACCAGGTAAACTTTACTCTGACAACGAGTTTTCTTTATTTAGAAATGATCTTAAATGTAATATGGTTAAACTGCGTTCTAAAATAGAGATCACGATGTCTTCATGCAATCTAGTTTATTAAGAACACTTGTTCAATCTATTCACGTTAAAATAGGGATGTGAGTAGGTCTTGGCAAGACGAAATTCAAGCTAGATTTTGGGTCTCCTAGAGGCTTTCTTTGGTACTGCAGCAGAACTTATACTGGTTTTTATACCTTCTCTTCTTAACGTGCTATAGCCTTCATTTTTTAAAAAAGTTTTAACGTCGCTTTGATTTTGATAAAGCAATTATCATTTAAACAGGACAGTTGTATCACAACGCTAACCTTTATATAAATACTATCTTGTAGATAACAAACATGTACCTTTCATGGAACCTCAAATGACCTAAATTTCAAATACGACACTGTCCTGGTTATCATCTTCAACACTTTTGTGTGGGCATTCCAGAGGAATAGCTAAAATGTGTGCAGGTATCATTATGTTCTCAAGTCATCTCTGAAGGGCATGTTTAAGGGTATTATTGTTATTTTGGAAACCCGTGCTTAGACTGTACACCCGTACACTTCGTGAGGTCGGGCTTTGGGGTAGGTATTCAGCTTCACTGTGAACGTACATCTGTGAAGGAAGGAAGGAAGGAAGGAAGGAAGGAAGGAAGGAAGGAAGGAAGGAAGGAAGGAAGGAAGGAAGGAAGGAAGGAAGGAAGGAACGGAAGGAAGGAAGGAAGGAAGGAAGGAAGGAAGGAAGGAAGGAAGGAGAAGGAAGAGAGGAAGGAAGGAAGGAAGGAAGGAAGGAAGGAAGGAAGGAAGGAAGAGAGGAAGGAAGGAAGGAAGAGAGGAAGGAAGAAGGAAGTAAGGAGGAAGGAAGGAAGGAAGGAAGGACGCAAGGAAGGAAGGAAGGAAGGAAGGAAGGATTCCTATCAAGGTAGACTCTATGTCCATCTCTGAATGACGGTACAATCAAGATTCAATAAAACACAGTAATCCATACGGTAAACATAGCCGACAATTCGCACGCTCTTTCATGTAAGGAGGATATCAGCTTCAGCTATAGCCTATTTTGGCAATCGCACACATTAGAGATCTTGTTATACAACCTTCACCTGCCAGGTAGTCTATCTGGTACGTCCTTACGTAAATGTTTCCTTTTATACAATCATACCTGTCACGTAACTGTCCTGTACATGTACCTTACGTAAATGAGTTATTATGGGATGCCATGACGTGTGTTTCGTATGCTGTATCCGAGCAAACGAACCAGGGTTATAAAAGACGTGACTGACGTTCAGAAACAAAGCCATGGTATCTATTTTTTTCTGCGAAATACGTGTATGGAGCATTTCCAAGTAAATGTCTACAATAGCAAGGCAGGAATTAATAGTTCACAAGTTTGAACGATTTCTGCACATTCAAAAGTTCACAGTGTATTTTAATCTGCAAAATGGTATGTTTGAACACCTATTCAAGTCATACATAAAGTAGGTCGGGTTTAAACTAGAAGGTTTATTTTTGTAGTCAGAAAAGAAAGAAAAACCGGTTACAGAAACGTGACTTTGTATTCACGTGCCCCAGGTCTAAATTGACACGGTGCACAAAGCGGTAATGTTTCAAACGAACTCTTTCTCTTAATCAATAATCTCAAACATCATTAGCCACTAAGGACGTCATTCTTTCTTTTGATATCATAAATGTCGCTCTGGACCAGTGGTGCGCGATCACGAACGTAGTGGCTCGATGCAGATTGAATATGATAGATGTTAAATTGTATTACATCTTCCCACGTGAACCATTATCCTTTTCATAACCAATTAGATTTGAGTTTCGGATAATTAGAGCCACACGCTGCTAGTTATCGTTAAGGTGTAGAAGATATATTTATAAACAATATGAAAGGGCATGGTTAATGTAATGTATGATACAATTGCGTTTCTACTTTGTTGTCCCACGTCATAGTTTTACCTATCAAAGAAGAGCTATTTATATTTGTCACGATGCCAAACTTTTCAAACGACGTTACGTTACCGTTTTTCTTACTTGAAAGGATGTTGGAAGCAATTTGATGACCCTGATTAGGCTTCTTATTCTTTCACAAATGTGACAATGTGTTTGAAGACTGTAGAATTATCGTGTAGCTCATCATTAATTCATATATAATACTTCGGTGCGAATGTCGCGACACGCGCCAGTTGAACACTTTCGGGCCGCGGAGGCCGAGTCGCCGGGCCGGGCCGGGGGCACCAACATGGCGGACGCCCATATTTGGAAAGCCCCGTGACGTCACGTGAAAGCCGAGAATTGATACACATCATTTTCGCCGCACGACCTTTACGAAGTCTTTAGTTTGAACATCGACGACAATGACTACGTTTGTAAACGTTTCGGTGACTTTTGAAGTCGTTTTATTGACTAGAACATGAAGGATTTGGGTGTTCTCAGCGAGCATGATTCGTATATGGTGACTGGATATGAAACGACATAAGCTTGTTTTACATTTATTCATTTATTTATTTATTCATTCATTCATTCATTCACTCATTTTCTATTATCATCTACGTTCAACTTGTTGGGTATTGTTGATAGAGGTCAATACTGTATGTTTGTGTGTTTGTTTGTTTGTTTGTTTGTTTGTTTGTCTGTTTGTTTTCTCTTGATTTGTGATCGGGGAGTATGCTATACATTATACATCTTGCTTTGTGGGAGAAAGATACAGTTTATTTTGGACATTTTGCTTGCAGGTAGCTGTGTGTATACGTTTTATGCTATATGTAGGAATATGTTTTACTTTAGAACTTAACAGAATATCTTTATTTTTCCTTCTGAAAGACATGATGGGAAGGTATCGAAGTATTCCTCTTCAAGCCAGGTTGGCTTATCTTTCTGTATGTCCGTTTGTGTGTGAGTCTGCCTTCTGTCCGTGTGTCTGTCCGTGTGTCTGTCCGTGTGCCTGTCCGTGTGTCTGTCCGTGTGCCTGTCCGTGTGTCTGTCCGTGTGCCTGTCCGTGTGTCTGTCCGTGTGTCTGTCCGTGTGCCTGTCCGTGTGTCTGTCCGTGTGTCTGTCCGTGTGTCTGTCCGTGTGCCTGTCCGTGTGTCTGACCGTGTGTCTGTCCGTGTGCCCGTCCGTGTGTCTGTCCGTATGTCTGTCCGTGTGTCTGACCGTGTGTCTGTCCGTGTGTCTGTCCGTGTGTCTGTCCTTGTGCCTGTCCGTGTGTCTGTCCGTGTGTCTGTCCTTGTGCCTGTCCGTGTGTCTGTCCGTGTGTCTGTCCGTGTGTCTGTCCTTGTGCCTGTCCGTGTGCCTGTCCGTGTGTCTGTCCGTGTGTCTGTCCGTATGTCTGTCCGTGTGTCTGTCCGTGTGTCTGTCTGTGTCCCTGTCCTATACGTGACATAGATCCTCGTGATCTCTGTATGTGAGACTGCAAGAGACGGAAAGCACCATGGGTAAGGGGTGAAGTCTGCCACCTCTGATTACCATCTTAATAATTTTGAACCTGTAGTCTAGCTACACGCTATGTCTGTTTTCATTAAAACACACAACTCTGTAATTTCAACACAACACATTTATTCTGACGAATAGCCCATGAACATATTTACAATAACATACTTTCTTTATCCAGAGCATTTCCGTAAGATGTTCTTATTTAACATGGATATAGTTATCTTTTCACATGTATCCATTCTAACACTATTATTTACAAGAGTTGTGCGACATCTGGGGAAGATACGCTGAACATATTTTCTTTTTTCTGGGCTACATATTGCAATATAAGTTTTCTTCTGTATTTTCTTTTCTGAGCTAAATATAGCTATGTCCTTAAGGTGTCCTTAAGTTTTCTTCTGTTTGTCTTAAAGACCTCTGTATTCTTGACACCTGTAACTTTTGTGCGTATGATATCTTGTACTCAGTCAGAGCACCTTTTCGACGAAACAGAGATATTGACATGTACATGTCATAGACTATTGTTTATGTTTGCCAGTGATTGGTCAGGAAAAAAATACTTTTATTGGTTAAATATTCTTTTACGCGGACCAATGATATCACGAGTTCGAACAGATCATCGGGAGCACACAGAAAGACGTGATGTCATTGGACAGCAGTCTCAGTTCGTTAAACTGTATTCTCAAGTCGGCGTACTGTTTCAGCAGCGCGATGACGTCACGATCCTCCCCTTCGAGGAACCTGCGCATGCCCCCGAGGATCATGCGGTGGGCCTCGCCACCCTTCCAGGCGGTGAAGTGAGAGTAGACCCAGGGGAGGCTGACCCGGCTGACGTCAACCACCAGCGTGCCGTTCACCCCGTTGCGCTGGGCAGGGTGAAGCGTGAAGGACTGATTGGCCACGATGGTGCCGTTCATGACGTCATAGGACGATCGGACCTCGCCGGCGTTTCTGTAAATGTAAGAAAAAAGATTTTCGTTTAGAACTTTGAACGTATTATCATCATCGAGGACATCAGGTAGTTGAACATAAGAGGAGACAAAAAAGAAGACTAGGAAAAAGATAATTGAGTACAGTATCAGCATCAAATGAGCTTAATGTCAAAATTGAGTTCTTTTCCTGACATGCAAAAAAACATATGCAGTTCACAAGCTAGCCGCTAGGAGGCACAAAAATTCATCTTTCCTTCCCTGCCGTTTAACAGTGCTATTTAACAGAACCCACTTTTGCAAGCATATGTCGTCCTTCTGTTAGGTTAAGAAACTTGAACTTCTTTAAGGAGTAGTTCAAGACGTGCTTGATGAATCTTTCCTGACATACAAAAAACACCTGCAGTTCGCAAGCTAGCCGCTAGAAGGCACAAAATTCCATATTTTCTTCCATAATTAAAAAAAAAAAACTTCCCATACAGATTTATTCGCTATCGTTAGAGTTAAAGTGTTATCAAACAAACAAAGGAAGTAACTATTCACTTTGAAAGCATAGCACTCTTCTTTTGGGTTAAGAAACGTGCGATTCTTCAAATCTGAGATAAGACGTAGTCCAAGACGTACCTGAGGAATCTTGTGTGGACGGGGAAGTAGAGCGTCTCGGTGTAGAGGCCGAAGAAGTCGATCCGCTCCACGTTGTCGTAGTTGACTCCCTCCAGACCCGAGTCGTCAGTCACAGAGGTGATGTTAAACGCGCCGACTCTGTAGAACAACAAACAACGGGGACTGGTCAGTATTGGTGGTAGTCAGGGGGACGGTTAGGGGGTAAACCGTTTGATATCGTTATGGGTACGCAAAACCTAGTATCTTCATGTAGAGAACTGACATAGAACCATGAGAACGTAATATGACAATTTTGACACGGCAGAAATAATAGCCTCTACCAGGCTTCTGAGGCGGCTGAACAGAGTAGAAATTGGCTAAATAGACAGGTAACATACCAGGGGAGGTAGCCCGCTAAATAGTACATTTGTCGCTCTAAGCTACAATAAATAGTGTCTTTTGCAATGTCTTTTCCACACACACATGTACGCATATAAGAAAAACAAACAAATGTAACCTATGTATACGTACAAAGTGATATATGTAGTGTATGTAGTGAACTGTAGTGACATGTGGCTACCGTTTAAACTAAAGTTTCTTACATCTGAATACTATGCCAATCTATCACGTTATTTGTACACTGTAGGGTCAATCCTTATACAAGTAGAATATACTGCGTCAAAGGTTTAGAAGATTTCCGTGGAACGTTCCGGTAGATATTGGGCGAAATGATTGCGACGGTTTATCAACTGTCAATTCAAACATATCCCTACCTCACCCTGGGGCTAGACATTTACTAAGGAAATCATACAAGTCTTTCCTCCCGAATGTTCCATTGAAATCGGTTTTGCGCACCGGAGCTGGGCATTACGCCCACACGCAATAGAAAATCCAACTACCGGTAGCGACAATACTTCGTTAGCTCGCGATGCCATCGTGACCGGACGAAATCCGTGAATATGAGAGATTGGATAAACAAAGTTAGGAGGCGAGGATTATTTGTTTACGAAGGCCGAAAAGTACATGTGCGTACTCTCCAAGCAGAGGTTGGTGGGGAAGATTGTGACCTTTCTATCATATGCCCCGTTTGGCATGTGGGGAGTAGCGACGGAAACCGGGGCATATGACAGAAAAGTCACAATCTTCCCCACCAACCTCTGCTTGGAGAGTACATGTGCGCACACCGCCTACATTAAAATGTTAAACACTTCTCAAGAAATACATGTTACTTTTTCGAAGGGTTAAGTAAAGTTGAAGCGCGTGGTTTCTTCGAACTGAACTAGCCTGGATGCCAGACTGTTCTTAGGGCCAGCACACAGGCGCTAGGCTATCCCACAGGGGCTATAGGCCCTGGCAACTGGCCCAGGCAACAGTCTGGCACCCAGGCTAAGATTGAACTTAAGTTACCCTTTTCTGACATCTAGACGTTTCTAGAAGGAGTTTTGCCAGACATACCAAGATCACGACTGCGATTTGTAGCTCTAGACTCCCCTATGTACCAACAGTTTTCAGACGTTACGTAATGCCAGACAATGCTTGGAAGAGAGACAAATTTTTAAGAAAGTGGGTCAGAGTTTATCTGTCTATACGTGTCTTAATGCGCTATTTTCTCAGACAGGGGCGCCGATCTTGGCACACTTGCACTTTTCTTTGGCCAGGAATTTGCTGATCGCTGAAATTTTTCGTCTGAAACTTGCAAGGTCAAGGAATTTCTGTCAGCCTTGATAGCCAGCGGTGCTGTGTTTTACTTTATTCACATTTCGAAGATTGGGCAAAAGCGATGTTGCTTAGCGAGGCCCTCTTCTCTTACATACATATAAAAGTCAGATTTAAGCAAGATATCAAAAAAGTAGCAGTAATGACGTAAAAATAAGGAATAACTGCATTGCGTTGGCGTACAAGATCAAAAACTACAGAGACCTGTTTGCAAAATAATTATAAAGTACAGCAGTGGTGTGTCCCAAATATCCGAGTTGCAAGTATGCCGGAGTAAAAAACCAGTCCACGCTTTCAATCAATTTTACAACAAGGAGTAGACGTGGGTCTTGTCAGATCATTTTCTCTCTCTCCCGTGCGATTTTACCTTCAACACAAACCCCAAGACATCCCGCCGCCCTTTCACTCCAAAGCCACAAGACCTTCTCCGGATCCCTAACGACGTCTTAGATTCAAAGCCTTCCGTCTTTAACTAAACTGCCGTAAGCGTTCGATGACGTCAAACTCTTAAAAGCTCAAGAAATCGGTTCTGCGCCCTTTGCGAGGAGGATTTTTGGAGCATACATGAAAGTAAGAAAACGTGTCAATCAGCGACGCTAAATGATATGTTTTAGTGGCTAGTTTGGGAGCAAACGGAGCTCGTTTTTTAGGGCTACAGCGTGAGTGAACGTTTTTAAGGTTCACCATGTTGTGGGTTGTCGTAATTTCGGTCACAAAATTTCCAAACTTTGCGGAGTTAAGTTGAAGTTTATGTAAGATGATCAGGCTGATTCAAACTAGCAACCAAAATGCGGTTCCATCTTCACTCTACTGTGTACTTTCGCCGTATTCTGTTTACAAATTCTAAATTCTCCGTTACATTATCAAATTGTGCAATCTGATTTTTGTTCCATCTGCCGTGCGAGTAAAAGAACATGTGGAAAAACAAACAGAACATGTTTTCGGTTTCTAAAAATAGCACCAGAGAGCATCTCCGTTGTCTGTTTCAGGCTAAAAATAGCTTGGTGGTGTAAACAGGCCGTCAAATTGGTTCGAATGTGTTTACATCTACTGACACGTCAGGTTATCTGGCCTAGATTATCGGCACGGTAGATTTCAGAGCAGAAGCTTAGATCTATCGCACGTAGCATTTAATTAACATACTACATTGACTGCTGTAAAAAAACAAGAAGACAATGTACAAGGAATAAGACTTACAAGCGTTGTATCTATGATTGTGAGAAGAAGGTGGATCTTTCAGAAAAGCCAGGGTCACAATTGGCAACGCAAAAGCTAATCCCCAAGCAGATGTAGCGTTTTACTCGTGTTTTTCATACGAATCTCTAGTGATCCACGTTTCTTTGTCATCTCCTCCTACCTGCGACCGCGAAAAGGACGTATAAAGAGCCTCAAAACATGCTTAGGCAATCTACATCTGTTCGAAGATTGCCCACAGGTTACGGAGATGGCAAACACAGGGTAAGCGGTTCCAAGGACTTTCCCCCGCGTAAGAGTGAGCACATACACGTCAAATCCTGCCGTCAATTGTTGGAAAGCCCCCTAAAAGCTATAGCTTGCGGTGACGGCTGCATTTCATGTTTTCTTCCGCCCCGTACTTCACGAGATTTCCTCTCTTACGACGGAAGAGGATTCGGAGGAGGAAATATAAGATTTCAGGACTTCCGAACGATTTCTGGTTGAAACCGCCGGATGGAGGATATCTTTCTCGTACAGAAAACAAATACAGGGGTAGTTTCTGAGTCACATCAAGCAGCAACTGATAGAAAAGTGACAGCTATTTCCGATCGACTGAAAACATGGCCTTCACGACAGGCTGTGAACTGGAAAAACATACAATATTATAAAATGTGCTCCGATCGTTTAAACCATTTTCAAATTTTTTTCCAGTGTTTCATCCGAAACAGAAAAAGCCAGAAAAAAAGGGGGTGGTAAAATTCCATGTTGGCCCAGGAGCCGAGGAGCTGGCCTGTGTAGGCCCTGGACGGCCGAGGAGCTGGCCTGTGTAGGCTCTGGAGCCGAGGAGCTGGCCTGTGTAGGCCCTGGAGCCGAGGAGCTGGCCTGTGTAGGCCCTGGAGCCGAGGAGCTGGCCTGTGTAGGCCCTGGAGCCGAGGAGCTGGCCTGTGTAGGCCCTGGAGCCGAAGAGCTGGCCTGTGTAGGCCCTGGAACCGAGGAGCTGGCCTGTGTAGGCCCTGGAGCCGAGGAGCTGGCCTGTGTAGGCCCTGGCAACAGTGTGACATCCAGACCACCCGATCACATTCAGGATACTTTTTGGCGCACGATTTTCAGAGAGGCTACAACACGACTGACTGCCGACAAGGCTCTACCCGAAAAACCTTCCCGTACAAGACAGATGAATGTTGTACGACACATGCACGGCTGTTCCAAGAATACCAAATTTTGCTGTCTCAAACGGCTATCGTAGGGCAAATGTGACTGGGCCCTATAACTGCCCTCACACCGCATATCTTGTTGAAAACGCCCGACATTTTTTACGGCAGACTTTGAACACAATGGCACGTCACGTTAGGGACACAATACCTGAACGATTCTAAAGCTTTAGCGAACCATAGCCACTGTATATTGCTGCAGATAGTGCTAACAATAGCCATTCACAATTTCCGAGAAAAAAAAGCCGGGACGATTCACTTTGCCTGTGTAACACTGTTTTAACTATACAGTACGTTTACATATACATACGGACGGTACACTTTATCTGGTCCGCCCTTAAGACTATGGACTTCATAACTATGGATTTAAGAATTTACAGTGAGATCTTCAACATATGAATCATCACAAGGTTTACAAATGCCAGCCCTTTTCGTTTAAAAAATGCCCGTAAAACTAAGCATATGGACGGGAATACGAAACTTGGAATGATGCCAACTACACGCGCTTTTTGTGTGCGGAACAAAATCCTTCTAATCTCACTGTTACGTTTTGAACGTTTCTAGATTTATTTTGCACTCATTCGCAAATGCCTGCACACCAAATAACTACGAGTCAAGCTGGATCATTTATTTTAAACACAACGGAATAGCAACTGTATACAATAGCTCTACGGATAAAAGGCATTGGAACAATCATGATGCAGTACTAACCTGTACGGGTGAACGAAGTCAAGCAGCCTGACATCGGAGAGGAACTCGAAGACTTCGTTCTCCGAAGCCTGGATGAAGATCTCTTCTCGGAACTCGACCGAGGTTCTTCTCAGGAAGAAGTAGGAACACAGCGCTAAGACGGCACTGAAGACGGTCAGTCTAGAATTCACGAAGCTAAGCTTGGAGCTCGCCATCGCTCGGGTTTAAATTTACAGATTCTGGGAGAGAGAAACTCTTGCTGAAGCAGGCGGAGAACTTTTCTGCGCAGCCTGCTCGCCGTGAGAGTCGCAAAGAGTGGTTAGACGATCTGTGGGAAGGTCCCCTTCCTTTTCTAGGGGTTTCCTAGTCACATGACCAGCTGTCGTGACGTCAAATGATGCGATAAACACGTAAAACGTGACATCCAGACCACGCCCACGAAGTGCGTAGTCCGCCATTCATAGAAAAAATGTTCCTGGTGTAACCGTTATACAACCAATAACGCCTGCTCCCATATGAGCTTATTAGGAAGCAGTGTGGGTGACATCAGATGGTGATTTTTCTTTTGGTGCTCAGACGTGGCCATGACTCAATTGCCTTTTGTGATTTGTTGTGCAACACGTGTTGGTGACATGAAAGCGTAAGCTGGGGCGCTTGAAATATGACCAGCCGTCCCTAAACAGCCACCGTTTACCGCGGAATATGGCATCAATACGTATATCAAGGTCTCTGCGGGTATTGGTTTTCCGTCTACAAAACAACTTAAGCAATCTAAAGCTTTCTATAACCTTCTATGATCCGAAAATCACAAGAAATACCGCTTGAGAATCAGAGTACAGTTACAAGAGAGCTCATACTTGGATACGTAATTGCAGTCTGCAATTGGCGATTACGTTATGACGTACTAGAAGCTCACATGAAAATGCGGGCGCTCAAAGTATTTTCTTTCAAAAAGCCACTGGATATGTGAGCGACGTGACCACAGTCAAGATTAGGCTAATCCCAGGGCAACAGCTGCCGAAAACACCCATGTTACCTTAAGGGTGTAGGTGTGACGTTACGCGTATTGAAAACATAACATAAACGTGTTAAGTACGTGTACTACTTCTAGTTGTGTGTGTGTTCATGATTCATTAAAACATATATGTTGCCTTGTGATGTCGTTTTATGACGCAGGGACGCTCGAATGTTAACCATTCTATGTACACTGTACATGTCATAGGGGAGACTGGAATCCAACCCTAAAATGTTATCTCCCTATTTGGCCAATTTCTACTCTTTCCAGCTGCCCCTCGAAGCCTGGTAGAGGCTACCTGGAGCCGAGGAGCTTGCCTATGTGTAGGCAATGGAAACAATTCATGTTTTTGAATGTCGATATACAGCGGGAACATGTTGTTTAAACTAAGTGACGTGGTTATCGACCCTGAAATCCGATTTTCAAGCCCCGGTGCTTTGGGCACCACCTTTAAGCTAATTTTGAGTCAGCTTCTCCCGTACAGATTGCCGAACAATATGGACTTTGATTGGTTCCAGGAATGGTTGGAAACTTCCAAGAAAATTGGAAAATTTCCGGCGAACCGGTTGTTGGTCGGATGACACTGACGTCACACGCAACTTGTCCATTATTGGAAAAACTACAGGAAACACCAGTTCCGAATTTTCTAGAATCTTACGAAGCTGACTGGAATTCATAAGCTGAATAGGATTTTACGTGGGCACGGCGCTGTCACATTGGGTTCCATACTGAACTCGCTGCCACCAAGTACAGTAGGGGCATCATCGCTAGATAGTTTTAAACAATGTTTAGAGTTAGACGTTCAAAGGTTAGGTGTATAACAGGTCGTTTGGTGTATTAAATGTAGCCAGCTGCCGCCGCGCCGCGTGCCTGTGGAGCTGGTGTGTTACGCCGAAGGTCGGTTATACCGGCTATACAGATACAGAGGCTGGTGTTTTACGCCGAAGGGCGGTTATACCAGCTATACAGATTCAGATACAGAAGTTGGTATGTTACGCTGAAGGGCGGTTTTACCGGCTATACAGATACAGAAGCTGGTGTGTTACGCCGAAGGGCGGTTATACCGACTATACAGATACAGATACATACGATTTTGATGCCGTAGAATTTTCAAGCAGGCTGTGTCAGAACCAACCGCCGACAACGATGTATACGACACAGTCATACACGACTATCCTAAAAACACCATCAGCTTGTATGACGATCGTACGACCACTTTGCCAGGTTGACGAATCTTATTCTGCGAAAAGATGATTTGCAAGTTCAAAGATCATTTCTAGGTTTAGGTTGCATTTTTAGTACACTGAGTATACAAACTACATACATGTACCATATCGACAAAACTGTTATGAAAAAAGGAGACGGCCATGTTTGTTGCCTATATTAAAGTTTAGAATGATACAGATGATTGGGTGTGTCATCTGTGAAACTACATAACCCCCACCTAACCCCCAACCCCCACCTAACCCCCCACCCCCGTCGGAAACTAAATACTATGTGTTTCGCTTGTCATGATTTGAAACTTTATTTTTAGCACAGAACTTCTATATTTAGCACAGATCTGTTTGGATGATCCCCTGATTCACCCCATCTTATCTATTTTCGACTTAGAAAAACATCCTTGGTAACTCTGAAGAGAACCATCTGTTGCGTTTGGGCGCGGCCTCGTGCGTGTGGCCGCGTTCTGGGACGAGGAGTGTTGACTTCTGGGAGAGATGGGGCGACTTTCTCAGCTATTTTTGGCGGGAAACTGGACGGGACCGGTCTCAAATGTGTCTAAACAAACATACAAGCCGTCATCGCCGACAACGGTGGCCAGGAAAGTGGTCGTCCACGTTTTGACCTAGTTGGGCCGCGTGAACGACTTGTTTGAGGTGCCCGGTCACATTCGTCGTACGATAAATTCGGGACAGTCGTGGGAAGGTCGTGGATCTGTCGTGCTAATATTGTAAGTCAACACATTATTGTAGGCAAGAACTAGCAAAAATACTAGTTCACCGCTAGGACTTCTTTTTGATAAAGTTAACGTATCCGCATATCAAGAACTACCAAAAATGCCACAATCCATCAAATACACCACTAGGGTTTTGCCGGCAATTTTTTCCCCTTTTTTTATTGGAATGAAGTTAACGTATCCACATATTAACAACCAGCAAAAATGCCCCAATCCTTCAAATTCACCGCTTGGATTCGGGGGCAAATTTTGTCTATTTTGGAAAAACGTATCATGCAAGTCCTGGAATCATACTGATGACCTAAAACAACGGATGACCTGAAACACCTGATGACCTAAAACAACAACTCTGTTTTTCAAGGCTGGTTCCATGTCTGTCGACATCATAACCCAGAAATCACAGCTACTACAAACAGATGCGACAATCTCAGCTCTTCTCCAAGCAGATGTAATAAGGACCCGGCGCTGTCTGCGTTAAGGGGCTGTCACATTGTGCGTAAATCGATCGGCCGACGAGTCGGCGAGCTCTAAACGACATTAGTACGCCCGATGTTTCGTCGAGCATAGCGCGAATTTTAGGGATCGCCGGCGATTTTAAGGAGTCGGCCGAAGCTCGCTGACACGTGAACTAGCGACTAGTCGCCCGATTTTTGAGGTCATAGATGTATTCTCAAGCGATCGCCCGAGCCTCGCTCCATGTGACGGGGACGATTTTCAAGCCAAAAATACGCGCGATCCTCGGTCGATCTAAAATCGGGCGACCTTTCGGCGATCAACAAATACGGCCGAAGCTCGTCGACAATGTGACGTAGGCATTAAGCGTGTTTTTGCAACATTTTACACTGCACGAAAAGTTGGAATTACCAATGGCAACAAATGCCAGTAAAGTCGGGTAATGTTACAGGCGGCCAATATAAAGTCCCCTTGCCCCACTGAATCTGCTTGGAGATTACCTATCTATTTGAATTACAATTGTAAGTTATAGTGAAAAAACTATTTACTCGGTGACAGATAGACGATCCACCCCCACCCCCCTCCCTGGTGCATAAGAAGCAATACTACAAGTGGGGATGGACTCCTTTGAAGCGATGCTTTTATGAATGTAATCCCAACCCTTAAAAGTCTTAGTCGTTCTCTACAACATAATGAAAAATATGAGCAACACCCAAAGGGGCTACGTGATGACGTCAATCCGATATCTAGACTTGCAGCATCAAAGTTACTCCACAACTGCGTGTTTGTGTAATCAGCAGAGCTTTCATGTCACAATAAAGGGATCTTACTGCCGTTTTCTAGTTCTATCAATTGAGACTTTAATTGCAATTTGTCGCCACAATGGCCAGGACTGATTGCCACTCCAAGGGTTTTTCGTGAAACGGGGTGTGACGTCAATGATAGGAACCGCCACCAGCAAAAGCGTAAGATGTCAAGATCCTGAGATGAAACAATTCATTACAGGCTTTTATATACCGGTAAGTACTTGTATTTTTTATAAGAAAGCCGCCGCGAATCTTCAAAAGAAATCACCCTCAGATACGTCTCACGTTTCCTGTTCTTTCAACTAAAGAACTTTATGTCTTTTTTTTTTTTACAAAAGTTTTGAGATTTAACAATTCATCACCAGTTTTTGAACACCTCAATCCTTGGTTGATAACTCTGATATTTGAAGGCATAACTGTTTCTTTTTTTTTTTCTGGGCTGGTATTAGATACTTAATATTCTATTAGAAACCCGCCGGTAGTCTTTAAAAGAAATCACCCTCAGATACACGTACTTCTCACGTTTTCTGTTCTTTCAGATGAAATACTTTTAAGTCTTTTTTTTACAAAGTTTTGTAATTACTCGTGTCGGTTCCATATGTCGTCACTTCACAGCATCAGGTACTCTGCGATATGGTTCAAAGGGATAAAACCATTCCTTTCAGAAGTGGAAAACTTGCATAAAACTTGCGACTGAGACTTTCTAGAATCGTTCTAAGGTGGTCTACAGGGTATTTGGTGTAAACTATACCTAAATCCATGTGCAGTACAGTCAATGAACTTGAGTTGTGTTTTAGTGTTGAATACTATTCCCAACTTGTTTTAGATTGGTAACACAGCTCTCTTTGAAGATATCACCAACCACTAAGTATCTAATACCAGCCCAGAAAAAAACAAGAAACAGTTATGCCTTCAAATATCAGAGTTATCAACCAAGGATTGAGGTGTTCAAAAACTATCGTAGAGTGGAACTCGCTGCCACCAAGTACAGCTGGGGCATCATCACTAGACAGTTTTAAAGAACTCCTGCAATTAAATGTGCAAAGATTGGGTGTAACAGGTCGTTCGGCGTAATATGGCTAGCTGCCGCCGTGCCGCGTGCCTGCGAAGCTGGTGTGTTACGCCAAAGGGCGGTTATACCGGCTATACAGATACGGATGCAGATACAGATATCATGGTACAAGTTGAAAAGTTGGCGTAAAAGTTATGACCTAATTAGCCATTCTATGGCGACGAACCAATGCCGCCACCACAAAGGCTGAAAACACGACAGGCATTTTGTTATGATGTCAGATCACACAGAAACTATTATGATGGCTATTGGGAATTTGCATTCATATAAGATTCTATATCAAGCCAATTAGACATGCTGTGTTACGTACAGTGACCCAAATACCACATCCATAAGGACCTTCACTCACATAGAAGGTCGTACAGTGAAAATTATTCCCCCGAGTAACATCAGCATCAACTGCCTCTTTTACCAAACTCATGCTCTAGATGTACACTTTTCTTACTCAAACTGATTTAGATAGAATCCAAAAAGAAATGCGTAACAAGTTACTTCACTTTGCATGACGTTATACGTAACCAATTCTATTCAGCTTTACATGGCAAAAACAAAATTTCATAACGATTACGATACCTAGATGCTACGATTACAATGATTTCTAAATAGGTCAAATAATTTCGTGACCATCATTTACAGGAAAGCACAAAGCTTGTGCAGTGACATTCTCCAAGCAGATGTTTGGACGGGGTTTGTAGTGTGATTAGTGTAGTAGTGTGGAATTTCAGTTTTTTTTAGATTTCCGGCGTCGGATTTCTGGTAGGATTTCTCCCAGCCAAAATTACCCCGCAACCGAAACCACTATCGTACCCAGAACGTGCCTGTCTAGTTCAATGTCTGAATGTCGGGTTAGCATCAGGCACGGTTCTGGATAGTCTCCGACGGTTTCCAAGAACGTAGATTTGTCCTAGGCACCACGGTTCTGGATACGCGTACGCATGGACTATCCTGAGCACGGTTCTGGATACAGCATGGTTCTGGATACATCAGGGCCGTTATGTAACAGTACGACAATGCAGAAGTGGATTTTCCAGTGATTTCTCTACATTGTAAGTTGCAAATATGGTTAAAATGGTTGTGCAGGTCAATCACAATCATGACAGTTTTGTTTTCAATAATATTTTGCTGCCAAAAGGTTCTGGATACAACCACCACTGCTTGAGGGATAGTATAATGTAGCTCCTGTAATGTAGTGACTAGCGACCCTGCCTCTGGACTAATAAGAGGTTGGGAGTTCGAATCCCGGCTGTTGTCGCTCACCCGACATGCACGCTACTGGAGAGGGTCGCAGCCCGTAGTCCACTGTTCATTGTGCTTGTCGAAAAGAGCTAGGGGAATTCCCCGGTACAATGAACCTGTAAATACTGTATATAGCGTCTGTCTTCTCTGTCACGAGTGGAAGAGTGGCTCGATCTTCAGTGAGCTAAACTGGTTCGAAATCTCTATCACTATCACTATCCTGCTCTCCACAACTCAGTATTGCAAGTGGGCCAGAACATCTGGAATGGATTAGATTCTAACCTTGACTCTGTGGAAGTTCCTTGTCTGAAAGTGGATCAAGGACGCTTAAAAATAGACAGAGTGAGATCATGAACCTGGCAGCAATCGGGGTCAACGACAGCACAACGCACCGTAGTAACTTACTGGCGGGATAAATTAGTTACTCCATAGGCGGGGCGGACTAGAAATCCCCTCAGTGGGCGGGACTGCAGATATACACAGAAACCGAGCCAAGCCTATGGAGTAACTTATGTAGCCCATGGGCACTTCCCCGAAACTTAGCTTCTCCACTTTTTATGATATCAAATGAAATAGCCATTCATTTTTTTCTGAAACAGGTATAGATTGTTTCTTGTTTCAGCATCAGCGGAGCCAGATACTCTACTCAGATGTGTTCAGACAGGCTGTCTGCCCTTCATCCCAAGGGGGGATTAGGAGTCAGGGAGGGGATACTGGGATTGGTCAGGACAGGTCACATGCGTATATCCACTACTCTCCAAGCAGAGGTTTGGGTTTTGGGCTTATTTTTGGCGTGTTTTTAGGCTTTTTTATCGGGCTTTCTTTTTTCACTGAAATTTTGTTTCCACCCAACCGAGGTTGGGTTGAGTGGAAACAAAATTGTGAAATTTTGTTACTGCGTTTTGATACTGCGTTTTGTAGAATTTTAACGCGTTGTTTCTCTGTGCGGCTGGTTAACAGGTTGGAAGCTAACAGGAGGCTAGTACCTACTAAGGGCCTGATGTAGATGGCTTTTTGACGGCTAGACGCAACATGTCCGCATGCAGGTTCTCACTTAAACTAGGACAAAGATGACCCGCGGCCCGCCCTTCTCAAACCGTGGTCTCGTAAACAGCTTGTCAACTTAGGTTCTTCCAGGCAAGGTCAAGGAACATACATCTGACCGGTAACTGGGGCAGTCACGCCCAGGCGGGCTCTGCTAGTCTGGAAATCTTCACGTTGACATGGTATAGAAACCCTCTCAAAATTGCGGAAGGGCGGTACAGAAAGCTATCTGTAGGGCAAGGAATTTGTAACTTCTGTCCCTTATACAGGCATCCAGTGCAATTTCATGGCGGCAAAACTGGATTTTCCAAGTCAATTTTCTGGCTATTTATGGGCGGTACCCAAAAAATGAAGAGAAGCTTCACGTAGCTTGTTTTGTGGCTATTTCAAACACTCCAAGTGTGAAATAATGACCAAAATGTTCAGTAAATGTCAATATCAGACAGATATCGTCATCCAGAATATTTTTTGTTTTGCCACCCTGAAATTGCATTGGATGCCTTTAACGACCTGGAAAAAAAGTTACATGTATTTGAAGAAGCCAACAAAACTCACCACAATTTTCAAACCTTAACTGCCGAAAACTCCAACCCTGTTAACCTCCCAAAACTCACTCATTGCAGACTGAAAAGTGGGACACAAGAAAAAAAGTCAAACCCTAAAAAGTTCCCAGGTTTACCTCGCGTGGATTGCACGCGTGGTTGCCTTCCTCACCAGACCTTGACACGTGGGCTGAGATGTCTAGTCGATGTCTGAGACACTTGTCGACTTAAGTAGATCAAGGCCGGTTAGAATCAGCAAGACCTTCTTGTCGTTGACAGACGCCCGGAGCTTGTTACTTAGTGCATGTCCCAGTAACTGGTCAGCTTTAGATTAGACTTCCTTGACCGGTACCTTCTAGTGAAGTACGAAAAGGGTGAACTAAGTGAATTCTGAAGAAGGTTCCTTTTAATTTGCAGGCATGACTATTTCTAAGCGTAAGTTAGCCGAGTGAATACGTGAAAATTTGAGTCTTCTATTAAAAAAAACACTGCTTTGGAATTTGTTCACCCTCCTCTTACGTAATCACTTCTAATAGCATTCAAATCGTCATATCCACATATCACGTTTATGTTTAAGAAATCAGAAAGTTCCTCTCAAAACCTTACAAATATTCAGATCACAGGTGAAATCTGATCGCGAGCTACATGTAGGTGCAATATTTTTTGCCTTTCGCAGCCCTGCAGGGCTGCGAAAGGCTTTGAGACCACTATTTGCGTGCCTGCCGTCCTTCCGCGTGGTTCGCTGATAATAGCGAGACATTGCTCCATGCAGATTCGATGTTGATGCCAAGCCCATGCAATGATATGTGGCGTACGAATCAGGTAAAGACGAATGTAGTGCTTCGTTTTACGTTCCTATCAGCAGGAATGACCGGGCATGTAACGTGCCCTGCAAAACGTGTTTGTAGAGGTCTGTTCGACTTACAGTACTGTATATGCAAGGTAAAGAAGAAACAATAAAACATATTTGTGTGTGCTCGGTGGATATTAGTCACACTCTCTTCCTCTTACTGAATACAACACGTTAGACAGGTTCCAACCATAGCGATACTTGCAGAAAAATTTTGATAGCATTTCCTCCCATTAAGTAATTCGGCCACACGGCCGCGTACTACCTACGTGTGGAGCTCCCTTCTTGATCACATCGAAATCGGTGAGGTTTTCCTTCGCGTGATCCTTGTAGAGTTTATCAAGTAAGCTATTCAGTGTTTGGTTATATTAAAATAGGCATTCTGAGGAACAGTTTGATATGTCGTTTGTTATCTCCATGAAAAATGGAGATATTGTTTTGGGTCTGTCTGTGTGTCTGTCTGTCTGTCTGTGTGTGTTTCCGCATATTTGTGGTCAACATAACTTATGAAGGCATTTATAGATTGTGATGATATTTGGTATGTTGGTAGGTCAGGGAAAGACAAAGGTCAAGGTCAAATATGGGCCTCCTGGTGGCTGAACTTGGTACTGCAGCTGAACTTCCGGTTTTTGTATCTTTTGTCCTGGACATGCTATGGTCTTGATTTCTTGGTGACAGATAGCTTGTCTTGTCAGGAATAAGTGGTACAGGTTTGGTCCCCCTAGCAGCTTGTTCTGGAACTGCAGGAAAGTTTCCAGTGAAATCTTTCAAAGCGGATAAATCCAGACAGGAACAACGTGTTTTCATCATTTTTGGTGTGTAGGTAGCATAGACAGAGATAAATATAATGAAATGAAAATTATGCAAATGAAGACTTGATTTGCATAATAAATGTGGAAATTCGGTAATTCCCGTGTTTGAGATAATAGGACTTTCATACATGTAATGTGTATAACCTATGGGAGGTGGAAAATCAACAGATACGAATTATGCAAATACAGACCTAATTTGCATAATTAATGTAAAAGTTCTGTGATTCCTTAGTGGTAAATGATGGTAATTTCATAGTTGTGACATGTGTAAGTTAGTTAAAGGTTGACATCACTATGCATATATTATGTTAATGTAGAGGTCATTTGCATAATTAATGATGACATGTTGACATGAAACATTGCAAAAGGATGGGACTTTCACATATCAAATATACATGTATATGTAATTTTTGTTTCATGGAGATACGAGGTCGTGGAACTCTTGTTTGGCTTTGTGGTATAGAGAAGCGTGTGCACCGCACGCATGCAATCGGTGTGGGGTGGGAGGGTTAGGGTTAGGGTTAGGGTTAGGGTTAGGGTTAGGGTTAGGGTTAGGGTTAGGGTTAGGGTTAGGGTTTTCTAAAACAGACAAGTTTTCATATATTTGTTACAAGTCATGGAGTTAACTACTAGTAATGTCATTCCTTCCTGTGAACAATATTACTCCATAGTTCTGGTTCAAACTTTCTAAAACAGACAAGTTTTCATATATTTGTTACAAGTCATGGAGTTAACTACAAGTAATGTCATTCCTTCCTGTGAACAATATTACTCCATAGTTCTAGTTCAAACTTTCTAAAACAGATAAGTTTTCATATATTTGTTACAAGCCATGGAGTTAACTACTAGTAATGTCATTCCTTCCTGTGAACAATATTACTCCATAGTTCTGGTTCAAACTTTCTAAAACAGATACGTTTTCATATATATTTCTTACAAGTGGAGTTAACTACTAGTAATGTCATTCCTTCCTGTGAACAATATTACTCCATGCTTGTATATTTGCTGAACAATAAAGTTCTTTCCATAATTCATTTCTCTGTCATAATTTTAAAGCAACTGCACTTACATATTTCACCTGCACCAAATACTTTTCTACCTTTTACCCCATTAAAACAATATATTCAAGCTCATTCATTGTGACAACTTTGCATACACAAACTAAGCGAAAGGCCAGCTTTTTCAAAAGCATTTCTTGTTTTACATGCAGCGTTTGTGCCATCGATTGCGTGTGTCTGAAGCTATGATACGAAGGTTGTGTTGAATTTCTCAGAAGGGGGTCCAAAGTCCGTACTTGCAGACACCTGATTGACAGATCTTTAGGTACCATCCGGTAAGGCCAATCATTCGAGGGCGACCAAAGTCCACGATCCCTGCACGTGACAGTCCACAGTGGTGGCACGTGTCTAGTCCACATGAAGGAGAGTATAGATTCATCTAGCTACGGTTAGGCAGGTTGTACAATTTTACGTTAGAGGTCTTTAGAATTTGAATTTTAGAAGCAGGATACGATTATTACTTTTTAAGGCTTAACTACTCGAAGAAGTGAACATTTGTTAAGACGTCACAAACAGCCATAGTGCCAGGCTGTTCCAGGACCAGTATAAATGTACAAGCTAGCTCCTCGGCTCCGGGGCTAGCCTGGGTACCAGACTGTTGCCAGGGTCAGTATACAGGCTAGCTCCTCGGCTCCGGGGCTAGCCTGGGTGCCAGACTGTTGCCAGGACCAGTATACATGCTAGCACCTCAGCTCCAGGGCCAAGTGTCCCAAAAGAAACTCTACTATAGCCCCTCCTCAGTTAGGCCCTGTTGCTGGGTCTAACTGAGGAGCTGGCCTGTGTACTGGCCCTGACAACAGTCTGGCATCCAGGCGAGTCCAAAGTCCTCGCTACTTGACTGATCTGTGTTTAAAATTTCCGGCAAGAAACAAACGACCTGATGATTTATCTTAGGGACAACCTACGTCCTCGCTGTCTGCCAGTGATCTGCAGTAACGGGCCTGGTCAAGGCGAGCTAATTTTAGCCAGGTTCAGACACTGGTCTGTCGAGAATCCAGGTCAAAAACGTGATGTGACGATGATCTCCAAAGAAAGCGCAAAGTTTCCAGCTGTGCAGTTTGCCTGATGCAGCAAATATCAACTCACACTGTGCATCAAGACGTATGTCCGGACGTCTCTGCGTGACCAAGATTTCTCATAAATACTAAAATATCAGGTGCCCATTGTTAGGTCTATCCTGTTTTTCCTCTGTGACAAGAGATAATGTTCGTCAGAGGTGTAGCCTCATCATCTTCGGTCTTGTTCCTTAGTATGTAGAAAATGTTATTCCCTAAATGTATTGTTACAGAGGAAACAGGGTGGGCTTAACAATGGGCACCTGGATATTTATGATATTTTAGTATTTGAGAAATCTTGGTGACGCAGCGACGTCCGGACATACCTTTTGTTTATTGTTTATATATAATATTGAAAAGAAGGGAATTCGCGGGCTTAAGTCGCCTGAATTGCGTCCTCATTTACAACATGATCACATTTTACAAAAGACACATGCCTTGATATTATATGATGTTTATTGCTTTTTATTTGTGGACTTGCTACATGTTATGTTACAAGGGCGACGTTCTGTCGACCACGTAGTCTCGATCGTTGGTTTTTGATTGTGGATTTTAAACACCTTCTATGAAAATGAAGATATTTACCGTATTGTCTGTTGTCGAGGGTTAAAAAAGGAGTATAATCATGCAAAATGAAACACGTTTCTTTGCCTTGCAACATTCATTGCTCCAAAAAGCTGCATTTAATGTTTGCAAAATAATGTTCATCGCTTTAGTAAATGTTTCAAAAATGCCGGGTTGTAGTATAAGCGATAGGCATCACAATATATATCAATGTATGTTGGCCCACGCACTGCGTAACCAACATTCTTCAAATACTAAAATATCATAAAACTTCACATAATATCAAGATAAGAGTGCATAAGTGTCTCACTGCGTCATCCAATACTAAACGTTCTTCAATATTAAGTAATAAGCATCGTATAATATGTCCAGACGTCACTGCGTCTCCAAAATTTCTCAAATCTAAAAAAAATTCATAGATATCCAGGTGCCCATTGTTAGGCATATCCTGTTTCCTGTGTAAACGTAGATAACGTGCGTCATAGATGTAGCCTCACCACCTTCGGCCTTGTCAGGTACCATTTAGGGAATGTGTTTTCATCTGCAACTGGATGAGGCATGTCGGAAAACATGTTGCTTTTTTTGTTACACTTGCTCAGTGGGCCTAAATGTAAGGAGTATTTCATACTGGGTGAGCGTGGGTGTTTGAAAAAAGTAACTGCAGAAGAAAGTTTAATATAGTTTAACACACGGAGAAAGAAATATACATAAATAGGCTCGCGCACACACGCACTCACATACACACACACACACGCACTCACATACACAAACACACACACACATGTACACACACACACACACACACACACATCATCGTGACACACACAAAACACCGTGAAATAATCCAGAAGTTTCTCTTTGCCCCCCTCCCCACATCATACCCCCCTTCTTCAATACCGACAAGATAGCAGCAGAAAGTTTACATCTAGTTAACAATGGTGCATACAACTGATCAGAAATTTAAAGGCTAAAATATTTACATAAACACCTACCTTGACACTCTGACCTCATTCCTGGACACACGTTGACCTCGTCTGGACTCTCAGTAGCACATGCAGCAACCATTCCTCTTTTAGGAGTTGTTTAAAGCCGGCGGCAGAACATGTCACTTGGAAATTAATCGGTTTAACCTTCGTCTACTCAATCTTGTGTCCATGACCTAGATTCCGTAAATATTAGTGCCGTCTTTTACTCATGAATTAATGCTACCTTAGGGGAAGGGAACACTCACGAATGTGGGAGTACATAGTCTGTAAGTTTATGAATTTGACCACAACGCTGAAATAAGCCCAACATTAGCGAAATTTAAATACGACACAAGTTGGGGCTACCATTGAAAAAAAAATCCTCTATCAGTTCTTTATTCACTAAACAATGGCAAACCACAATGTACATATAATGCATTGGTCAACATTTGGTACACAATTGTTATATTACATATATGTATATATAGCGAATTCATTATTATGTCTAATCGTCGTCTGAACCACTGAATTAACTGTTACATTCACTGTCAACACTGCAGCTGTTTTTCATAATCGATGAAGTCATTTCTCGTCCACCAATCGTCGGCCGTCTTATAACTGCTTTGATTCACAGGTGTCATGGCGGCTGACTCCTCTCAGTAGCGACCTCTAGCGATAACGATACTCTCTGCAGCTGAAAAGCGTTTAGTGAGCCACCAAAGGGTGCAGTTACTTTTGGGTACTGAAATATTGTTTGGTGTGACTGAGCGCGTGAGTTTGTTTGTCCGTTTGTCTGTTTGTCTGTCCAAATTAGGTTGATATTACGTGGGTGGGTGAAGAATGAGAGGATATTCCTGGGGGCGTTAAATCTGTAGCAAGATGTGGAGGTACGTATTTCGTGGGGTTGCTAGTCCTTCGCCCAATCATCTAAAGTTCGAATGTAAAGTATATGGTAGAGGGTATTCATTCCTCAAGCTAACCGACATCTTGCACACGCAGTCGTCCCTCAGTAAGACATCTGGAGCCGCATAGTTCCCGTTTAGAACTTTTATTCAGCCTGTCACACTGTTCGAATGTAAAGTATATTTGAGATAATTGAGTCCAGAATGCTAAATGGATAGTTTGGCCACCTTATATCGAAGGGAACCCATACTCAGCATATGAATAATACGCGTGTGACGGGTAACGTGCTCGAAGCGATGATCATCTCAAACGGTCTCCTGTTCCATCCAAGAAGAAGCCCCGAAGATAGATACTCATTTTTTACCTGGGTAAAAAGGGGAAAAAAATGAAAAGTGCATTATAGTCAAAACCATGAATGAAAGAATGGAACATTATTAAACATTATTAAAGTGTCTTGCATTTTATATGATTGTTTTATTGTTTTATATGAATGAATGAATGAATAAATGAATGAATAAATGAATGAATGAATGGTTAAAAAAGTAGTACATAGCAGCTATAACCTGAATTGCGTACTATTTACAATAAAACACAATGACAATACATATGATGCCTTCGAAAAACATTATAAAACATCAATAATGATCCCAGCCCGTACATGTATACCCATGCAAAGATCTAACATATCAGACAAGTACAATCTACACTGGTGCGCCTCCAAATGTGTACTTCCAATTGCAGCTACACTAGTGCAGCTTGAAATGTTAACTTCAATTGGAAGTAAACATTTGACGCTGCACTAGTGTAACTACAATTGGAAGTAAACATTTGACGCTGCACTAGTGTAACTACAATTGGAAGTAAACATTTGACGCTGCACTAGTGTAACTACAATTGGAAGTAAACATTTGACGCTGCACTAGTGTAACTACAATTGGAAGTAAACATTTGACGCTGCACTAGTGTAACTACAATTGGAAGTAAACATTTGACGCTGCACTAGTGTAACTACAATTGGAAGTAAACATTTGACGCTGCACTAGTGTAACTACAATTGGAAGTAAACATTTGACGCTGCACTAGTGTAGCTACAATTGGAAGTTCACCTTCACCTTCACCTTGTCCCATCCTCAGTGTCTGGAGGGTCGGGGACTGCGGTCGCCTCTAGCACGAGCTTCTTCCAGTCTTCTCTATTCTTTGCCCGCTGAGTACACTCTGCAAGTGATCTACCAGTCCAGTCTTTAATGTCATCACACCACCTCCTACATGGCCTTCCTCTACTTCTTGTACCATTGATGTTTCCTTGAAGAACAATTGGAAGTACATTAGTGCAACTTCGAATTCAACTGCAGCTTCAAATGCTTCAATTGTAAGTACACTAGTGCGGCTCCAAATGTTTACTTCCAATTGTCTGTACGTCTCGCAGTTTGGTAAACTCGAACCAGACGGCAGCTGAGACTGACCATGACATGTGGACATCAGGGTGCATCCTCAGTAATGATGGGACCAGAGTTCGTGAAATCACCGCCAGATGGCAGCTGGGAAATTTGAAAAGAACAGCACGTTTACAAAATGTTTTGTAAGGTTATTGAAGTACAAGAACACTGGTCCCAGCTTTTTATCATTATACAGAGTTTGAAGATTAACAATAAAAGCATATTTCATAAAATTAACGCCATATGCCTAGATATACAAAATGTTCAGTAAGGTTATTCAAGTACAATAACACTGGTTCCAGCTTTTCATTATTATTCAAGGTTTGAAGGTTAACGATGAAGGCATATTTCCTAAAATCACCGCCATATGACTCGAAAAATAACCACGTTTGCAAAATGTTTTGTAAGGTTATTCAAGTATAATAACAGCGGGTCCAGATTCTTCAGTGTCTGGAGATTAGGATAAAAGCATATTTTATAACGTTTGCAAAATGTTTGTAAGGTTATTCAAGTACAAGAACACTGCTTCCAGACTTTCATTATTTTTCAGAGTTGGAAGGTTAACGATGAAGGCATATTTCATAAAATTACCGCCATATGCCTAGAAATACAAAATGTTTTGTAAGGTTATTAACACTGGTTCCAGATTTTTATCATTACTCAGAGTTTGAAGATTAACAATAAAAGCATATTTCATAAAATTACCGCCATATGCCTAGAAATACAAAATGTTTTGTAAGGTTATTAACACTGGTTCCAGATTTTTATCATTACTCAGAGTTTGAAGATTAACAATAAAAGCATATTTCATAAAATTACCGCCATATGCCTAGATATACAAAATGTTTTGTAAGGTTATTAACACTGGTTCCAGATTTTTATCATTACTCAGAGTTTGAAGATTAACAATAAAAGCATATTTCATAAAATTACCGCCATATGCCTAGATATACAAAATGTTCAGTAAGGTTATTCAAGTACAATAACACTGGTTCCAGATTGTCATTATTTTTCAGAGTTTGAAGGTTAACGATGAAAGAATATTTCATTAAATCACCGCCATATGACTAGCAAAAATCCACCACGTTTACAAAATGTTTTGTAAGGTTATTCAAGTATGATAACAGCGGTTCCAGATTTTCATCATTATTCAGGGTTCAAAGGTTAGCGATAAAAGCATATTTCATTAAATCACCGCCATATGACTAGAAAAAATACCACGTTTGAAAATATTTTGTAAGGTTAGTTACGCACAATAACACTGGTTCCAGACTTTCATTATTTTTCAGAGTTTGAAGGTTAACGATGAAAGCATATTTCATAAAATCATCGCCATATGACTAGCAAAAATTCACCACGTTTACAAAACGGTTTGTAAGGTTATTTAAGTGCAAGAACCCTGAGTCCAATGTACATGTTTGTGAGCGATCTATACACGTGGAGTTCCCAATTGTAACCCTCGCACCCTCGTAGAAGAGTGTTTGTGTAAAGAATCAAACAAATACAATGAACTCTAAAGACATTGGGTGGGGGAGGGGGGCAGTCAATTGGAATTTGACCGTCCTTGACTATACACGTGGAGTCTCTTGGCGTTTGACCTTGACTAAGCACGTGTATAAACCCTAGCACGCGCGGGAGTGTGTTTGTACAAAGAATCAAACAAGTACAATGAACTCTAAAGACATTGGGTGGGGGAGGGGGGGCGGTCCCTTGGAGTTTGACCTTGACGACTCGGTTGTTCGAACGTAATATCTTACACCTGTGTGGTATGGTTCACCACCCCCCTCCCCCCTTAGATGTGCACTCTTCATGCTACGCCCAATTTCTTGTCTACACACGTGTCGTTCGGGTCGGTTCTCCCGACCGGCTTTTGTTGTTTTTGGCGGCAGGTGATTTTAGTTGTCATAGACTAAAGCTGGGAGACACTGGAAAAAGCTAGAAGCTTCTAGAAGAAACTGAACAATCTCTCATCCAAATCGTATAATAAGATCTGGTCCTTGAACTGAATAAAAGTTTACTTAGAAAAAATAACGTTGAAAGATAAAAAGAACAAACCTTCAAAGAACAATATAAAAATTTATCATAAGCAGCAAAACAACTGAATAACGTTAACGTTTCACCCCCCCCCCCCCCCACACACACAAACTACTGAACCCAAACTCTCCCCTTCTTTCTCTGTATAAAGTTCGGATAGTCTCGCTGCATTGCTGCGATTCAGGATAACGTACTTTTCATTGTTCACCTGTTCTGCTAAACAACAACATAACAGAGTTCATGACGCACTTTGCTATTGACATAACACACAAATGGAGAGAAGACATCAGTCAAGAGCACTTTAAGGGGATCAATCAAAATCGCATGTGAATGACCGGTTAGTCACTAACGGCGCGGTCGCATTCGGTCTTAGTAGCCTCCACCAGACCTACCCACCTACCAAATATCAAGACAATCGATCTAAGCCTTCTAGAGTTATCGTGTTGAAAATTAACCGTCCCCATTGATAATACACGTACAATTTCTTTTGGTGATATAAGCTCGCAAATAGTGTTATAACGTTACGGGGACGTTTTCTAAGCATATTGTACGTGTTAGAAGTGTAATAGAAGCATTAACACACACACACACACACACACACACATACACACACACACACACACACTGTATTTATGCAATTTCCACTTGTCGTCTTAAAAAAAGGAGCTACCTCTTCGAAAATTGACTTTTCAGCGTTTCCGGCAGCCTACATACATACATACAATATCTCTGCCAGGCTTCGAGAAGCGGCTTGCAAGAGTGGAAATTGGCCAAATAGACAGATAACAAGCCATGGGAGTTGGTCCATTGAAGGACTGAAGCCGCAAACTGTACATTTTATCGGACAAACTCCACCGGCATATCATCTGTCTATTTAGCCAATTTCTACTCTTCCCGAAGCCTGGTTGAGGCTTGGTCATTGCCCTCTTACTTTGAAAAACGTGCACGTGTTTCTAGACTGTTCGATTGTCATCAAATGGCAAATAGCAAGGGTAACAAAAGTACAGTATCCATCAGTGGGTTCGGGTAGTGCCTTTGGGGTTTTACAAATCGCTTTGACCGGTCGCTGACATTACTTGATGAGCCAAAACCAACAGTCAGACGCAGCAAATTCCGCGGGTTCGCTACCGCCTGTCAACGGTGGGAGGGGGGGAAGTGCCCAGGGCGATGTACCTGTCTCTCTCCGCTAATGGGCCTGCTACCAGCGTGAAAAAGTCACCTGTGGTCATCGACCGATGGTTGTGTGGGTAGTCGTTTGTATTCATTAAGAACCTGTCACGTCTTTGTGTTTTAAATTTTTTACACGACTTACCTTTTTTTTAACGGGAAAGTCTTGGGTTAGTTGCTGCTGTATCTGGGATCATTTGTTTGCATCATTGGCCCACAGCTCTAATCGCTAATGGTTCTGATACCAGCATGCCTAAGTCACCTGTGGTTATCGACCGATGGTGGATTGGTAGTCGTTTGTATTCATTAAGAATCTGTCACGTCTTTGTGTTTTTACACGACTTGCCTTACTATTTCAACAGGAAAAAAAAAACTTGGTTAGTTAGTACTGCATCATCTGGAACGTAAATCGGTATCATTTGTATGTTCGCAAAACCGGTCAACCACATTGAAGTGTATCGCACCAAATTATATCATTAAGACTGATTGGTTCGATCCACTCACATCAAGAGCGAAGGACCCTTATTTTTAATGATAAGTGTGGTGGGTTCTTTAACGTGCTCGAGTTGTGGCTCTCCTCAAACACGGGACCTCCGGCTTTACGTCCCATCCGACTGAAGACGTTCCTTCCACCCCTTTCCACTAGAGTCTTCGACCGCTGTGCGATCAAATATTTGACAGATCACTCAACGAATTTCATAAACAAGATTTTCTTTAATACGTTTTGTATGTTGCCCTTTAAATCATACTTTTGCATCATGCATCATCTTCCCATTATTAAATCAAGGGTCATCACACAAATCCATTTTGTTCATATTATTTATTGTCTCTACGTTTAATTGTTTGATTATTATTATTATTATTATGTTAGTTTGCACACACTTGCTGTACTCAATGTAATTTGTTTTATGTTTATAATTTCCTTTGTAACTTGTTTTGTTGGGCTACCTTGGAAATCGGTTGTTTTAAACTGAAGGTACTACTCAACTGTTTTAAGACCAATAGATAAATAAATAAATCCAATTTAGTCGCTCATAGGTCCCTCAGGAAACGCCATCTAGATCAGAGGGGGCTCAACTGAGCTGGGTACTCATTAAATTTCTGTAAAGTGAGGACATTGACACAGCATTGAGACCTGCTAGGGATTCGAACACAGGACCTTCACATTCTCTAAGTCAACAACCCTAAAAGCTACGTGAAGACACGACACGTGCCTAGGGATCACCATTAGCGCTTGGATGAAAACAGAGTTCAAAGTCCACTAAACCAAGCCGTGCCCCCCTCCCACTCTCCACATGGTTCTACTTCGGTTAGTGGGCTGACCATGACCTCAGAGGTCACCGGGGCTAGGGTGTTAAACTTGAACTCTGGAACGCGAAAAATAAGGTCAGACGAGGTCACGAAGATATCTCGGAAGCTGAAACCATTAAGGTGAAATCATCGAATGCATGTTTTTCTGGTCTGGACTAAAATTGTGTTTAAAGTTGTTGACTCAAAAACCATGGAAAGGCTTAAACTTGAACTTTAGAACGTGGAAAACAAGGTGACACGAGGTCACTGAGATATCTCGGGAGTTCGTGTAAGGTCAAGCAAAGATGAAGCTATCGCACATTTTCTGGTCTGGACTAAAGTTAAGACTTTAAAAACTAAAGATCTGGGTTCAAATCCTAGCAGATCTCAATGCTGCACTCTATGGAAAGACTCACCCGACCAAGTTTCCTAGTAAAACTAGAGGTCCCTTATTTGAGGAAATAGATACATCTCACTCACATAAAAAACCTATAAGTCTCTACCAGTCTGCAGATATCACTGGAAAGAGTAGAAATTGGCCAAATAGACAGATAACACGCCAGGGCAGTTGGCCCAATAAATGAGTGACAAACTGTACTCTTTAGCAGACTAACTCCCCTGGCATGTTACCTGTCTATTTTGGCCAATTTCTACTATTTCCAGCCGCCTCTGAAACCTGGTAGAGGCAAGGGCTTCTTCCTGGTGTGACTGGATCAGTCAGTGACTACTCTCCAAGCACCAATAGTGGGGATAGCGACAGAAAAAAACGGGGCATATGAAAAGGTAACGATCTTCCCCACCAACCTCTGCTTGGAGAATGTCAGCGACTACTTTTGTTTCATATGCCCCCATCTTGGGCTTCGATGTGGGGCGACCAAAAATTAAACTAATTTGCTCTAGCAAATGTCTGCCTTTCTATAATTAATAAAGACCTGTCATTCGCTAGGATTCAACTCTTCATTTAAGGCCACTTACAAGTCATGTCGTCTCAATTGTCTAGTGAGTAAATTCAGTTTGGGGCCTCATATCAATAAAAATTCTTTTATAATACTAAACGTGTAGAAATCGTCCTAACAACTCCTTTTATAAGAAAAACTATCTTATTTGTTAGCCTAAAACTACAATAAATGCACCCACATTGTACGCACATGACTACAAAATTTACTAAAAGGATGTATACATAAATTATGTTAAACAGCTGCAGTACCGATAAGGACCGCATGAACACTATTAAATGCGAAACTTCCTTGCTTTAGCGGTAAATTTTCCTTGATACCATCGGCTTTTATAATAGTAGGATAGGAAAAACATGTTCGTATCTACCAAATTTAGGACAGGTGAACTGGTTGCTTCCAAGAAACGCACAGTAGGGGGGGTGGATATCAGGTAGGCCAAGAACCTCCTAGGGTAGGCATAACCGCATGACCTTGTTCACCCCTGTGTTCATTTATAGGTGTCCAGAGGTTACACGCAAAACCAATAACATTCAACAACGCCCCATTTTCAATCGCTGAGCGACCGTTCATTGACCAAAATTGGACTTGTGTAACCATTGCTTTCGTAACTGGAATAACAAGTATGAGTGAAAAAACCTCAAAACAAACAGAACTCCCCTGGCCAATTTTTTTTTAATTAATATTGGCCCAATTTTTGCCCGTACCGCCTTCGGAAAGAATGGTGGTACAACATTAGCCTGGTTACCATTCTCCACCGGCCGGCTTTTTTAGGGGTGCTTTACCGGCCCCAGTCCTACTGAGTATAGATCTCTCCTGACTTGCAAGATCTTCGCAGCTGGCCTGTCTAACTATTGTGACCCTGTTGAAACCGACCCCGTAAAAAAAAAACGGCGTGCGGGCAGTACTCTCAGCACCGTAGAGATAACGGAGCATACGACGGCCTGGCAGGCTAGATAATATGTCGAAGGGAAGAAAACAAAAACGGGTCGAGCTCAATGTGCAAGCAGTGTGAACGCTTCTACCCCGTGTGTTACGATACTTGGGTTGCAGCTAGCCTGGGTGCCAGACTGTTTCGAGGGCCAGGGTCAACATGCCCGTAAGGAATGGTGCGGCCCTGGCTTATAACTAGTCTCTACCAGACTAACTACACTGGCTCAAGGAGATTAGAGGGGATATTTGCTAGGGGAGTTTGGCCGCTTTGTGGTTTGACTGGCCGACTCTACTGGCCAGCTATTCCCTTCTTTTGCCGAATTCTACGATCCGTACCCCCGTACTAGGCCTGGTGGAGGCTAGCTTATAACTCTGACAGGGCTCTCCGGCCGGGAGTATAATGACCCCACTCCAAGATTGGGGGTCGGCCTGCCGCCAGGAGCGCGATTAGTCAGGCTAGTCTGGGCCTAGCGTGCTATGGGTCTAGCATCTAGGCTAGGTTGCAGAGAACCACGGTGTGATTCCCACAACTGAAGTATGATGCGTGAATGGACATGAACTTCTTTGGTTTAAAATTTGGCCCTTGAAACAGGTCGGATTCGCAGGCCATTCAAAAATTATCATTTGCATAATTAATACCAATGATGGAGTGATAGGCCCTCCAACACCGGAAATACATTTTATTCATTGTGGTTACCAATATCCTATATAATATAAAAGTAAACAAATATAGATTATTATTGACCCTTTTAATGTGTTAATTGATTAATTATTTTTTAATTAAACGTAGAAAAGGATAATTGTGTCTATTCAGTATAGTATGCGTGAAGAATTGTGTTAAAACTTCATTTTACATAAATTATGCTGATAAGCTGCAGTACCGCTAAACCCCGCATGGGTTCTTGACTTTAACAACCGGACCAGCCCAAAGCATGCATTTTGCCATTACACTGTTATAGATGGTTTCTACAAAAATTTATGCGTTTTTGCCTTCTTTGGCATATTTTTTCGCGATTATCAACATCCTCGTTCAATAAGGTACAGTTAAATCATATAATAAATGACATTTTCCACTTATTTTTTACCCATTATTAATCCATGCACAACAGGTCACTTTCCAAGCAGAGGTTTCGGTCGGGGGTCACCAGTCGTTTTTTGCGCTCTTTTCTACGATTCGATGTTCCCCTGGTAACTACTAGGAAAAACAGAATCGTAGAAAGGGCTGGAAAAACGACTGCTTATACTTATAGAGTAAAAATATAACGGTAATATATAGAGATATATATCCCCTGCCACCCATGCCCCCCCCCCACACACACATACACACACGTTAGTTCTCACGTAAGGATGTTCTTAAAACACCTTTTCGAAATGAAGCTCCCCCATACACGGGTCAGACATTTCCTTTTTTTGACAAAATCGTACGTCGAATAATATGAAGGTCAGTAGGACTGAGATGACCTTGAACAAGTTCGCGTTAGCCCTGACCTTTCAAATGACCCCAATGGGTCACTCACCTCTTACACGTCATCTTTCTAGAAGGAATGTCCTCCATACTTTAAGATTTGTTTGAAAACAAAAGATAAGGAAGCAAGGAAAACATCTGGAAAGAACTGTCCTGTACCAGTCCTATACAATGGATATCCTCTAGGCGAACTGTTTAGACTCTTCACTGGAACAAATAGAAGATATGTCCAGTCATTCCAGCCATTCGATCGATGCACGATTAAATGCCTGGTTAAGTCACACTCTGACACGCGGCTAAAGACTTTGTTTTGGGGAAAACTAGGCGAACTTTGTACTTCTCAAGCCCTAGTCTACGTTCAGGATGGTGGGCCGACAAAAGACAACAAGAAGTTGAAAAGGCTGGTTGTATTGAGGCGACGTTAATCTGTCGAAATGATCGCTGAATAGGAGAAAGAAATGTGGCGAAAGAGAAGTGAAGAAAGGGAGAAACTATCTCCCAAAACGATCTTGAGACACTCCGACGCCATTTTCGCAGTTGAAGTTGGTGCAAGGAGGTTATAACCTCCTTCCCAGTCTTTTTCGACGACTACAGAAACCGGGAACATCAAGGACACAAAATGGCGCTTACTACTGACATTCTGTGCAGAAGATTAGCACCATATTTGGAGCACACATTCAAAGAGACTCACCTGAACGCAACTGGTAAACAAAAATAATCCACGTCGTTGCTAGAAATCCGTGTGCAGCCAAGTAAGTCCAGCTCCGTGAGGAACACAATAGAGTTAGTGAGATGTCCTCCCCGCTTCGGGCTGTCTAGGGATCGGGTTACCGCCATTGACGTCATCGTATGTTAATTAGATGCCATGGATTTTCTTGCCAGACAGGGCATGACGACACCTCGGAGGTCCTTCACCCTGTGAACTTGGATCGTGTATTTGTTTAGCAATGATAAATTTGTGGGGTTTTATGGTTTCACAAATTTACGAAGGCAATGTAACAGATTTATCTAATGTATGGGGGTGGGGAGGGGCACTCGCGTCTTGATTTATTTTTCAGCCTCTGCTGTTAAAGAACCCTACACGTCTACCTATAAAATAGACGTGACCCGGTGTAAGGTAAAATAAGGGTGTAAATGTCTAATAGCATTTTTGAGGCCGTTTTGAGGTAGTGATTTGCTTTTTGCCTCCTCAACCGAAGTCAGGTACCCATTTACACCTGGGTGGAGTGAGGAAAGTCGCCACGGTAAAGTGCCCTTTCTAAGGACACAATATCTAGCCATCTCTGTCTTACATTGCGCCACTACGATTGTTTCAAAAATTAACTAAAACTAAAAACGCCTTCTTTCCCCTTCCACAGCAAAATTAAGTCCCGTGAACTTTAGATTAATTTACAGTAACACAGGTTACTGCCCCCCTCCCCTCCACTAAAATCCTCAAGGTCACTACCACCTGTTTTCGTCATAATAGGTCAAAGCACCAGATCATCTTCTGGTCAAGGTCACGCAGATATGTACAGTGCTAGTAAAGGATTGTAACCTGCAGGCCGCTAACCTGGCAAACATAACATAGCGTACGTGCTACAAGTTATGTATTTTGTCACGGTAAACTGAAAAAGAACAGTGACAATGAACCACAGAGGTTTACTAGCCAGCAAAATGTGTCGCTGGCTTTACTCTCAGCCCGACAACCGTGGAAAAATAAATTTTCTTTCCTCTTTTTTTCAGCAGCATGTCGGCACGTGAGCCACGTTTACATGGTGAAAGTCCTGCAGGTTGGAATGCCGCCCCAACCCCCCTCCCCACACCGAACCGTATTTCCACATACAGTCAAACCTGTACAAGTGACCATCTCCACATATTAAACACCACCTGGTCAATGTGACCACTTTTTGATGATCCCTTATATCATACCGGTAGATAATTTTCGAATTCCCATTGACACAAGCATTAAGAATCCTGTCTTTTGTGACCACCTGCCCATGTATGAGATGAAGGGTGTTCTTTGGCAGTTTTGACTGGACATGTAATTGGGCGCTGCACAGGAGTATTCTGGGGTCAAGGTGAGCTGGGAGTGCTCCAACAATATCTGGCTCTGTTACTTCTTCTTATGGAACTAATTTTTCAGCCTTGTTGTGTCTTAGATTCCAGGTTATGTCGTGATAATGCCCTCTAAAGTCTTATACATATGACCTTGATAGTATGTATCTTACAAATAGTGATTTGGTTACTGTAGAGGCAAACAAGGAAACAACTAGTCCTGCTGTCAAAGTTATACTCCGTGACAGATAGTGTGCTGTGGACTTGGAGTGTGTACGTTTGTGTACGTACGTGTGTGTAAGTAATTGTTTGAACCTTTTTTGTCTATTCATGAGAAGCTTAAAAGTTAAATCGGCCTGCAAGCCACTTTTCATTGAGGTCATGAGGGAAGAGGTCAGGGTCAGACAAAATGCAACACAAGTCAGCTACAGAGTATTTGTGAGTTGATGCCTTCATAAAACTGCGAACATAAAACCCACCGCAAATATTTCACGATTCACCGGCATGTGCGTCCCTACTGTGGCTATTTCTAATCTCCAAGCAGATCCTACGGTGGCAAGACTGTATCCATTGGCCAGTGAGGAGTGCCACCGTAGGATCTGCTTGGAGATTAGCTATTTCAGCATTCTTTGGCAAGTTTTGCCATTTTTATCGGTAAACGTCCGGAGGACTTCTCTCTTCCAGGTTTGACCTCTTTTCCCTGAGTCTAACCAACATTTTAGTCACTTCCGTAGACTTCTTGTCCTTCAGTTATCACCTTGTATATTTCTTCAAGCCGAATATGGTGTTTTCTTTCTTGTACTTGAGTGAGTGCGAACGTGCGGATTACTTGTTGTTCATCCGGACGATTACTAACCAAGTGAAAAGATAATAAATCAAATGTGAGCTTTTTTGTTCCATGGGTGTATACATGCGTCATTAAATGGATTGACATGTTGTGCAGACGATTTCTACCCATCCATAGCAACAGCACTAGCTCAGAAGAACAACATGTCCTCAATAGTTTTGCCCGCGGGGCATTGTGGGTGAGACGTGCAGACTGACACGCCTCTCTTGTCCCGAATTCATTTGACCTTGAAAATCCGTAAAATTTTTTGACATCTCGAAGTCACACCACAAATCCTAGGAATCGAGGAAGACCCAAAGTTTGGATCTTAGACGGTTACTTGGAAGGTAGACACACCCCCGTACGACGTACAATGTATCATAGAACAAAAGATTGACGTACAAATAACGTCAGTTGAAAAGTCTGGCGGTGGTTCGTGCAAGTGCGGACTAGTTTTGTTGATGTTTGGGAGAGCATGACGCAACCCAGGTGACGTCACGTCACGTGACCGCATGACTCCGGGCTCGTGTGACGTCGCGGTACATAAATAGGGCTTCCCCGGGCGAGCCCATTCAGAACACACCAAACTTCCGCCAACTCTTCAGACGACACGGCAGCCAACTCCCCCGCAGCCAGAAATTTTACCTGAGCGCTCTCCAGTTGTGTGTTTACCAAAAATGATGAGCAAGTCAGTCTACGGGCTAAGCCCGGCGCAGCTAGCGGTCGCCACGGCCCTCCTGGTCGGGCTAACCTCTCTCCTCACCCGAAGGACGGAGATTGAGTTCACCGAAGAGATTTTCATCGAGGTCGGCGAAGAACACGTGTACGACTTTCTCTCGGACGTTCGGCTTCTGGACTTGGTCCACCCCTTCAGGTAAGGGCATTTTCTTGAAATCTTTTTAAATTTTCTCGAGGATTGTTTGATATTCTGTGCTCAGGAACTGTTTCGCCCACTTTTGTTTAGCGCTAGCACATGCCCCCTTCGAAATTATTCGTTCCCTTTGTAACGTGCCCAACTTAATTCTTTTTCTATACACTTACTCAATTTTAAATTCAAACATGTTCATTCAATAGATCAATTGTATTACACATGTATTAGTCTCAATAATGCTCCACAAAACAGCGGAAATATTTTGTCCCGGCAGATTATTTCTTTTCCCATTAAAGAGTCACTATATATATAGATGGTATGTTTTTTTGAACTTAATTACTGTGAAGTATTGCATTTTGTTTCGCAACAGAAGCCCTTCCCACGGAAACTAAATAAAGGCTTGTCTTCAAGTCTGGGCACGTTGAAAATCTTAAACCAACACTTGCCAAACACCTGTAACCATAGGAACAAAGTTTGGAAAGTAAAAGTCGCCGTTGCTTATAGTAAAGAACTGTTAAAATTTCTACAGTAAACATTTTGTTCCGCTGCTTGGCTACACAAACAAGAGATCTTCCGGATGGTTTTGTTTTACCTCTTCTTGGAGTGTTCTCCGTAGTTCCGACGGAAGTAGGGGTATGCGATCACTTTCCTTGTGCGGTGAATGAGTCATACACGCCGACACGCGCGTGCTTTCAGTGCCGGGCACCTTGTGACATGTTGCGGTCACGGGGTGGAACAAAGACCGCTGTTGTCGCGGCATTTCCCTACGACACACCCCTCTCTATTACAAACTTCAGCACAGGTGTACCGTATTCTCCTCGCCGTGGTTTATAGTATGTTTGCGCGCGTGTGTGTACGTGACTGTTCGAACGAGTCTTCGAACGTTCTTTTGTTCGGCGAAGTGTTCTGTAGAACTGCCACGCCCCCTATTGGAGCGCAGGATAGAATTACACACCACGCGCTTACAGACGACTTTTCACCTACATGTACTGTACTAGGTTGCGAAGAAGAAATGCAGCAGTTCCCAATTACACCAATATCCAAGCCGATCTTTTTGTGGCTGCAAGACAGTATCAAATTGGCAAGACAGTATCATTGGCAGGGCAGTATATCCAATACACCACCCGAAGCGATAAAAAAGACATACCGGTACAAAAACCCGATAAAACCGCGTCAAAAATAAGCCGAAGCCTAAACCTCTGCTTGAGAGTATAATTACACTACTTTTAAAGAAACATACACTTGTCCTCGTGTGAATGTATTATCATTTTTGTGGTATTTAGTCAGAAGAATGTCACTATAACCTGGGCAATCCAAAATGACTAATAGTCCCCTGGAGCAAGTCAGACACAGAACAATTGACCTTTCCCTGTAAATCACTACCCTGGAATCTCGCTGGAATTCCTCTTAAATCGCTTCCGATGATTGTATCCGTACTCTTCCTGTGTTTCCTCGTATTCGCTGCATTTTTCGGCTATCAGCTAGAAATTTGAACCGTGTTTTCTCGGATTAAAATCTATGTAAAATTTGACTTCTTTTCTGATAACGTTATGTCCATGTGTCTATATATACCATGTTATAACTCCATGTATATACCAACGCTTTGTCAACTTCTTTTGATCTGAATCACATTTTGACAACATTCTTTAGATAAAAGTACATCTAGAATGCGAGGTTAGCGCTGAGGAATGTGGAAAGATTAGCCTGGTAATCAGCCAATGGGAAGAGGCTATCACCTTTCGCCTTCGGCCAAGTTCCAAGAAGACCCCTAGAAGCGCGCTATCAAGTCTAAAGACCTTGGTTGTCGCCCAACCGGAGGCTATGGGTTGTTTTGCTGAACTAGACTTTAGTGATCACTCGCTCCCGCCTACCTTAATGAATGATATTATCTCCAGGTGTCGTTGATAGGCCATTCCCGGTCAGCTACCGTTCGACTCCACTGCAACCAATCAGCGGCCATGTAACAATCGTGTGTGTTGGACTTTTGCCAGAAAGATTCCTCCTATCTTCAAAGTGTATCCGCGATTTTACTAAACAGTCACGGAAACAATTAATCTTAGTTACCGCCGTACCTCCTAAAAACAAGTGACTTTGATATTCACATCTCCCCTTTCTTATTTTCTCACGTTTGTATAAATTGTTTTCACAGTGTTGGTTTGAGAAAAGGATTTTTACGTGTTTCCTTAACTCGTTTTATGTTGTGTGATCTTTTTAGCTGCGGTCCAAGTCCTTATACGTTAAATCAATCAACAAAATGTGGAATGACTTTGCTTCTGAAATCAAAGCCACCTGTAGATTTGTGGATTCTCTTTCAAGTTGAAGGTTGTATGCGAGTGTTCCAAATTCACCCCAAAAAACATCAAGAGATTTTTTTCAAAGATGTTTATTTGAATGGAAATGGAAAACTACTTGGCGTTTCTTCTGAAGGACAGAATAACGAGAAAAGTGTCTGTTTTGGAGTTCATATGTCTGTGTTCTAACCGCTAGAAAGCAACTTTAGCGATCAAAGTCCATCCGATCGTTGAACTTGTGCGAACATGTGGTATTTCATAACTGTTACAGCTTTAGCGATCTCTGCCATTATGTAATGTTCTTTTGTACCAGATTGTTTAACGTTTCCTAAAAAAGGAAAAAAGAACTCGCTAGCGTGTGAGTCAACGTGCCAGCGAGTGTGAAGGGAGAGAGGGAATTACTCTCCAAGCAGAGGTTTAGGCTTCGGCTTTCTTTACGTGGTTTAGCCGATTTTATCAGGCTTTCTTTTTTGTACTGGTTCTGTACTGCGCTGCCAATTTGATACTGTCTTGCCAGTTTGATACTGCCTTGCAGCCACCAAAAGATCTGCAGAAGACCTACGGTATATACTAAACACAGTCGCTTAACACTTCGAAATTCGAACACTTGTTCGAAGTGTTCGAATTTTCGTAAACAACCTAGCCTGTTCAAAAACAGCCACTGTATCGGGAGGGAATCCCGTCGTGCTAAATCTGGAAAGGAAATCCCTTTCATCCCCAAACTTGGGGTGAACAACCTTGGAGTTGACAGTGGTCGCGAAGTCTGCGTGTTTCTGGTTAAAACCTTGTCGTCTTACTACATGTCAGAAGGCCGGCTGGCTTGATCGCAAACAGAGCTGATACTGCCGAGAGATAGCGGGGGTCGCAGGGCCTGGGCGGCGGCCAAGAAGCGACCCCGACCCGAAGGCGGTGGTTCTTGTTGTGGCGGCGCGAGTTTGGAACTATAGAGAGCAGGCGCGGGGTCTACTGAGGCCGATAATGTGATATACGTTAAGTGAACGTGTTGTACACCGCCCTGGCCTGGCTGGTTTTGGCATTGGCGTGGCCTAGATTCAGGGACACTTCGAATCGGGTGATCTAGCGTGTTCGGGGTTATGGCGCGGTCAAATTCGTTGTGGGCCGTCCTGCGATTTTGTTTCCACATAGGATTTTCAAGCAGGCTGCCGACAAGGATACAAGACAGACTTTTTCGTAACAAGACAGCTGAATTTTGCAAGACATGTGCACGACTATCCCGAGATTGCCCCCCAGTTTGCGATTGTATGTACGACAAAGACAAGACAATTCGGTTCGACGGCTAGTTTTTAGACTTTGAACTGAGAGACCGAAAAAATGCATGCAATTTTTGAGCTACTGAATAGTATATTTAAATTTTTTTTTTTTTTTGCACACGTATGTGTGTGTTTCAAGAGTAACTCTCTAGTCTTGTATGCCATCTTATACTGTTTTAGTTGTTTCTTTTTTTGAAACGCTGGACCTTTAAGTCTAAAACAGAATACATTTTTCTACATCGCTATTTCAAAGTCGATCTTTAGTTGGAGTAGTAAACAACATTTACCCAATAACTGCACGACAATAGCCTGTATACTGATGCCTTGGGAAGGTTTATTTCTGGTTCAAAGCCTACTTGCCTTTCAAATAAACGTACGGCTGACAAGAAAACAAACTACTTTTACATTAAAGAGTAATTTATAGCAACGGAAGTCAATGCAAGGGCGAGGGAACTATAGTACCAGTGACGCACTCAACCGCAACTTGTGTTTTCTTAGGGCACATTCAACAGAAAACACCGTTTCGGGTTGCCTATTTTGAAAGTCTGGTACACAATGCGAAGTATTTTAAGCTTCGCTGGTTTTCGCTTACTGAACAAGCCAAGGTCTTGTCCTAAAGACCCAATAGACCACAATATAAACAGTGGATATTGTAATACCGCCTTGACGGAAAATACTACAAGGCAGATCCCCTTTGTCTTTTCAAAGTGGAGCTGTGTGTTTTGGGAGGGAAAACCCGTAGGAACATTTTCTCACACCATTTGGCCTTTCATAGACGAGTAGTAAAGCATGCCATTACATTCAACCTTCGGTAAAAGAGAATATCGCGTTACCTTGCTAGTACCAGGTACCAAAAGACAAAGGAACACCAAAGTCCTTGAACTTATGCCCTATATACATGTAGTGAGAAGTGTTCGTATTTGGAACACTTGTTCGAATTTTCTTACGACTAGCACTTGTTCGTAGTGTTCGAATTTTGTAGCACTTGTTCGAAGTGTTCGAATTTTCTGACGACTAGCACTTGTTCGAAATGTTCGAAATTTTCTGACGACTATATGATGTAACGTCAGTAGGTTACAGGACCAGAAGTATAAAGTGTTTTCTCTGTTGTGTTTTCCAGAGTTGGAGCTTTCAACCTCACGCCCAGCACTGGAGTGGACGGGTACGAGGAAGTGAAATACACCAACATAGAGAAAGTCGACTACTTCGGACTGTACGAGGACGCCTTGGTCTTCCCCGTCCACACACGGTTCATGAAGTAAGTTTGGCGCCATCTCTTCCAGTGGTTTGTCCAATTTTTCTCTGTGTTTCTCTAGCTCCCCCCCCCCCATACATAAGCTCTAGCTAGTTTCTGGGTTGACAGGCCTATCTAAAGGGTTTTGAATAGTAGAATTCGACAAAAATCGCCTGACTAAACCGCGCTCCTGGCGGCCTAGGTTGCGGGTCATTAACCCCCGGCCGAGAGCTTGTATATACAGGCTACGACAAAAATAACTAGGGTCAATAATTGGCTAGTGGAGTTAGCTAATTATAGTGGTAAGGGTAACATGCAGGCAAATGAACTCTATGGAAGCCAAACTCCCCTTTTTATTATTCTCCTTATTTGGTTAAATTTTACTACTTAGTATTTTCAAGCCGGCGTTGTTAGTCTTGTTGGGACTACTTTCTTGGTACATGCGTGTTCTAAAATTAGTGACCTGTTAGTCTGGTAGAGACTAGTTTCTTGGTATTAATAGCAAATCCTGTTCTTTCTGGTTTAGACCGCTCGGTGAGATTCGGTCATCCTATGACGTGCTGGACGGCACGCTATTGGCCCAGCAGTGCTTCTCCCTGCGCGCAGCAGAACGCAACGGAGCCAACGGCACCCTCGTCACGGACACCAGTCGCATTCGCCTGCCGTGGATGTACGCCCACTTTACCATGTGGAAGGGTGGCGAGGCACACCATAGGATCCTGGGAGGTATGAAGGCCCTCTTGGAACGGGGTTACAGAATCGACAACCTGCCTATGGGACGACTTCCCAACCATTATTCCCACGCACTGTTGCTGGAAGAGTCACTAGAGATAAAACCAGTCTTTTACATGTATACTTCTTATTTATCGTGAACTAAAATATCCTTGCTGGCCAAGAGATATTTTTGTCTATCTCAGGAAAAAAATGATAAACGTTTGGCCACTATATTCGGCCATGAAAGTTGTAAGGGCTAATTCTCCACTATGATACACAGCAGAAAAAAAAGTTCCAAATAGTCTGCTATACCTATGTATCACGTGATCTGTGCCTCTAGCTAAAAGTCGTGTGACGTTGCTCATTGGTTATCACTTTTCAAAACTGTTGGTGATTGGTCGATTTGAATTACGAAAAGACGGGGCGCTGAATCAGAAACGCCTACTATTTGTGGAATGGGTTGAATTTCTTTTACTTAACTACTTTGCATGATGACAATACTTCTGTAAAAGTAGAGTAAGAAGCAGGGGTGCTATACTTGTGCATTTTTGTCAGCATAGCATACGTAATAACCTGGGATTGAGTGTCGTTCAGAGTGCCCTGGGGACGATACGTTCTTGTTCAAAGCACAATATGTCAAGAACTTAAGAATCAAGCCATAGAAAAGGCCCTTAGGAAGTAAAGTGGCCAACAATGTTTGGACAAAAAAAGAATAAGCAGTTAGTAATGGACTGTTTGTTACAAATGTCCAAGCTTGAGTTATATTATGTAATATTCTTTGTTAATTTATCACTATTTATTAAATCTTAAGTTATTTTGCAACGTATATCCACATAAGAGAACTGTTGGAAAGGCGAGTCGGTTTTTCTAGCTGAACTAATGCCAAATACAACCACGTACGTAAACCCGTTTGGGGGACCAAATATATGATAGTTTTTGTACCGTTGAATGACAATATATATTCTTGATACGAACCGCATGTAAGTTATATGTTGAAACCTGTTATTTATAATGTCACAGAAGAATGGTGTTTGCTACATTTGTGTCAGTTTTCGGTGAATAGTTTGTGTCAGTTTTCAGTGAATAGGTTGTATGATTAGTCAAACAGAGGGAAGGCTTTTGCCCCCCTCCCCACACTGTTTGTAAAAGAATCAGGAATGTGTGTCAGCTGCCCATGTGGTAATGTAAGGCATTTTATCATGCCGGCTTTCTCTGTGTCAATAAACTCTGATACGAGACCAGACGTTCTTTGTGTTCTCTTCTGTCTATGTTTGACTAGCAGTTCCCAGTGACGTCATGTCGAAGCCCTGTGGGGTGCAAGTGACGTCATTAGGTATGTCCTTATCTTGTAGTAGTAGGAACGGAGTGGTACTTTATTGGAGAGTTTAAATTTTTAACGACTCAGTTCCTGATTTGAAAAGAACAGTAGTCCAAAGTCCGAAGGCAAAATATATAGTCCACATGCTTTGTATATATGCGTAGGCCCTACGCATACAAGGCACGTGGACTATATATTTTGCCTTCGGACTTTGTCTACTGTTCTTTTCAATTGCGCTGAGGTAATACCTTGTACCTTGGTCCCTGAAGCCAGTAATAGCTCAGGTGAATACAAAATTTGAAAGAAACAAAGCGTCACAAAAGCTGAATAGGATATACGTGATACCTTTTACATTTGTTGTGCAATTAGATACTAGTAAAACACAGGACTTTGGAGGTAAGGCGGATGACCCATGTTTGAAGAGAACCCCACCTTGAGCTAAAGAACCCACCACACCAATCTATAAGATTACGGATCCTTCTCAGAAAAAGATGCTGTTCCCGTAACCATAACTTAGTTCAGTGGTCTCTTTCCTTGCACAGAGTAAATTCGTTTTAAAAATCGTCGTCACAAAATAGCCTCGCTTTTGCAGGCTACCCCCCCCCCCCCCAAACACACACCATCAGAATTGCATAATTGTACCTGCTGAATAGCGCCACACGTGCACTTGGGCACAGTTTTCTCACAATATATAAATCACAAGTTCAGTCGCTTGGCTTGTATGGCTTTGGACCCAGTGTTCCCATACAAAAGTAACGATGTGATCAACACCACGTGTGCTATTAGGTTTTGGAACATATCAGCACCTCAAGTACCCAATATGTGACGTCCTCTGAAGGTCCGACAGAACATAAGAAATATCGTCCGACGTTTCTACAAACTAGCTAGCAGGAATATCCGAAGACTGTTGGTCAGTTTCTCTTTTTAATCTTGACTTTGAGGCGAACTAGTATACAGTATAGTGATGCTATACAATAGTGAATTGCATTGTGTATTAACTATAGCAGTTGTTCAGCAGCCACTACCAGGCTTCATATGTGGCTTGAAAGAGTAGAAATTGACCAAATAGACCGATAACATGCCAGGGGAGTTGGTCCGCCAAAGGGGTACAGTGAGCGGCAAACTGTACTCCTTTAGCAGACCAACTCCCCTGGCATGTTATCTGTCTATTTGGCCAGTTTCTACTCTTTCCAGCCGCTTCTGAAGCCTGCTAGTTTTTCAGCACTCGTTTGAGTCTTTTAATATTGCCATACAAAACATTATACTTATTGCCCGGAGAGGGCTACGAGTTGGTTCTATTCTTCATGTACATCGTGTAGTTACCTGACACCCGGAAGTAAGGAACAGTATAATGTGAACAGAACTTGACCATACGGGCGAAGTACAATGTAAAGTTTGTGTACAGTAGCAGTCAGCCGGAGTTTTCCTTTGTGATGTGGTAATGGGTGTACGTGGCATGTTGGAGCATGTAGGTAGGGTTGGGCATGACTTGCAATAACTGATGTTCCGCATTCCGTTTCTGTGATGTATTTTTTTGTGGGGGGGTTCTAATGTACTGAGGGTGGGGCACCAATAGTCAGGTGGTTCCTATGTAGATGTGGTCACTAGTACAGGTTTGACTGTACATCAATGGCCAGGTTGTCTTTATGTAGAGGTGGTCACTAGTACAGGTTTGACTGTACATCAATGGCCAGGTTGTCTTTATGTAGAGGTGGTCACTAGTACAGGTTTGACTGTATATCAATGACCAGGTCGTCCTTATGTAGAGGTGGCCACTTGTACAGGTTTGACTGTATATCAATGACCAGGTGGTCCTTATGTAGAGGTGGTCAATAGTACAGGTTTGACTGTATATCAATGGCCAGGTGGTCCTTATGTAGAGATGGTCACTAGTACAGGTTTGACTGTATATCAATGGCTAGGTGGTTCTTATGTAGAGGTGGTCACTTGTACATGTTTGACTGTATATCAATGGCTAGGTGGTTCTTATGTAGAGGTGGTCACTAGTACAGGTTTGACTGTATATCAATGGCTAGGTGGTCATTTTTCAGAGGTGGTCACTAGTAGCCTTTTATAATGACTCAATATCCTTTCTACTCAGTCTATGGATCTTCTGTCATCTCTAGTCTCCATCCCCTCACATGAAAAATTGATCCACAACATTCCGGGACATTATGACCGATAATGGAACCGTCATCATAACATTATAAATGTATAATGACTCGGCAAAGTCACGCGATCCAACCTCGCGAAATCTCGCGAGAGTTTGTGACCATTAAGATGTAAAAGTCATTCGTTTCCACCATTTTATTTTTGAGATTCTCACAGCCAAAAATGATACTGATCTTTAAAGGTTTTTTGGAAGATCTTGCAAGAAAATCAAGCATATACAAAGAGCTACATGCTATATTTGGATCTGGAAGTGTTGCGCCACCTAGCGTCCAACTCCGGTACTCCTCCTACGTCACACATCCATTGTATTCAATGGAACCATAAGGTGATCCTAATTACTTATTCACCACCACATTAGGCCGAGGGCTACAGAACAATACAAGCAATGTAACTAGGTTACCAGAAGAAGCCTTCAATCTCCAAACCACCTTTTAGAAATGCCGCGTGACACCAGCAACAATAGAGAAAATCCCAATGGAAAATGCGAAGCAAATTAGCGGAATGAAATATAAAGGAGTGTATCCGGCTATATTGTCACTGGGATTCCTTTACCATAGCGGATGTAGTGGGATGAAACCGTTGGTTTTGTGCCCGATGTTCAACTGAAAGAGTTATATAATATTATTCTAATGTCTAAAGTTACCACGATATACTAGTACGTGTAGCGAGAGGCTGGAACTAAGGTGGAATTTAATGGTGAGTTCTTGTTTTTGAATTGTTATGTCTAATGATGTCGTCACATTTGTACGATGGTCTCACGCAAACTGGGAGCATACTTGGGATAGTCGTGCATACATCGTACACAATTCAGCTGTCTTGTATGGAAAAGGGATCCTTAAGCTTGTTGTTTGTTCACAGTCCGCTTGAAAATTGTACATAAAAAGGTAAATAGTTTATTAATAATATTATATCTGACGAGCCGTTTATTTTTTAAATGTACTGTCGTGTATTATGTGGCATCATATTTGTGCCGTTTTTATCTTAGGTCATCTTTGCATCTGTTAACCAGATATGACATCGAGAAGTTTACTGTGCATTGTAGTCGTGTGTAGCTATCTGTCAGGTAAGCAACGTGTGTGTGTGTGTGTGTGTGTGTGTGTGTGTGTGTGTGTGTGTGTGTGTGTGTGTGCGCGTGTATGTGTGTGTGTGTATGTGTGTGTGTGTGTGTGTGTGTGTGTGTGTGTGTCTGTGTGTGTGAGTGCGTGTATGTGTGTGTGTGTGTGTGTGTGTGTGTTATGTGCATGTATATTGTAAAGGCGTGTTTTTGGCCAACACTTTCGTGTGGTGTAGTTTGTAGCTAAAATAGGGCTTGATGCCAGGCTACAGTACAGAGAATGATGAAACTTATCAAAACTGTCACATGTGACAACTTCATATGCACAAAAATCAGATCGACACATCCAAAATGATATAAGAAGATATAACGTTACGTATGATTTGACTGAATTAACACTTTTGTCAAAATTGCATTTTTTTCTTCTTCTGCAGTTGCATATGGCATCCAGTGTGTCATGTGCAGCGGTAACTTTGAAGAAAGCCAGGCATGCGCAGACAACACGACTGCGCAGGAGTGTCCAAGCGAAAAGACTGTCTGCTACTCCACTAAATGGATCATTCCTACAAGTAAGATGCTCACGGGTTCAATACTTCCTTCCATTCTTTCCGCCTCAGGAAAGCTAGCCACAGCAGGGACATCTAGCGATTACTGTCTGAACTACAGCAGTGTAATAACTGCACCACAATGTTCCATCCAAACGGTTAAAATTTCTGGTATGGCCGAATTTCAGACATTGAATCTGAACAATATAAATCGCACGAGAGAGAGAAAGATGGAGAGAGAGAAAGATGGAGAGAGAGCGAGGAAGATGGAGAGAGAGAAAGATGGAGGGAGAGAGAGAGAGAAAGATAGAGATAGAGATGCAATATGAGACATTTTCACGTGAACATCTCCATGTATTTTTCCATTTTTTTTTCTTTTTCAGGAAACGAAATGACAGGTTTCACCCGTGGTTGCGCCGTGGCCGGAATAGAACCCGGATGTTACAAGAACGCCGACAAGGTCGTGGTGTGTACGTCATACTGTCTGACTGACGGCTGCAATACGGACGATCCTGGGAGTGCGTCTTCTTTGCGTTCGTCTGCGGTCCTAATATTCTGTATTCTCGCAATGGTGTTAATAATACCATGACAAATAATTATAATCGATACTGTGATTGAAAATTGTACATACTGCTTTCGCTGTTTATACTCAACACCGATGAGAATTCTAGAATGAGCATTACACACGCCACCTAGCCTGCTAGCCACCTAGCCTGCTAGCCACCTAGCCTGCTAGCCACCTAGCCTGCTAGCCACCTAGCCTGCTAGCCACCTAGCCTGCTAGCCACCTAGCCTGCTGTAGTGCTAGCATGGCTGGGTGGCCCAAAGGCTATAAAAACCATGGGCACAGCCCTATACACCAAAGGTGTTGGAAGGATTTTAACTAACCTTCATATGAATAGCAAATTTCTTTATTCACAACTACTTGTTTAATAAGAGCCAGTTGAGCTAATTATTTCACAACCACTTGTTTAACTAGGCTCTTTGCTAGGCAATCATTCACCAACCCAATGAAAGTATTCACGGATATGATATAAGCTTAATACGCCTTTGTGTGGGGTAAGAAAAGATTGAAAATTCCCAAGTCCCAACCTTCTAAAATACATGATTATGCTTTACCTATAACAGCCCTTTTGGGTACGGGCTAATAGATATATGAAAGGTCTCTTGCTTGAATGAATTACAACGGCGGAAAGACTTGCACAAAAACCCAGTGTGGAAGTAGTGATTAATTATTTACGTCTGTTGTGTTTGCCAAGTACGGTTAGAGCACTGCGAACTCTCTGTGTGCTATCATAGGCTGTATAAAGAGACGGAGCAAACCATTCACGTATCCTTCAGGGGGTGTTAGAATATACCAACTACTATCGCATGTGGCCATTGTTATAGTGGTACGTTCCTATAAATTTCAAGACGACGGTCATGAATATACTTATGAAGTCTACATGAATTAAAGGTATTCTGTAAAGCGCAAAAGTATTTTAGGAGTACTTAGTGTAAGCACACCCCCACTAGAAAATGGAACCGTCTCAATAATCTCCCTTTTTAGGAGGATAACAACAGGTAGATTTTCAGATCATGACTGGATTTCGTAAGGGTTTTTCTACAGAGCTGACATCGACGCCGAAATAATGGTATGTATACAGTTTGACTGGTCAGAAAGAAGCTGTTCCTATCTATCTATTAGGCGATTCCTGATAATTTCTTATATAACCAAGTTCTTGTATCGTATGGGGATTACTGGTTAAAATGTGTATGTGATTTTCCGTTTATTTGTGACTTGCAATGTAAAACTACAATACAATTTTGTTGTGACCGTCCCTATGTGAAAACGTGTCTTTGACTAGTAATAAAACGTTAGTTCTAAAACTGACGTTCCAGTGTGTATTTCAACGCACAAGTATACATTTATCCCTGTGATTTCTAAGTCTAAGTTAGCGTTACCCTGTAAAAAATATATATATTAACTACTATTCGGCACTGGTTGGTGGAATTATATCTACATAAATCGTATTTGTGCTTTGATTTTGTAAAATGTACATGACTTCTGTGCCCTTTGGTTCTTTGTTTTTCATGTTCTCTCAAAGGTAATCATTTACACTCGCGAAAATAAACCCACCATTGTCTTCTGTGTTTAACTTTCCCAGGTGAACAGTAGACACGTTTACGTCATAGCCGTCGCCATGGCAACGCTAGGTGAGCAGACGACTGAGATTTGTATTTGGGTCAAGGCGAGGGTTTGAAGAGATGCTAGTTCTCTGCAGCATTACATATAATGGCTTTAATTGGTTGATGTCGTTTTCACAACTATAGGCCACGATGACTTTATTATTTTGTGGATAGCAACCTCTGGACATCCCAAAACCGAACTGAGCTCACAAAGAAAAGAAATCATAAGATCGGCCAAAAAATATCTAAAAATCAAACTCAGTATACAAACTATGATAATACTGATAATGATAATAATAGGCACAGTATGCTGTATAGAATACAAGGATATGATCATGATAAAAATGTCTTTTTAAGGACCTTATACATGATATATTTCTTACCAGCAATAAAACTTGACTTTGCACTATGTTTATAGTAATGTCAGGGACGGGACTTGAATGTCTCCAGTGCTTCGCCACTTCTCTACCGTCCTCGTCCGAAGAAGTCGATCGTTGCCGAAACCTCACGAACCCAGCCGAAGCTCAGCCGTGTACCGACGGAAACGCCCGATACTGCTTCGTACAAGAGAAAATCGTGGGTAAGTATACTGCTTTCTCTGCTTAGCACTCAGCATTTGGGAAAGAGTATGGGAGTTAAACACACACCACTACCAGTGGACTAGCCCCCTGCTGTAGTGATTGCACAACTGTGTGGCCGGCCAAGGGCTACAAAAATGGAGATGGGCGCCGATCTAGGTGCGGGAAGGAACTATAACTTTAACTTACTGTAATCAACCTCCTTGCAGTGACAGCCATTTTTTTCTCTCCCGCAGCTGACCGAACTACCCAGTTCACGAGAGGCTGTTCTCGTACCCAGGTTGGCGCGGGATGCCGGGAAATGCCAGAGCCAATCGAAGGGACGGATTGCACCGTTTACTGCAACGACTTCCCGGGCTGCAATAACGCCACCAGCCGCGCGGTGGCGCTTCACGTTCACTCTGTCAGCAACGTCAACCTCTTGACAGCTGCATCGTTGAGCTGTTTATCGTTTAGATTGTGGGTTACGGGGTGATAGAAAGCGTACCGAATATGCAAATAGATTTAATTATAAAAACAACTTGCAAATACAATACCATACAAATCTGGAAAAACCTGTATGAGACCTAGAGAATTATGGAGAAACCTAAGATTTATGGAGAAACCTGGAGATTCATGGAGAATGTTAGGGAGAACATTCGGTACACTTTCTATCTTCCCGTAACCGAATGGTGTGTGTAAAAGTCGTTACGAGTACAACAGGATATCGACATGAAATATTTAGAACTTCTCGAATGTTTCGTTGAATTATAGTTTATTTATTATGCAAGTAATTTATTGATTAACATAACATGTATCCATTGGCTGCTTTCTGTCACTCTACGGTGACCGTGACTAGAATATGGAAAATAAAAAAAAACTACGAAACACAAACAAATAAACAAACAAACAGACCAAAAACAATACCTCGTGTACTAATGTACTCTTTCATTGACCCCATAAGCAAGCTTAGCCTCTACCAGGCTTCAGAGGTGGCTGGAAAGAGTAGAAATTGACCAAAAAAAAAGCTCTTGTTAAACAAATGGTTGTGAATAAAGAACTTTGCTATTCAGTACGTCATGCCGTTTTGCTTGTTCTTAGCGTGTGTGTTCTTAAATTGCAACTGAAATGGATACATGATAAAACATGTAAAAATTTTATCTTCCCTTAAAACAACTATGCAATCGATTTTCCGAGAAAAATGCGCTACAACGGCGACTTAGAAATGTCCACTCTGAGCTCTTTGGGGGGACTAATGAGCAACAGGCGTGACGTAACTTAAAAGAGGGGTGTCTCAAATTACCACTATGTAAACAAACTACGTCCATTCCAAGGTTTCAGAAGCCACAAAAAACACGTACGCGTTGCATGGGACAGCCTAGCCTTGGTACTTGACGATAGGAAGACGAAACAAGCCAACGCTACGGAGGTAAGTAACTCCCAAAACCATTTCCAGACTTCATTCACCAGAAAAAGAGAGATGTAGTTTTAACAAAACGCGTATGTTGAGTACGCGGTCACCATGCTATTGTCTGAGGTAGCGCCTCACACCTTCTGGCTGATATTTTGATACGCCCAACTTCTATGGTTTGCGTACCGATCAAGCATGGCTATCTTAGAACACGAGCGATCGAAAACAGCCAAAATCAGCTATAGAAACCCGTCAGCTACACGGAAGGACTGTTCAGGAGGCCACTCTAGAGGTAGGTTCAAACAAACTGTGTTCTTCCTGTTCGCCATTTTGTTTTGATAACTATCAAAATGAAGGTGGGGCTTGTAACTGTTTGTTGAGAACTGTTGGTTACAGAGAGACTTTAGAACACAGAAGCCTAACCATTGCCCTTTTTCGTTCCAAATGTTAACTCGAAGCCCTGTAAGACTGTTAGGTATCCCTGTGTATGGTGGAAAAACAGGTGGGCATGTGTATCAAGAATATGTTCTTCCCCCAATTTGAATTTAGATCCTACTTACTCGCATGCTACTAAGATCATGGATGTGCAGTCCATATAAGAAAGGATTATCTTGTGAAAACAACCTGCTGACAACCGTTTCTTCGCGATATAGGTGAATTTTGGGACGTAATTTTTGCGAAATATTAGGTGTCAACTCAGGGTCCCCATGAGTAGCCTGGTTACCAAACGTATTTGTAGCTCCCGGGTCCTACATCCCCTCCGCAAAAAATACTTGCGGAGGGGATGTAGGACCCGGGAGCTACAAATATGTTTGGTAACCAGGCTACTCCATAAACGGCTTCCATGCATCGATGATTATGCGGTATTAGGTTGCAGCCAAAGGCATCGGCTTTTATTTGATTTATTGTTTTGTTCTTCATTTATTGAATCAGCTACAGTTCAGTAACAAAGGCACACGCCATGCTGTGTTGCAACCGTTAGTGTAATTTACTAATGTACTAATGTCAATGATTCATACATCCACACTATTTCCCTTTGGTCGTTGTCTATCTGTTCTGTATTCACTTTAACAGCATAGCCTTCACGTGACGTATGAACACTTATATAACCGACGTGTTGTCACACCTTGAAGTGGTCTTCGGGTCTTGTAACGTGGTAACCTATAAGTACCCCCCCCCCCCTAAACACACACATTTATGTACACGCTTGGCCCAAGTCTAGTGCCAAGCTAAACTGATTAGATATAATAGGACCCCGCGCCGCGGCAACGATCTACGCTAAATTTTGAGGGTCATGAACATTGGCGTGTTTTCTTCCTGCTCCTTGCTAAAGCAGTACCATACATTCTCCTGTCTTGTCGACTATACCGTATGCCCCTTAGCAGGCTTTTTTTCTCTCACGGCATATTACTTCGAGTTGTAGTCGGATTCTTGCTAGGCTGATATTCGGTAGACCACATTCTCTACATATTTCTATACAGCATATATAAGGTGCCTCTGATATAAGTATTTTTTTAAGGCGGCACCACAACGTTCTGTATTGTCACCCATGCACATCTGCAGCAAACAAGAACACAGTGACTATATATGTCCAGATATGCATATATCCAGCTCAGCACACACACACACACACACACACACACTACCCCCCACATACACTCACGCATATACACAAACACATACAAACACACACTCACCACACACACACAAACACACACACACACACACACACGCACAAACACGCGTACACAAACACACACACACACACACACACACACGCACATACACTCACACAATCACCACAAACGCACATGTACACACTCTCACACACACACACACACTCACGTACACACACACAAAACTCGCACACACACACACACACACGCGCGCGCGCACAAACACGCCCCCCCCACACACATATACACAAACGTTTTATTTGTCTCCTTGAATATGTTGTTACATAGCCCATAATGCAGTATCAGACTGGTGCCGCCTAGATTTTGCAACATCACACGCATATCGATCGTATGTTCTGAGAAATAACACCACATCCCGGTAGACAATGTTTTGTCATCAGAAATACCGACAGTCTACGTGCTAAAACGCACGTAAGAACGTGTCCAGACACACCACTTTTGTAATAAACAGTTCAAAGGCTCAAACCTGCATCATTAGTCTACTTGAAATTATTGACCATTAAACTTGATTTCACCCCCATAGGATCAGTGGCGACCATGAACAGGTTGAAATGCCTGCTTGTCCTGTGTACGCTGTCGGTGCTTGTCTGCCTGTGGATATCTGTCTTCTCTATGAGACTATCCGATGTACTAAGAACGAGGTAAGGTATATGTATATATAGGAGGAGCAGTGTCTATGATTAAGGGTTAATAACCTAACCCTCGATGCCTAGTTTGTGTTCGAATTTTAACTATCAAATTAGCCCTGTTAAAGTTGTTTCAAATAAACACTGTGGCTGTTAGTGTTTAGCAGACCGAGGTCTTATAGTTTATGTTAGTTCAATACATCGGGTGATATTGTAGTACATTGCAACAAGTTTATTGCAAATTCTTAATTGTAAAATTGCAAGTATAATTAACTGAATAAATGAATGTATACAGTAAAGTAGAATTATCATGTACTGCAAAGCCTTAATCTATACCCGGTTATACATGTGCATGTTTCAGAGGGGCAGCTCGGCATTCTCAGAGACAGAATTTCAAGGAAAGCGTAACCCTAGCAACTTATTCGAAACCTACAATAACACACGACAACAGAAGCAGTGAATGGTTTCTACACGATGACACCTACACAAAATCGGTAAGTGCACTGGACCTTAACCTGTGTTACACAGTCTCTCGCTGTCAGGGGCTGACTGGTCCTCCTCTCCGAGAGCTTGTGGCCATACACCTCTAAGTCGAGAGAACCATTCCCAGAACTACCAATAGGAGCTCAGGATTCTTTAGAAGATGACAGACGGCCATTGAAACGTCGGCTCTTGTTAAACAAGTAGTTGTGAATAAAGAACTTTGCTATTCAGTCATTCACCAACCTGATGAAATTATTCACAGATATCTTTTTATTATCAGAAGGCTCCATTTCCCCATAACCCAGGTCATTAATATCCGATATACTGACCCGCGAAGCCTGCTTCGCGGACTCGGTCGTTTATTCGCTTGGTATAGGAACTGACCATGAATTATGACGCCGTATACACCTCAGGGCGGGTCATTAATCCTATAATATGCTACAGAAATGCCCCAGTGCCCTCAGACGGAGACCAGAGAACCTGCCTCCTGACCTGAAGTTCATTCCTGACATCCCTGTCCTGATGTGGAACGAACACGTCAGCTCAGAGGAGTACACCAGACTCAAGCAGTTCGACAGAAGCTACGGCTGGAAGAGCGTTCCTTTTGAAGGTAGGGACGGATCAAATTACCTGATACTTTTACATTAAATTACATCATTTTTTCCTGTACCATTCCCCAGTGGAATGTCCTGCCTGGCACGGTTGTGACGGCTTCCATTGTTGAGTCGTTCCGTTCCAGGCTGGAGGCCCGCCCGCCCTAGCCCGGGACCTCAAACCGCCCTCCCCATACATATGGGGTCATATGGAGGTAACTACGATGATGATGATGATGATGATATTAAAGATAATGATTATGAAGACCTTTATTTACAAGTGTACATACATACACTTACATACACAAACACATGATGTAAACTGTATCTTTGTTATGTATTTTGTCTAACCCTTACCTCTTCCCTCATGACCTCAATGAAAAGCAGTCTGCAGGCCGATTTCAGCTTCTCATGAATAAATATTAATGTTGACCCTATAGTACAACTCCTGTTTTGAACGTTAATCGTTTCTTTCGCATTGTACAGACATCAGCAGCAACTTGCGGCACTTCAACACCCCTGCTCACCGGTACCTGTTCCCTGATTGGTCGCCTGATCATGACGTGTGCATGACGTGTGCTGTGGTCGGGAACAGCGGGATCATGAGAGGATCAGGGAGGGGGAAAGAGATCGACAATCACGACTTCGTCTTCAGGTGAACAGTCGTTGTCTAATCTTTATTTTTATGATGAAAATTCGTATTTTATGGATTCTGTACTGTGTTGTGGAATTTGGCTGAAACTGGTTGCATTATTTGCTATAATGATGGAGTTCATTGCCGTTTACGAAACTATAATATTGTAAATGGAAGCTATACATGTTATGTTAAGAGTGAAAAGAATTGTACACAGCTTCACAACATCATCTCCAAAGGATATTAGGATTTATTTTTTTCACAACCGGTGTAGACTCTCTCCTGCTTACGTTTTGATGTCTATCAGACATCTTCCTCAGAGCTTCTGACTGGAGAACTGCTTCTCACCGCTATATGTAGCCGATGTAGGTTGCGCTTTTGCGGGAGAGAGAAAAAGTACTCCATTCAGAAGCTCGATCTAAGGAAGGTGTCTGATAGACATCGAAACGTAAGCAGGTGAGAGACTTTACCGGTTGTGTAAAAAGAAACCCTAATACCCTATGTTTTACCAATTGCAACTAGATAAAATTATTTTCGGATCATCTCCACAACTGGAACATTAATCTTCTGCATAAAATGAATGTATTGCAAGATGTTACGTCACGTATCGCTTTTGATTTTTTAGAGTCAACGCCGCCATTACAAAAGGTTTCGAAAAGGATGTCGGGAATAGAACCTCGTTCTATTTTCACAACATCAACACCATGGTGAACGCGCAGATAGATTATGGGAAATACGGTTTTCTCAAACCACCGCAAGACGAGGTAGGGCTAGTATACCACTGTTAGGGAACCCAAAGTCAAAGTTCATACCATTGGGAAGAATTTATGCACTGTTACAAAGTACCACAAAAAATTTCAGTGTCATACAATGTCTGGAAGTTGAAATTTGTTGCCTGTGAAAATGGAAAAAATTACAAATATTGCCCGTACAAACTGACTGTCAAAAGCATGTTTGTATTTCTTTCAGGGGTCGAAATACCCCTCTGTGTGCAACTTGGTGCAAGTAAATTTGGTGTCGTGCAACTAATTTTTTGCCGGTATGCACCACGGTGCAAGTTTGCTCTCATGCATGGGAAAAACTTCACTGACACCAAACGTACAACAGATTTACTGAATCATCGTACTTGTCCCTTTGTGAGGAACAGATTACCTCTTTTTTAAATGTAAGTTGTATTTAGGAACATGTATCATGTCGGAAATATGAGCCTGAGTACTAGTAGTTAACGTTACGTTACTATCAGAAATTCGGGCGAGCTCGGAACATGTGCTCGCATATACATGTTTCTCAAAACGATCTTTTTCAAGTGAAAATATAAAAGCAATACCACATAACAGTGTCTTTTAGCATAGTAAATTGTATTACTCACAAAAAGTCCAAAATCCTACCACAAACATGACAATTTAAGCTGGAAATATTCCGTTCTGAATGAAGTAAACAGCTACAAGTAGAGACGTTCTTCCCACGATCTGGAAGAGCTCACTCCAAGGAAGGGGAAACAATTCTTTTTACTACTATAAATAAACCCTTTGACAAAAATTTACATATGCATGTTGCATTCTAAGAAAGTTAAATATGATGTAAAAAGTTATAGACATGACTAAAATTTCAATCTAGTTATATTAATTATCACATCGAAATGTTTTGAAAAAAAATTCCCCCTACAAAAGAATGCCCCAGTTTTCAAAGAAATTCTGTCCAAAAACTGTAGCCCCGCCTCCCTCATTTCCATACTATAGTGAAACCTGAGAACCTTGAGTTTGTGGCAGCTTGTGGATTTTGTGTTGCAATGTTGCTATTCGTCTGAACTGGGTGTAATAGTGTATAAAGGGTGACTTGCAACACTAATAAAGGGTGAAGTTGTAGATTGTGTTGTGTGTACTACCTATTGAACTTTTAAAGGTATAAAAATATATATCATTAGACAATAGAAAATCTACATTTGTATCAATGGTTAATTTTTTTCCTTATGGCTTTTCCATGTTACTGGAAATTTTTATACCGATCAACATGTCTAGCATATATTTAGCATATTGTAAATTTCTGTTCAACTTCAACCACTAAATGTAATCTTCCTGATTTCTGATATTATAGTGACTATCAAAAATCAAGAACTCTTATTTCAAAATTATACAACTCAATGACCTTTGAAAATGCATTTTCAAAGATGAACATGGTTGTCAATTTGGTAACATTATTCCGGGGAGCAAGTTTATTAGATTTTGAAGACACTACATTTAAGTAGCATGGAATTTTCCGGGGGTACTTTTATTCCAGGGGGTACTTTTATTAGATTTTGAGGATTTTCCAGGGGGTACTTTTATTCCAGGGGGTACTTCTATTTGAGAGGTGAGAGTAGTAGTGTAAGCAAATATTGGATTCTAATATTAAAGTTGCTACATGTACTTTTGGTTGTGTTCGTTTTATTTTTGGGGGGTGCAACTATTTTTCTTCTGGTGCAAGTATTTTTTTTTTCTTCTGCACCAGTGCAAGTTGGCCCCAAAATCTATTTCGACCCCTGTCTTTGATACACCTTTTCACATTTATTGTCTAACATTTTGGATGGTACATTTCACAACATTAGGTCACCACAAAAATAAATGAATGTTATCTTCACTTCACTTTTGTAGGAAACCATCTATGTATCTGTTATTGCCGACGCAAGGGAACACCGGTATTTCGACGCCGTCATAAGTTGGACGCCAGTAAAATCCGGACGAGACAAGAGCAAAAAGTAGGTTGTGAAAAAAAAAGTTGCAATCGCAAATCTGATGTAACAGGTCTTGTGATTGGTAGATCGGTAGCTACCCATAGACCAATCAGTGTGAGCTATATAAGTACGTGTGCCCCTCCACCTATTTTGGATGCATTTTTTTTACAATGTTGTATCATAAGTTAATGCAGCTGATGTTTAACTCATTTTATTGAAGTTGTAGATACAAGTGCTAAACGCATTTGATTTATTGCATTGTTTGTCTAATAAACATAGAAGTAATGTCTGTTTATTCACCACGAAATAACCTAGTATATTGCTGTATCACATGTCTGTACCCCTCCCCAGCCCACCTACACAGTACGGTGAAAAACCCGACAAGGCGAAGTTTAGAATGACGCATCCTGACTTCATGAGATACCTGAAGCTCTGGTAGGTCACAGCTGCACCAAAAGATGACTCCGTGTTGTAAACATGCACATTGAAAAGTTTGTAACATATTTACACAAGTTTCTGAACAAACTAGAAATATGTCAGCAACTTGAAATCATAATATATGACTTCATATGAAACCTTGTGAAAGCATGAATACATACAGCTGTTCCAGAGAACTCTATAGAACAATCGAACAATAGTTCGAACAATCGAACTCTATAGAACGATCAAACCGACAATCTTCGAACCGAATTCTGGGTGTGAAGGAGTCGGGGAGGGGGGGTAACATTGAAGATGGATGGAGGAAAACTCACCTTTCGAAAATGCAAACTTTCAACCCATGACTACTCGTAACAGTCTGCTACAGTCTACAATATCACGCTCTTGTTTTCATTGTTCTGTTCCTATCGTTCTCCTGAATGTAGCTGGCTGAACTCCACCCGAGCCTTGGGCCGGAGAGGGACGATGTTCCGGCCGACTACGGGCGCCGCCATGTTGCTGACGGCCCTCCATACCTGTGACGTCACAGACGCCTATGGCTTCATCACTGCTGACCACGAGCTGTACAACAATCACTATTACGAGCCGGAGAGACAGGCGGTCAAGTTTCTACCTAACCACGACTATCAGTTGGAAATAGAGCTATGGGATAAGCTGGACAAATCTGGCGTATTACATCTGTATAGGGGAAAAGGACATAGTAGTAACTAGTAATAATCTTTGATAAACTTTTATGCAAATTCCTGCCCAAACACTAACTGTAATTAACAAAATGATAACGTACATTGACAGACAGTGAACATAGACGAAAGGTGCTATATTTGCTAACTAGTGCAAGATTCTGTATTTTGAATTGGTTTGGGTTATTTTTTTGCAAGTTATAAGGTAACATATTCAGGAACTGCTCGTAATACGTACAGGTATGTTGCATTTTTGAGATTTTGTTGCAATATTAGAATGCACAGTTTTCAGTTCGAAATAAGAAATGCCATATGTAGATTTTGCAATTATGTCCGTAAAAGCATCATTCAATTATTGCAATTCATTATATAGAATATTATTAAACTAGCAATTGCATTGTATACTATTATCGCAGACCAGTATTCTCTCTTTGCTAAATTTCAGTAGCCTGGGTGCCAGACTGTTGCCAGGGCTAGTGTACCGGCTAGCTCCTCGGCTCCAGGGCTAGTCTGGGTGCTAGATTGCTGCCAGGGACAGTATACAGGCTAGCTCCAGGGCTAGCCTGAGTGCCAGACTGTTGCTAGGGCCAGTATATAGGCTAGCTCTTACACTGCAGGGCTAGCCTGGGTGCCAGGTTGTTGCCAGGGACAGTATACAGGCTAGCTCCCTGGCTCCAGGGCCAATACGTCCCCAATGACATTTTATCACAGACCCCCTTATTTAGCCGCAGTCTGGGGGTCTAACTTGGGGCTGGCTTGTGTAATGGCCCTGAGAACAGTCTGGCATCCAGGCTAAATTCCAGCGAAGCTAAGTAACACTTAACTAAGTGCTTAAAAGCTTGTTGGGTGGATTATGATTACAGTCTAATACGAGATTAAGCCTTAAAGTGTATTATCCTTTCTTCTTCTTTTTCTTTTATCTTTGTCTCTGTTTCCTAGACCTTTTATTCATAAATGCCTCTGTCAATCACACATTTGCCCCCCTCCCCACCCTTTGTGTTCTTGCTAAGCATTGACACACAGCGGGACAAAAAGTCGTCACAGACAAACAGCGTTTGCATTGGTCCGCCCTGGCTACCGTGTTTTCCCTCCAAAACAAACGGCTACGGTGACCCGTTGAAGTTAGGCGAGCCTTGAAAAGCAAACAGAGGTCGGTATCGGATGTCAGAACTGGAATGGACAGGATGTATCAGTGACGCTTCATTCGCGACATCTATACCTCCCACCCAACGGTTGACATGTATTATACACTATACACTATACAGTTAGACAAGTTCCCTAACTTCGGACATTTAGATAGAACAGAAAAATTCAGATTCCTTATGAAATTAGACAAACCATGTATCATTAGCTCCACATGTTCATATATCTACAACTGTTTTAAGAAGCGAGAAGAAGTTGAACCTGTACATAGTAGCTAACTTTAGTACGTATAGTTTTAGTAAGATAATGCTGTAATTTTTACTTCTGCTTTATTCATGACCTGTACTTAGCTCGTAAGAGCATAAACGTGCAATAAAGGTCTTCCATTCTATGTACATTCTATTCATTCTATAACATCATATGTGGTTAGAAAAATATTCCTCAATCAGTGACGATTTGAAAAGGTAAAAAACACATATTTCCAAATTTTCCACGTCCACTGCACGTCATGATCACGGAGTGACCTAGTCTCGCGAGATCAAGACGTAGAGTTAACGTCGAAAATGTGTTTTTTTTTTACCTTTTCAAATCGTCACTGATTGAGGAATATTCTACGAGCTGTGATTTATACGTGGCTGACGAATCTCTTCAACGATTATATGTGGTGTTGTCGTTTTGTTTGGTATTTTTAGATGTAACGTTGGTCATGTTCATGTATGATACACACACATACACACAATTTACATCACAGACAATTTCATAAATGCTGTCGACAAATAACATATAAGACGGAACATTTGTTTATTCCATGTTTACAATCCGGATTAGAAACATCTCGTAGTAGATTATGTAGGGTATAGTAGGTACATACGTCATCCAAACTCTTGCCAAAATACAACTGTCTACATACATAGCCGCACGGGTAAAACCGTTACATTTGAATTAGCGATAGCAGACAAACAACAATGATAGCAGGCAAACAACAATGTTAAAAACTAGAATAAAGCAGAATAGATAAAATGTACAAGTTTGAAAAGTTGGTCATGGTTTGAAGTCCTGTGTAAGATCATACTGAATCAGATAGCCCCGTCATAACCGAATAGATAAAGAAACAATCCGGCATATCGAGGGCAAGGTGAAAAAAAAAGAACATAACCGCTTTATATGACGCAAGAAATGAACCAATGGCATAGTCTGATTCCCAGTGCATTTTGCTAAAACTTGGAATCACGTGTACGTACCATAGAACGTGCCTAATATAGAGACATTCAGTACTATACCTATAGCTGAATCATTCCGAGACGTTTATCGAAACACAGCAATCATCATTGTTTGCATTATTTCTGTAAAATAAAAATCAAATCCAGCCATCAATTTGAAGCAGGTCGCCTCTTCGGTTACTGCTACTGGTAATGGTCAGTGTTGCGCCGCCTAGCGGAAGTGAGCTAGTATTGCCATCAGCAGTGGCATAAGGAGCATCTCGAAGGCGTGGGCGACGGTGGGTGCCCCCGAGGCTGGCGTGGTGGCGGCCACGGTGGTCACATTCGAGGCCGCTGCTGTTGAGTTCTGGGCCAAGGCGGTCTCTGTGTAATACAAAAACCCATATTATTTGTAATCTCCAAGCAGATCCTACTAGATTTTAACCCTCAAACCACCGTATGGGGTCAAAATTGACCCCAGGCGTATATAAATATGTGCCATTTCGACATTTCTTGTCGAAATGTTTTGGCAAACAAGCCTCGCAGTTCAGCCATTGCGGCTGAAAGGAAGCTTGTTAATGCTCCTATGTTCTAGCTTGTCGAATAAATCAGTCTACTCTACTCTACTACTCTACTCAGATCCTACGGAGGCAGTATTCATTGGCCAAGGAGTGACCATTGATACATTAATAGTTTAGCCTATCTATCAAGTTGAAAGAATACTTGATGTCGTAAAGCTAACGTCACATATCAAGTAAATAGCTCGGGGAATTGCGGTAAAACTGTTTCAAACACATGTTTCTTTCAGCCCTATAATGAAAGCATTTACACATGAGATATATCAGAATATATAAGCATAATGGCCACCAACGTTAACACTAGAGAAACACGAAAGAAAAGAAAAAATCTTACCGTATGCAAAAGCAAAAAGGAGAAGTGCAACCAGGAAGGTCCTCATCTTTAGGGTTGTAGTTGTTCTGTGAAAAAATGATACTTGTAAATTTCATGATCAATCTTAATATATAATGTATATGTTAGGATAGAGACTGCGATCAACAAGAATCGGCGATTCTACCGTTAGAGATCCCGATCGGAGTCACTGTTGACAGAGATCGCAATCAGGATCTTCATTGCATAAAAAGGATCTTTAAGCATACCTTAAAATATGTGTAGGGGTTCGATTGTTTTTCCTACTCCAGTGAAGAAACCGAACATTTAATGTATGCTTAAAGATCGAATGTCATGCTTTGATCTTTGTGAGTACAACTGGATATTCTACCAGTACAATTAGGGATTCTACAAGTACTCTATAAGAGGCTGTATAGCGATCTCCGGCTACCGGTAGAATCGCTGATTCTTCGAATTCACACTCTCTACCTTGCCACAAACATAATGCTGAGGCTTGTATGAGAGTGGGTTTTACTATTGTAATCTCGCAGCCATTTTAAACAAGAACGTGTTTGAGAATGATGTTATCCTGTAACCTGATGATTTGGTGTCGGATGAACTCTCGCGTTGATTCGTTGGTCTCGCGAGATTTTGGCTATTTGAAAATGAGTCGGCCAAACCATACTTCTAACGGTCGACAGACCAACCCTACTTTTTTGGACAGCATTGTTTTTTTTTATCTATTCATTCAAGCTTAATAATATGCATTGTAATTTCCGTTTGAGTCCTTAAAAAACAAAAACTTGAAAAGGTTGGCAAGCTTACTTTCTGTTAAACAGCAGGTTTTCTAGTCTGTTTGTTTGTTTGTATATCTAGCTGACTCATAGGGTAGCAACGTCTGTTAATACCTAAACATCATCTTTTATTTTCATCTACTTGGGCATAATTCCTCAGGCACCTGTCTTCCTTTCAGAAGTGTTGGTCCAAAAATACAAAATAACGGAAGACACTTGGATTTTACCGGCAAGATAAATTTGAACGTGCTTTAACTTGAGACACTATTTGCCAGTAATATGTAGAATTAGACACCAAGAAATCATATGAAAAGAAATCATATTCTGGTTTTCATACTTTTCACTCAGAAACCAAAGAGTTTTTCTAATTTTCAGGGTTGTCAATGGTAATTTTTTGTTGTGGTAAAAACCACGAAAGTAAAATGGGAATACTATATGCATTCTTGTTTCAATTTTTTCTACACTCTCTATGTAAAGATTGTGATTTTTGTCCGCCCAAACATTGGCTAATTTGTGCCTTTTAGCAATTAATCTTTATAATGTGAGGTGAGGTGACACATGTTATAGAAGTTCCTGTCGCGCATGACAGACGACAGTTCATCACCTTGTCGACCCGTATCCTCTTTAATTTTCTTCTTGAGTGATTTAGACACTAATGAAATCTGGCTCATTAGACACAAATATGTGTATGGTCTACAAGACTACTCATTTTCAAACGCACAAAATTTAAAGGATAAATTTAGAATAAACGTACTGGTCAACTGTTGCTAAGTACGTTTCTGCTCTGGGCTTGGTAAATGGCGCCATTTTGTAGCCTCGAGTTACATTTGGGTGTGGTCTATTTCTTAACGGTTAAAATGGGGACAAGTAGCTTTTGCGCCTTTCCATACACCAGAACAAAACATCATAACTTAAAAACTTATAAAAAATAAAACATACGAAGGGAGAAATCGTACATTTCTGCCACCGCCATGAACTGGAGTGAAACAGCACTCTTCCTCAAAAAAGGGGAAGAGGGAAATAGAGGGCACAAAACAGATGAGGGTAACACTCTAAATCCAACTCTAAACCCTTAAACCCTCTAACACTGCTATGAAACCTACTCCCTAACGTAAAACATAATATTTACTGCTATGATATGAAGATGTTGAAGTAACAAGAAGCGATTCCTACCTTGTGGGATGTACGGAAAGAAGAAAGTGTGTCGCTACGAGCTTCGATACACCTGTTCAGACGGAGAGTGAGTTCTGAATGTCGTCTACTGACACGAGGGCAGCCTTCTTGAATAGGTGTCGGTGTAATGTATACTGCACCTCTCTATTTACCTCGTCTCACAAAGGGATATGTTTGCGTGCCAAAACACGGGAGCTGCTTTGATACGAAGTAAACATTGACGCGAGCTAGGCAACCGAATTTTTCTTTGTTTTGGTAATGATGTCAGTGACTTTGTTCCAGCTTTTAGGTCAGGTCGTGTGAATCAGTTCTGACATTTATGTGCCGTGGATTCTGGCTATTCTAGTATAACATTGCACCCTTGTGGGGGGGAGATAGTCTCTACCAGGCTTCCGGAGGGGGTTGAAAAGAGTAGAAGGGCCAAATAGAGGGTTAACACGCCAGGGGAGTTGGTCCGCTTCGGGTGGGGGAAAATGCACTCTCAAGCAGACCAACTCCCTTGGCGTGTCATCCTTCTATTTGGCCCATTTCTACTCTTTTCAGCCCCCTCCTGAAGCCTGGTAGAGGCTATTGGGGCAAGGGTGGCGTCTGCTGCTGGCATGACTACTGATTGTTTTTCACGCATGACTTCTGGTAGGAACTGTCGCTCTAGAACCAGGCATGACAGCCAAGCAAAGAAAGCCAGAGGCATGACGGTTGGGTAGTGTCGTGCAAAGGAAGCAGTGCTTGGGATGTTGTTCTATTTAGTCTTGCGTTCAAGCATATCGCCCCCCTCCCACCCCAACAGTCAGTGCGTCCTTCCCACCCAAGCTACACTGACTACTACATGTAGTATATATGATTTACATCCATGGCGCTTCAATTTTCCTCTGTTTCCGGAAAAAAAGAAGGAGAAGAAAAAAAAGAAGTTTGTGGCCACATTGATCTAGGAAGACAGAGGTCGAAAGGAAAAGAAAAGAAGATTGGCAGAGGAAGGGAAGCAGGGCTCGAATTATCACTTGCTTGCACCACCGATTTCCAAGCTCAAAGATGTTAGGGAACAAAAATGAAGAATCTATTATTTGGTATACCATCATTAGCTTAAAAACGTGTTTGCTTGTTATTCAGGTTTGTGGTTTGTCTGCGATGTGTTATTTTGGGGAACTTAGTCTACGCACATGTCACGCCAAAGTACATAATAGACATAAGAGACCGCTCTACTAGACAAAACGGTGACTGCAAAAGCTATTGTTTAGTACAAGTCAAGTGCAAATGCCAGGTTGCCGACTTTTCTGTTTGACTTTCTTGGCGCTTGTTGTTTGTATGGTTGATTGTGCGTTGTCATAACATGATCATTCCTGTACTTATTTACCGACTTTGTATAAGTGATTGTTAGCTCGGTCTCAGTCGAGTAGGCGTTTTAGCCTCCAAGACGTCAGAACATGTCTATTATTAGTAGTAGGTTGGGCAACATATAAAGTCGCCGCAGCAAATTTCCGTCTCGTAAACGGTCGTCGCCTTTTCGATGCCATATCGCTGACTGGTGGATGCCATATCCGAGCGTTTCATAACGTTTTTTTTTTAGGTCCAAAACGTATAAAACGTATAAAAAGCAACATTCGAATTGCAAATGCAAGGGAAGATCATGAAATTTTGTAAAGGTATTGACTGAAAAAAGAAAAAAAAAGCACAATCTTGGATTCGAACCCGGGTCAAAAAGCGTAGCTTTAAAACCCTAACCCTAACCTCTACGCCACGAAACGTCACGGTGTGGATGGACAGTGCTAACAGTTAGCCGTTCAGCGATATGGCATTGACCGTTTTAGAAGGCTACAACCAATCGACAAGAACGGGTACAAGGGGAACACCTAGCGGCCGAAGGCTGTACTGCAAATTCACGGGCAAGACTGTGCACGAAGTTTTTGAATGGCACAAAGACTTCGCAGCAATATTGTTCAATGCCTTTTTACGTTTAGGGTGACACAGGTGAACAGGTAAAGCCCTGAAGATATAGACGTTATTCCGAATTTACCAAGTTTGTCGGTCAGCAATTTACTTCTGAATACGGATATACCGTTTTGTAAACTTAACAAAACGGTATATCCGTATTCAGAAGTAAATTGCTGACCGACAAACTTCTTTGTTCATAAAAAGCTTGTTTACTTATAGACAATGGAAATGTATGGAGATCTACACTACCCTATTAAAGCTCCAGGTATAAATAGCTCAAATACAAACACACAAAAATTCGAATCCATGGTTTTATTCACGATTCTCCATTTTGGGGCCACAACCATTCACAACAAGGATCAATTGACCCAAAGTATATCAAGATACGAAACTAACGAAGTTGAATTTATCATGGAAAGATGCCTCCGCTCATGGGCGTTGCCAAAACATGATTATAGTCTATCACTCAGATTCCATATATGGCAAATTTGGGGAAATGTAATAATGTCTTTTGTATTGGAACTTACAGTTAAAATATTTTGGTATTGCATGGAAAATTTGGTTCTTCTTTCTTTGAGTGTTTGAACATCATAATCTTTGCAGCAAAGGCAAGCAGCACAATACTTTAAATCCCACAAGAAAGGATTCAAAATCAGAAAGCATCACACGATTTCTTAAAAAACAACACACAATTTCCAGAAACTAACCCAACCCGTCTTTGTATATAGTACAGCTGTCCATGTAAACTATCAGGTATTGGTGACATACACCAAGGACTGTTACCAAACACGTGTCCGTCACATTTTCACTTATAGCAGTCACAGTGTGGCCACTATATTCCAATCAGGACACTCGCCTGATAGGGCCTGGGGTTTTGATCGAATACCCCGAAAAAGTCTATAGTCTCCACCAGACTAACAACATGGGCTGAAAAACAGTAAAGTTTAGCCAAATAGAGAGAATAATTTGCCACGGGAGTTTGGCCACCACGGAGTTTGTTTGCCCGCACAGTTTACAGGGAAATGTTATTAACCTTACAGCGGCGCACTCCCCTGTCCAATTATTGGCCCTATTTTTGCCGAATTCTACTATCCATAACCCCTTAGGAAGGCCTGGTGGAGGTTAGCATAACTCAGTGATCTTTATACGTTGTCTAGCCCATCCTGTATGGCCACATCACCCTCCCCTCAAAATTAACAAAGAGCTGACTTGACTTGACTTCAGGGTAGTTCCAGATGACTTCTCATCACTCAGTACAGAGCGGCACCCAAGATGGCGGACACCACCAGGAACAGTGCGCTTGCGCGGATCATCCCGGCACCGCCGCCCCCGCTGAGGCTGCCGTCGCCATTGTTGCAACCATCGGTGTTGCAGAACGTGGTGCAGGTTTCGATGCCAATCAACGAGGCGCAGGCGCTACCAGTGTCTGCAACTGCGCACCCGCGAGTGAAGCCCGTCACTGCGTTGTCTGTGTCGACCAAAACATAGAGTGTTTTTTTTTTTAATTTTTTTTATTGTATTTCAACAAAGGATACAAGACATATACAGAAAAAAACATAGTTAACGAAAGAATAAAGACATAATGCACGGATCCATAAATAATAACATAACGGTGGAAACTAACTTAACTAAAAAGTAAATGTATGTAATGTCTAACATAAAGAAAAGCAGAGAACAAATGGTATGTAAAAATAACAGAATAGCAATGTCAAAACAAAATTGATAATGACAGAATCAATGCCAAAACAAGGGTACTTAATCAATATCAACTGAAACATGACAAAATTAAAAGGAAATATCAAAAATAGAACTAAATATAGAGTGTTTTATCTTAGACAAACCTTCAATTATGAAATTTACCTGTTCTTACCTTTTTACCATTACTAAGAAGCGAGAAGAAGCCAAATTTACTGAGTTGTTAGTAGTTACTTGACAGTGTATATATCTAACGTTATCTGTATTCTATTCTTTTGTTGTGACATGTACTTAACCCAGCGGGTATGTTCGTACAATAAAGGTCTTCATTCATTCATTTATCCAGATTCAGATTTCAGATCTGTTGTAATTAATTAATTAAGAAGTCAGACCCAACAAAATTAGTACCACGCATGTTGTTGAATGCAGTATTACGTAGTCTCTCATATCATTGTATCTTCTTTTTCATACATGTTGTTTGTATTTGCAATTAGCCCTCGGGCGTGTGTTTGCAAAAAATTTCTCTCATTGTAATTAACTTTTATGTTACATAAACTTGCATGTTAACATGAAATCTGTTAATAATTCCATTAAAATCATACTAACATACTAGAGAGGTCAAAAGCAGATCACACATATTGGTAAATGTGCGAACATGTAACTCAACACCATAGGGTGTCTGGCTACACAAACAATATGTTTTCTTTTTGCGAAGGTAAACATAAACAAACATCTTTTTGGGGAAAACAGTAATTATAGTCCGCCCAAACCGCCGTATTCGTATGCCCCAATCATTAGATTAGAGTCCTTCCCTGCTATGTGTAACGGCCATTCCTGCTAGGCATTGCCAAAAACTAATTCCCTAGGGAATGCATTGGTGGGATTTCTTAGAATATTTTCAACTCAATCACAGTACTATACCAACGGCTTGTAAAAGCTTGTAAAATAACTTGTAAAAGCTTCTCAATTCAGCCTTTGGCTGCAAAAAGCTTCTAACTTACTGCACTATGTATGTATGAAGTATGTGTTTTCTGCAAATAAACCAGTCTATATAACGGCTCCGCCCCTGAGGCGTCGCCAAAATAACCAGGGAAGAGAACGTATACGTACTTGTCGAGACTTTGACAATGGTGCAGAAGGTACCGGTGACGCACGTTGTGGCGTTAGCGCTGGTGTCGGTCTCGCAGGTAGAACTGGCGCCAGTACCCACGCACTGCAGGCAGTCAATACCTGCAGTCCACATGGAAAAAGATCATCACCTCCATGAAAAATGGGAGGAGTGTTTTTGGTCTGTGTGTGTGTGTGTGTGTCTTTCTCTCTGTCTCTCTGTCTCTCTGTCTCTCTCTGTCTCTCTGTCTGTCTCTCTCTCTCTCTCTCCTCTCTCTCTCTCTCTCTCTCTGTGCTTGTCTCTCTCTCTCTCTCTCTCTCTCTCTGTGTGTGTGTGTGTGTGTGTGTGTGTGTGTGTGTGTGTGTGTGTGCCGACTTCTCTCTCTCTCTCTCTCTCTGTGTGTGTGTGTGTGTGTGTGTGTGTGTGTGTGTGTGTGTGCTTAAGCTTGTCACTCTCTGTGTGTGGGTGTGCTTCTCTCTCTCTCTCTCTCTCTCTCTCTCTCTCTCTCTCTGTCTCTCTCTCTCTCTCTCTGTGCTTGTCTCTCTCTCTCTCTCTGTGCTTGTCTCTCTGTCTCAGTATCTCGCTGTGCTTGTCTCCGTGTGTGTGTGTGTGTGTGTGTGTGTGTGTGCTTGTCTCCCCCCCCCCCCCCGCCGCCCTCTCCGGGAAGAAGAAACAGAGCAAAAACAACATGTGTTCCTAAATCTGCGAAGGTAAACATAAGTATTGTTCTAGACACCTTACCGTAGGAAACGGTCAGCAGACAGGCCAAGGAGGCGAGCAGAAACAAACGGGCCGCCATCTTCTCAGTTTTCCGATCACACCTGGAGTGAATGCAGTTGTTATTGATTAAAATAGCGTCAAAATTATTTTACCGCAAAGTTTGTTTGTTTGTTTCTATATCTGTATCTGTATAGCCGGTATAACCGCCCTTTGGCATAACACACCAGCTTGTTTGTTTGTTTGTTTGTTTGTTTGTTTGTTTGTTTCACATAACCAGTAAACTGCCTTTAGGCGTAACATCAGTTTTGTACATGTAAGTATAAGCTGTGTAAGACCGGACTGTAAGGTTTGAACCACTCACACCTGGGTAGGTGAAATAGCTCATCCTCATTTAAGCATTACTTAGCTAAGGCAGTCACCGCCCAAAAAATCTATCAAAGAAACAACAAAATGTGTCAGAGTGTCAAAGCTTTTCAAATCCATCCTTACTACTTTTCTAACAGGATCGACTTATTTCAATACATGAAGAAATACACGACATTGCAATTGCCTTGGGAAAAACAGAGAGTTATCTTTAAAAAACTCTCTAAGACACTTCTGCAAACTCAGTGATTCCTTTAAAAAAAAAAAACATGCCCGGTTGGCTTTGTAAGAAGGAAACTCTATACTGTCACCTGAAACTATCACGTGTTTTCGTCTCTTCTTTACAGTTGACATGGGTGTAAACACATTACAATAAGACAGATAACAATAAACAAAGAGCATAGAGGCTGTCTAAACTACGCTATTCACAGAGGGATATCAGGCAGGCAAGTGTAAAGACCATTCACGCCATAAATGAAGGGATTAAGCCCGTGACACCATGCCTGCAAGGTAAGGTGAACCGGTGTAGAAAAAGCCTAAACCAAGGCGTAGGTACGTCACAATACCTCACCGTTATCTGAGCGTTATTGTTCGCAATGTAAGGTTAGGTTAGGTTAGGTTACCTAGGTGAACCGGTGTAGAAAAACCTGAAACCAAGGCGTAGGTACGTCACAATACCTCACCGTTATCTGAGCGTTATTGTTCGCAATGTAAGGTTAGGTTAGGTTAGGTTACCTAGGTGAACCGGTGTAGAAAAACCTGACACCAAGGCGTAGGTACGTCACAATACCTCACCGTTATCTGAGCGTTATTGTTCGCAATGTAAGGTTAGGTTAGGTTAGGTTACCTTGGTGAACCGGTGTAGAAAAACCTTAAACCAAGGCGTAGGTACGTCACAATACCTCACCGTTATCTGAGCGTTATTGTTCGCAATGTGAGGGCCACCATTTACACCTTTGTAGTACATTGCCAGGCTCAGGGAACAGTTACTAGTAGTTAGCTTCAAATTTGAAGCTCCTTGGTCGCAGCAGGGATCTAACATATTTAGCTTTTTTGTCCAAGAAAAACCTGTTTACCACAGTTTGCAGTACATTTTACAGAATGTGTACAATAAATGTGGTGGAGGGCCTTGGATACTTCATCCTTTTTTCGTCAATCTTAATCTTTAACTGTGTAAGGTCTTCGTTTAGTCGTTTTACTCCCTTATTCGACAAACTCCTGTGCACGGTACAGCCAGAAATAGACAAAAAGATTAGATCGGCGATTATTCTAAAACGAAGTTTTGAAAGGTTGGTTTTGAAGAATTCAGGAAAGAAAAGTGGCCTAACTTTGACGTTATGCAGCATTTGTCATGAATGACTGCTTCTGTGCTTGCACACAAGCACACCATGTAAATTGCTCCCAATTCGCGACCACTTTAATTTTAAGAATTTGGCATATTTTATTGGTAACATTAGTGACGCGAACAAAAACAAGGTAATAGCATAATAGGTATAAGAGTGCAATAGTATTTATGAAAAAAGATCCGGGGTGGTAGATCGATTGTAGACGAGTTTCCACCAGACTAACAACGGGAGTTGAAAACAGTTAAAACTTTGAAACAAAGACAACGCGTAAGGCCAAACCTTTCAACCCTTTAGAAACACGACAGCAAAGTGCCTTTAGTAGACAATCACTCATGCATGGAGTTACAGAGGTAGAAGTAAAACTTTACAAAACATGCATATGCGCAAAAATTTAGGTTAACAGCACTGCTTTCCTAGTATTACATCTTTTCTACAGGAATGTTACAAAGAAGCACGGAATTTTAGCGGTGAAAGACGCATACTTTACTCACTCTTACTAACATGGCGTTAGTTTGAGCGCCCAAATGGACTATTGTCCAATACCACCATAGCAACGACAAAAAGAAAAACAACATATGTTTAAAGTTTCGTCAAGATACCTTAACAAATGTTCCCGCAAACATCGACCGTACAATCAGATGCATTAAGACAAGAGAATGCGCGGGTAAAACAAACGAATCACCTTTTCTACCACCAAAAAAAACTGCAAAGATCCTCCGCGACAACTTCTGCGTCCTGACAACGAGAGTCCTGGTTGTGGAGTGAAGGAATTGTATGCCGCACCTTCTTATGTTTCAGACTGTCCTTTTATCGCCACAACGGCCATAGGATATGTTACAGATTGATTAGCATATTGACGACAAGAATAGCACTAAGCCGAAGGGGGAGGTCATCACCAAGGTGGTGTATTAAGTGTCGTCTGACAATTGCACGAGAGTCAACCTTGTGCCGCTTTTACTCTGGTTTTCCCGCGCTTATTTGGTCATGTTGATTTGATTATATGGATGACATCCTCGCGCGCATTAATTTTCGTTCGTTTCCAAGAAAAAAAAAACATCACAAGGACTACGAGTATACTACACAAGCCCTAGGCAGGTGAAATATCTCATCCTCATTTAAGCATTAACCAGTCACCGCCCAAAAAATCTCAAAAACAACAAAATGAAGAGTATCCAAAGCTCTTTAAATCTATCCTTACTACTTTTCTAACAGGATTGACTACGTGATTACAAGAAGAAACACACGACGTTGCCTTGGGAAAATTTCATGGGCGGTGGCTGGCTTAGCTACGTAATGCTTAAATGAGAATGAGCTATTTCACCTGCCCAGGACTTGTTTAGTATAGTCTTTTTGATGTTTTTCCAAACCATAAACGTTTCGGCCTAAAGTTTTTGTTTTTAAAAACAGCACAAGGAGTATACTAAGCAAGCCCTAGGCAGGAGAAATAGCTCATCCTCATTTAAGCATTACGAAGCTAAAGACAGTCACTGCCCACACAATCTCATAAACAACAAAACGAAGAGCTCGAGTATCCAAAGATACTTACTACTTTTCTAACAGGATTAAACGATTACGATTTCAATACAAGAAGACATACACTGTGTTGGCTTGAAAAAACCCCCAAAGAGTTATCTTTATAAAACTCTCTAAAACACTTCTTTAAACGCAATCATTCCTTACAGGTAAAAAAGTGCCCCACTGGCTTTGAATGGAGGAAATTCTATATTGTTACCTGAAACTATCACGGTATTCTCTTCTCTTCTGTACAGTTGACATGGGAGTAAACGCTTTACAATAAGATAGATAGCCGTAAACAAAGAGCATAGAGACGACCTAAACAACGCCATTCAGAGGGGGGATATGAAGCGAAGAAGTGTAAAGACAACCCTTGCTATAAATGAAGCGAGTAAGCCCGCCCGCGACACCATGCATGCATGGTAAGGTGAATATGTGCGGTATAGAAAAACCCTAGAGCAAGGCGTAGGAACGTCACAATGCCTTAGCCGCTATCTGAGCAGTGTTGTCCGCAATGTTTGAGCCACCATTTACACCTTCAGTTTGTACATTAGTAAAACGTTGAAAGACCCAGTTACCGCACGGATCTAACATATAATCTTAGTTGTCCAAGAAAAACTGTTCACCGCTGTTTACAGACTTTTAGAAATGTGTACACTTAGTAGATGGCCTTGGACACTAAACAAACTTAAGTTAACAATTCAAATCCTTTTTTATTCATCAATCTTAAGCTAAAACCGTTTCAAGACTTCGTTTAGTCGCTTTGCTCCCTTAGCAAGAATCCAGCAAACCTACGAAAAGCCCGCACATGCTAGTACAGCCAGAAATAGACACAAAATATTAGATTGAAGATTATGCTAAGACTTGGTAGTTTTAGATTAAGAAATAAGAACATTTTTAAAGGTTGGGTTTGAGGAATTCGGGGTAACAAAGGCGGCCAAACATTGACGTTACGCTGCATTTATCATGAATGACAGGTTCTGCGCTTGCACACAAACACACCATATAAACTGCCCCCAAATCGCGACCACTTTCTTTAGGAATTTGGCATATTTTACTTATACTTTCCAGAACCTTTAGGAAAGCTGGTGGTTGAAGTTACATCTCGAAGGAGTCGTCAAGAGGTTGGGATTTGGTTGAGAGGATGTCCGCTGTTGTGAGGGCTCAGATTTGGACACAATCGTTTCCCAACCTACCCATGACTTGCTCCAAATCCCTCCTGAATCTGTTCCAACCGAAGCGACTTATTCCAAAACGTTTACTATTGTGTATTGGTCGTGAAATGGTTGTGACGTCGTCGCGAAAGATATAAACGTTGCCTGTATAACGGGGCCGACTGCTCCCAACCTGCCCAAAGTGGGTTGCGTGAATTGTGTTCGGGGTAATTTCATGGGACGGTTGGAAATGTATATACAACACTGGATTTACGTCTAGATTTGAGTTGATTAACGAAAGTTTTAAAAAAAGACAAAGGACAATCTTTTCAACCCTTCAGAAACATATTTAGTAAGGTACCCCAGTAGACAAGCACTCATGCGTGGAGGTACAGAGGTGGAAGTTAAGTTTATAAAACATACATGTGCTCAGAACTTCAGGTCAATAACATTACTTTCTAGTTTTCCTTTTTTCGTTAAAGAATATTACAAAGAAACACGGAATGTTAGTGGTAAAAGACGCACACTTTACGCGCGCAGTACTCTTACTAACATGGTGTTTGTTTGAGCGCCAAACTGGACTATTGTCCAATTGGGAATACCTCCATAGCAACGACAAAAAAGCTTCGTTTCGTTAAGATACCTTTAACAAAAGTTCCTGCAAAGATCGACAGTATAATTAGATGCATGAAGACAAGAGAACACACGGGTAAAATGAACGAGTTACCTTTTTTACACCCAAGAAAACCGCAAAGATCCTCCGCAACAGTTTCTACGTCCGGTCAAGGAGAGTCCTGGTAGTGGAGTGAAGGAATTGTACGCTGTGACGCCGCACCTTCTTATGTTTCGGACCGTCCTTTTATCGCACCAACGGCCATGAGATACGTTACAGGTTAATTAGCATATTGAAGAAAAGGATGGAACCAAGACGGAGGGGCGTGGCTCGTAAGTTATCCTTGAAGGTGGTGTATCAAGTGTCGTCGGGTCTCGGGTCGGAGTTCATATCTGACAAGGGTCTAAGTAAGTGCGGCAGTAAATCTCCGGATCTGGGTGGTTGTCACGCTAAGTTTAGCTCCTTGCTCGGTGATGGTTATAGATAATCAAATAGTTTTCATATTTACCGAAAAACCCGTGGTTTGTAGTATTTTCGGGCGTGGTAAAGTTGGACGGCCAGCGAAGCGTTTTTGGTATTAGTCCGCGAGCAAGGGTGACGCGGTTTTGTCGCCTGATGACCCAAATAGCTGCGTTCTATATGCATTTTCAAGGGATGTGCCTCACCGAAGATTGCGGAAAACTTATCGCAACAACCTATACTTTTTTTTTCGTTTTTCCGAAACAGGAAGTAGTGAGCTTTTTCGTCATATAAGCCGTTACCCAGGGAAAATTCGTTTTTGCTCAGCAGCTCCGCTGAAAAAAGTGTTAAAAAAACGGTATTTTTCGGGTCCAAAATTTACATTTCACAACAGTTTCTACCCAAAATGAAGAGTCAGCAGACGATACCCAAATACCTATCGGAAGCCGGCTGAAAACCTCTGTTCACTGGTATAATAAGATTTTCAGGTCTACTTTTTATGGCGGAATTGTAGCCCTTCGGCCTGGGGGTGTCCGCCGGACACAAAAATCGTAAAAAAAACTCCGGTCCGAGACCGAAACGGGAGAAGACTTTTCCCAACAAACCAAACAATTCAGTCGGTGGGCGAAGCTGTCTTGTATTTCTGTTACTTTGTAACTTGATTTGCAAAATCATGCCCGAGGGCCAATTTCTTGTACAGTGTCAAATAAAGTAAAGTAAAGCAATATGAGACGTACAACTACTGCCTGATCAACTTACAGTACTACTCCTAGGCCTTTTGCTATTCATATGATAGGGTTTGACTTCTTTTTTGAAGGCAATATCATTCTGTTATCCGTATTAGTTTAATTTAACGCGCGCTAGTTTGATTTTTTTTACGTTTGTTTAAGAAATTTGTTTTAGCTCGTCTTTGTCTAACCTAATGTAGCTTATCTGTGGCACTATAGTATACCTTACTGTATTTGAGCGCAGCGATGCTATGCCTATGCATGTCTATGTCCATTAAAAAACCTCCCATTTTCCTATTTTTTAGGCCATCCTTTTATCGCAACAACGGCCATGGGATACGTTACAGGTTGATTGGCATATTGAAGAAGACAATGGGACCAAGACAAAGGGGTGTGGCGCGGAAATCATGCGGTGTATCAGATGTCGTTCCTACAATGGGAGAAGAGCCTACCGTGCGTAGCTAAAGCCCCTAGAACACATAGCCGAATATGTCCTCCCGTACACTGCCGAGCTGCCCCCCAAACCATGGTTAGGAGTAGGTCGGGAGCAAGGTCAGCTGTGTTTGGCTGGTGTTCGGCGAGGTCGGCTACTGTTCGGCTGCGCCAGCCGAACGTTTCAAAATGTTTAACACATTCGGGTGTGGATGCATGGGAGGTTCGGCCATGGTTGGCTGGTGGTTGGCTGGTTTTCGGAAGTAGGTCAGCAGTGTTCGGGGGTCAAATTTGAGTCAAATTTAACTGCAAAACCAAAACGACTGACCATAAACCCAACAAACACAATTTAGGGAGTAGGCGAAGCTGTATTGCATTTTTATTACTTAATATATCACTCTGTTTCTTACATTAGTTTGATTTATTTTACTTTTGTTTAAAAAAATCACTTAAGTTCGTCTTTGTCTAATCGTATCTAGCTTTTCGGTGGTGCTGTACTTGGGTGCTACGTCCATGTCTTTTTTTACCTTGCTCCTGATTATCTAATACAATTAGACAAACAAAATCTACGTAAAAAGTTTATTTCTTAATGTATGAAAGTCTTTGAGCGATCTGTTAGAATGTTTGGTCGCTCAGCGATTGACTACGTTCTACTACTTGGCATTAGCAATCTGTATCTGTTTAGCCGTATTAACCGTCCTTCTGCGTAACATGCACACACGTGCCTTCGCAGGCACGCGGCGCGGCGGCAGCTAGCTATATTACACCGAACGACCTGTTAGTGTTACACGCAATCTTTGCACATCTAACTGCAGGTGTTCTTTAAAGCGTCATCTAGCGATTTAGAAATGAACTGCAGCTACAGCTGCCACCGTTGTAGCCACCAGCAGAAGTGTGACGCTGGCGTGGATGACGTAGGCAGCGTTGTCAGTGTTACAGCCATCCGTGGTGCAGAACGTCCGACAGGTCGTTACCCCCGCCAGGCTGACGCAGCCGTTTCCCGCGCTCACCGCCATGCACCCCCGGGAGAACCCGGTTAGAAACCCCGCTGTGATTGGACGACAAAAGTACGGGAAGACTTTATTAACTTTATTACATTGAAAGAATACAATTATTACATTAAAAGACTTTACTATATTAAAAGAATTTTTTAAAAAGGTAGACACCTGCCACTACAAACACCTGCGCGCTATCACAGGTCTTCAATAGCCAAAAATTAAGCATGGTGACTAATGACACGCTGTATAAAATCTGTAACACAACACCTCTCTCCGTAAAAGTTTAGAAACTCAGGTGATCTGTGTTTGGACATGTCCTCAGAATGCCACAATACACACTTACACAAAAAGCCATGGAATTCTCAATTCTAGGGTCCAGCAGATTCAAGGCACGGAAACTGTGTCAGTCTAGATCAGTATGCCGAAGGGAGGCTTGAAGCACAGAGAGCTTTAGGCCCTCCTACAATAGAAAAGAGACTCCGAGAGCCGAGAGCTCGCGAGATACAAGACACAGTGGAAGAAGATGAAGAAAGACTGAATGCAGGTGCAGGACGTTTCCACGGTTGCAGATGCAGATAGATAGATATAAACTCACAATGAAATTCACAATGAAAATTCACAAAAGCTCTAAATATTTCACTAAGGTATGAAGTTCTTCCATTACCTGTTTCCACTCGGGCGGTGAAGCAGTAGTTGTTTAGATTGGCGGAGCAGTTCGTGGCGGTTGATGACGTATTCATAGCCTGGCAATCTGATAGGCTGTCGGGGATGGGCGCCACGCACTGGTTACAATTCAAACCTGAAAGGGGGGGGGGTAGATTTTATGTGTTTTCTTTTCTTTTCTTTTCTTTTCTTTGATCATGATTTCCCGGTCTTAGATTATTGGAATAAAAAAAAAACGTTTTCTTTTCTTTTCTTTTCTATAATCATCCTTTTTTTATCTGATTGAAATAGAAAACTTTGATAACATTTATATAACTTGACAATTGTATCGAAATGAAATTTGGTACGATACTCAGTTCTGTATTCAATCCCCCATACTTACACCAACAAAAAAATGAAAATCTTTGTCTTACTGTTTTTCCGTACCAGTTAATTCTTATACAGTATATCTGTATGAAGCAGTCATAATGATTTTATATACAGAACCGGTAAAATGAAAATACAAGTACTTACCTCGAACACATGTTACAACACATGCCAGAAGGGAAACCAAAAAACAAAGATCACGCGCCATCATGAGTCTCTTATACAGCTGTGAATTAAATCAGAACAAATATCAAATACAACACGGATAGCAGACTCAATCATATATTGTAAAAGGCAACGCCTTTATGCAAACAACTAGGGGGAAAAAAATCAAATTTTAAACCCGTAACGCACGTCGTGAAAGTATGGATAAAAGCAATTCTAGACTTTAGACATGTTGAGACTAGTCACCAAGTACGTATATATAGCAATATAATCAGTATATTATATTCTTGATTTGCTTGTTAATCCAAAACATACATGTTATTCTGTGTGGCTAATCCTAATCCTAGCATTGAACGTAATCCTATCACACGCAAGCACTAATATAATCTCCCCAATCCCCCAAGTCCTCTTTTCTTAATTTCGTAAAAACTCATAAAATCATTGACACCAATTCATACCAAGGATTTGTAAATTAACCCATATAAATCCGTGTTTCTTTGTATTAGGGTTATTTTGGTGGAACACACACACCTCTCCCCACATCCTTATGGTATGTAGGTAGGTAGGTAAGGATCTCCATTAGTGTGTCAATTCACACTATTCTTCCTGGAGTCCTGGTGATGATGTTAATCACCATGTGGCTTATACGAGACGGGGTCGCCAGGCCACCATCCGGGTGATTTGAAGTGAATCACCAACTCCCAGACAGTAGAATTTGTACCATCGCACACCGGGGCATGCCCCTACTCTTTTTCGAAAGGTATGGTGGGTTCTTTCTTTACGTGCTCGAGGTGTGGCTCTCCCCAAACACGGGACCTCCATTTTACGTCCTATCCGAGGGACGTCCCTAACCGAAGCTAGGTACTCATTTACACCTGAGTGAAGTGAGGAAAGTCGTGTAAAGTGCCTTTCCCAAGGGCACAAGATCGGTGACATGGGTGGGGATCGAACTCGGGACCTCTTGGCCCTGAGCCGAAAGCGCTACCGCTGCGCCACCGACCCCTTATCCGTTACGAATTAAGAGGTCAAGTGCTGCGCGTTAGCATTCTACGAAAGAAAAAGGTTTTCTTGTTCGACACCGTGTTACATAATCCCTTACAAGACGTTACAGGGTTACATAGTGTTAAATATCCACCTGGCATCACAATTTTAACAATTTACAATTAAAGAAGCTAATAGAAAAATATAATCCAGCTCCATACTCTAATGTGCAACAAAACTAACTCGGACAATTGACAACAAAAATATACGTTATAAAAAGGCGAGAAAGCAGACTAGAAAAACATATTATATCACGTACCCCCACATAGCAAACGTTCCCCCCAAATTCAAGCAAATGAAAGATAGGTTCAACTGTACATGTAAGAAATACCTTTCAAATGGTGATGTGAAGATATTAGACAAGAAATTCTCTGATGTAACTGCGCCTGCGACGACAGCAACGAGGAAACTAAAAAGGACAACTTCCTGTCACTGTTTTTCTATATCCGCGATGTTTTGTTGATGGTTGTTAGGCAACGGCACTTAAAAAATCCACTTCAAGAAAACGGAAAAGGTAGCAAGTCAGCCATGAAAGTAGAAAGGGTGTGTTGTGATTTTGAGGATGTAACGTGAACGGTGATTGGTCAGAAACACTGTGACGTCCACTTCAAAAAACACACTACAAACCCATTAGCCGGTGGCTACGTGTTTTGCGGTATGATGATGTCATAATGATGTCATAATGATGTGATGTCATGGTGATGTCATACCAATTCTATTTCCTGGTCCTTTGATTCGCCTCTTCATTTGTCTTGGTTGAAAAACAAATTGAATTTTGAAAGAAGACCTAACCACCTACCAAGTTTTATGACAATCCATCCATAGCTTCTTGAGCATGCTAAACAACATACACACATACATACACACACACACACACACACACACACACACACACACAAACACACACACACACACACACACACACACACACACACACACACACACACACACACACACACACACACACACACACACACACACACACACACACACACACACACACACACAACCAAAAACCGACCATTCCGAATACAACACCTTGTAAAAACATAATTCCTTTTTGGTGAAAGTAAAAAAAATACTTACACCATTAAGGAGATAAATCAGCCCCAAAATGCTCAATTTTTTGCAATAGGAGTTCACGTGTGACCGCAAAACAACCACTGCACCCTATATCTGCTTGGATATATTATAATTTTAGCACGTTATGAATTCTCTGTCATAATTTCTTCTATTTTTGACGGATCCTATAAGATGTTCGGTTCAATTATTTCCCTATCAATGGGGTAAAAAGAGGATTACGAAATTCGGTGGTTAGACAGGGATTCGAACCCCCGAAGTCCGGAAGCAGTTTGGCAAACAAGGAGGCCACGCAAGCAAAACTGCCTTTAACACACAAATACCAATTCCACACGTTTGTTCTGAAATGCACGATATGCTAAAAAGTGCTGGATGGCGTCAGTGGGTATGGGTAGTTACGCGCTCGAATCCTAGGCGGACTCGAACCCGCGACCATTCAAATCCATTTTGAATAGGTAGCTGAGTAAGCGAAGTACCCACTCGACTAAGCCAGCACCGAGGCTGGGTGTCGATGCGTCATTATATACCTGCGGTATGCAGGTCATAGGTCAACGTGTGCGTCATGACATGTCGCCATGGAGACGAAAGGTGAATGACCCCAGCATAGCGGAAGGAAACACCTGTACAATGTGTTGCGCCCGTACCTGCGCTTATAAAATCTTCTAGATCAGGTAAAAATAAATGATAAATTTTATTTAAGGCCAAAGACAATCCACTGAAAAAACAAACACACGACCATACTAGTCCACCAGTTACACGTTCATGTATATGTTGTGGCTGTCAAAATCGCCAGATGGCGTCAGTATATGTTGGTATATTTTTATTATATTACCAAGCAGGTTTCCTAGTAGAGTCCGTGGTCTTTCTAGTCTCCCTTCGCCTTGTCGTCAATTCTTTTATTTGGCCAGCCTCTCTAACCCATGTCATTAAATCATGTTTATTCTATCCCTGCCCGTGGACTTAATTTAGCGGTGAATGGGCCATAATATGACAATATTTCATGAAACATTGTTATCATTTTATGAAAATGCTCCAACCACTTAATAGCCTCATTCGACTTTCTCAAGTGTTTTCCCTGTACACTCTCGAATGACGTCATCTTTGACCTGTGACCCCCTACCCGCTGGTATATGTACCGTCAGACTAGGCTACGTATTCCGTGCTGGCTCAGTCGAGTGGGTACTTCGCATTCTGCAAACCTGTTCAACAATGGGATTCTGAACTGGTCGCGGGTTCGACTCCAGGGTTCGAACTCGCAACTACCCAATACCCACTGACGCCATCCAGCACTTTTTAGCGTACCGAGCCTTTTAGAGCGAGCGCTTAAAATTGGTATTTGTGTGTTCAAGGCAATTTAACCTGCGAGACCTGTTTAGCATCATCAACTAATGAGCGCTTGGTTTGAAAATTATATTTTACATGTTCGTAGCTCATTTAAAACACTTGAAGAGTCGTGTCTGTGTGCATACGAATAATACTAGTACCTTGTGAACAGTTTCCGTATAGCTATAGCTGTGTCTAAAATAAAGTGTGCGCAATAGATGGAATCCTGATGCAACATTGCCAATTAAACACCCGATCGATACTGCAATGGATTAATTTTGAATACACTATACGTGCCTGATATATATAAGGGCCCCTTTCCACGTCGGTATTGTTGGGCTGTAGCCAACATGGGAAACATCTGAGTGTTTTTGAAATCCGAAACTCAAGTATCCTCAACACCAAACCGTTGACTTAAAACCTCTATAGACTAAATGAAAACAACACAGACGTGCCACAACATACGCACTCGACAGTCGACAACACTCGAACGCGACAACCATGGTTGAAGAAAACACAAGAGTACTCTCCAAGCAGAGGTTTAGGCTTTGGCTTATTTTTGACGTGTTGTGGGCGTTTTTATCGGGCTTTGTTTTTTGTACACTGGTATCTTTTTTACGCAGGCGGCGTATTGGATACTGTCTGGCAAATGGATACATCCTGGCCAATTTGGCACTGTCTTTGCAGCCACCAAAATATCTGCTTGGAGATTAACCAAAGAGGACTGAAAGGTATTTTCTATTGGATCAGCAAAGTTCACTAAGCGAGAAAGTTGTTTTCACAGGGGATTAAGGGATCACGGACAACAAAAGTCGTCAGCAAACTGACTCAGAAACAGGCGCGCGATTCGCTGCGTATTTACAATGGACGTTTGTTCCGGAAAAGAAAGCTTTATGTGTGGGTCAGGAAAGAAATGTTGCAACTAGTTTTGCTTGGAATGTGCTAAATAATGTTACAGAGACATCGGCGTAGAAGTTGTATAATTTGTAAGAAATAGAGGTTCAATGTGGCAATTTATTACTGAATTGTTTGCTTAGAAATACCCAATGGGTTAATGGTATGGGTCAGGAAAGAAATGTTACTGTTTTTTTTTGCTAAAGCTAAATAATATTACACAGATATTGGAGACGAAATTGTAAGAAATGAAGTTCAATGTTCCTTAATAAGTAGTTTATTACTCAAGTGTTTGCTTACAAAAACGCGATTGTTCAGAGAAATAAAATATTCAATGTAGGATTTCATCATACGTTAGCTATGCACGCAACAAAAATGTATTATTGAATGCTGATTGCAACCCTGATTTTCAAGGTTTTTGATATAGAAATCTATGGACTAATTGGCGCCCAGAAATAAAGAATCAAGTAACAATCGTGCAACAAACATTCAAATGGTATAATCATACATTAATGATACAAGACTATGATTACGGATCCCTAAATGCAACAGAATGTTAACAAGTATATATAATTATGTGTTTATAAGAACCATGATTGTTTCTAGATAATAGAACACTTTAACAGATGTATCCGCCATTTTGGGTTCTGTAGGTAAACTAGAAGGTCAAATTGTGAAGGACGAACCACTTAACGAACCACTTAGCGGTCGATAAATAGCTATATTACGGCGAAACACAGATCGCAGAGTTCGATCTGCAAACAATTAGTACATTTTTCTAGATAAAGGTGTCCATACGTTCTAAGTGTTCCGTAGCCTTGTAGTGTGCATGTCTGTATTGTCAGGAGTTGTAACGTTAACAGTGAGCGAACATATCCGGTTGAGACATTCGACCCTTATCAAAACATCGAGGATACAGATCTCCGAGTTAACGTTCTGGCACTTTTTGTTCTCCCATTCGTAAGTTTTTGTTGGTCAGTCCTGTCGTCTGCGACCCTACCAAAGTGCAGTCTTCTCTCCTGTTCGATCGCTTTTCGAACTTCTCCTTGTTGTTTGAGCCTCTGTGCTCTGTAGGCGTAGTATGTTTGACCCAACTGCGGGGTGCAGTCGTCTAGATTCCACATTTTTCGCCCTGGAAACGTCATGGTCATTGTACATGGCTTGTATCGCCCGTTTTCTCTCTTTAGTTGCCTACCTGGTGAAGCTGACAACACTTCGAACGACGTTCTGTTACCGCACGAACACTGGAAAGTGTCCTCTGATTGCGCGGGGTCGAACTGAAATGTGACCTCTCGCTCAGGAAACTGACAGGACTGAGACCTCACCCTCTCTTCCTCTTTGTCTAGTCTCTTTAAAATACCTTTGATTTCTGTGACATCTGCAGTCATCGGCCGAACTACATGTATCCCCACCTTTTGCGAGTTCTCAGTAGTAGAAACAGCTGGGTAAGTGTTTCTAATAAGGGTGTTTTTCCCGTTGTTATGGGAAGGAAGGCAGCCGCCGCAAACATGGCAAACCCGTCGGACAGGTGCAGATCTAGTAGCGCGGACGAATTTTCTACCAGCTTTACTCTCCTTCACAGAATGTCCTCCAAAAGTTGTTGAATTTTCCTCAGAAGTTGGGAGATTTTTCTCAGATTTTCTGTCGTTGGCGGTCCGTGACGGTTTAGGGAAAACAGCGCCATGTTCTTCTCCCTGCACGCTCGGTTCGTGTCCGCGGAAAGTCGGCGATTGTTCTCGGTCGTGTAGCGTATCGTCGTGGCGCTGTTTCCACAGCATGGCTGCGGTGTCGTCTGCAGAAATCCCACACTCCTGCAGCCGCGAAACGACCACATCCACCGCGTAGGGCGTCCACACCTTCTTCCTAACCTCATCCAACGTAACCGCAGACTGGACCCTTCTCAGCTTCGGGCACCGCAGAGGTAGCATCGCGTACGGGCGGGTAAAATGTTGTGTCGTCTGCACACGTACACTGGCTACCCTCCTCATGTCCTTACGTAGTCCCGCTGCGAACCCTTCAACTCGCATATCCTGGTTACCACACCCGTTCGGCTTCATACCTCCAGGCGGGAAGTCCTGACTAGAATATACACCTCAAGATCGTCCCTGTTGTCTCTCGTGTCACGTGTAAGACGGTAAGGTGTCACTTGAGTGTCCTGCATACGATCCTCACATTTCACCTGTCGCGCAGCATTCCAGCACACCTGCGGTTGTCCCTGACAACGCTACCGACCAGCCGTCTTCAAATATACAACGTTTACGTAGAATGTCTCCACTCCCTGCGTTCCGCAGCGCAACAAAAATTTGCGTTACCGCCACACACATGTGGTATCCAGGGTTCTCACGAATTTGTAAGGTGCCAACCTCGCGCGCAAGCGCCGTACGGACGGTCCCTATTGAGGAGACATCTGTTGACAAAACGTTGTAGGCTCCATCGACCCAAAATAAATACCGGCGGTCCCAATTAGTGTATAACTGTTCTTTCGTCACCGCTACTGCGTGACAACTTGATTCAGACCACCTGTATAGCTGTAGATCTCTCAATCCAGGTTATTCGTCCAGAAAATTAGGTTCTTTCATTCCTTTACAAAGACTGTATTTCTTTTTGACAAACCGGAGTGTTTAGCGTAGAGAGCTGTGTGTATTTATGGCGTGTTTATACCGGCTAAACTCTAAGCGAGGCGGAACGATACTTGACTCGAGTTCTTTGAAGACTGCCAGGTCCACACAAACGTAAACGTTGCGCGAAAAACACTCGAGACAGCTGGTAAACAAAGCTGTGTGAGGGGACGACAATAACTCAGAGTTTGCTGTAGTTCACGGCTTGTTGACTGTAATTAAGGATGGACGTGACTTGAAAAGAAAATGGATTATACTCCAGACGTATTGAACCATTGCCATGGGATATTTAATCATTGAAACATTGGCGCAGTGGGGGACATTATGTTCGCTCGCCTCGGAGGTATTGAATATTGTATGCGTGTCAGGTTGGGTTAGATATAACAGGAACAATTGTAGGTGTGTGTATGCATTCAAACTCGCATGACATAAGGATTTACACGTCGATTGATCAAACTAAAGCATCCAAATGTCATGAACACTTTGGATCTTAAATTATACCAAGCACTGTAATTGCGAAATTCTAAAAGCCTATACGACATTCGTTTATGAGAGGCCATCAAAAGGCCCAAATATACCGTAACTGCTTTCAAAGTGATATTTTCTGCAAGTGATGTACTAGAACACAGAATATTGCAGAGCGATACACACACAAAAAAACTGATAGACATTTTGCTCTATTGGCCCTTCAAACAACTCTTACTTGATCGTATGTCGGCGCCCAATATTTCAAACTGTACATTGATTAAATTGTCTCGTTGTGCGCTACATTATTGTGTTGTTTTTGTTGGGGGCCGTGTCTTTATCTTAAAACTATTAAGAAAAGAACACGACTTCATATTCACGCACAAAGATGGCCAGGTATGTAGGTTAGGGCTTACATTCATGATAACTAGTGCAAGTCTGGCGCCTTTGTGTCGCCAATATTACAGCAGTCACGCAAGAAAGACACCGTTAATAAACCCTTTCTTTGCACCAACAAAAAGTTGCGATACGATCTTAACTCCGGACTTTATTCTTTTGAATCATATTCCGTGCGGGTCATTCTCTTTTATTACTACGAAGGCCTTTTTATTTGAAATGTAAACACTGTCTCCGCTTGCAAGCTTAAAGAGTAAAACCCTAGCAGCATAGAAAAGGAACAAAGGGATCGGTTTTGTGATGGCAACAATAGTACGAACAAAACATCTAACGTGTAGTTGAGCGTCTGCAGTTAAATTGAATGTCGACAGATGTCGTTGTTACGTTAAACGACTGTAAATATATCGGGGCTTTTAAAACACCCAGTTAGTGTCGGTAATGTCCAAGGTGCTGAAATTATCATTAGGGTGCCGAAAGAGAGAGAGGGGAGAGAGAGAGAGAGAGAGAGAGAGAGAGTGTGTGTGTGTGTGTGTGTGTGTGTGTGTGTGTGTGTGTGTGTGTGTGTGTGTGTGTGTGTGTGTGTGTGTGTGTGTGTGTGTGTGTGTGTGTGTGTGTGAGAGAGAGAGAGAGAGAGAGAGAGAGAGAGAGAGACCAAACATATGCCTCTGTTTTCACAGAGAAAAAAATCTATCCTTTTCGCAACGCGAAGCACAACCTTCTTCACTATCATATAAATACGGCATGACAACCTCATTTCTCTGCGGTGTTTCCGACCGCATCGAACCGTAAATCCTGGCGGCGGATTGGGCGACCTTTCCGCCTCCCGATATCCCTGTCTGGGGGGAACACGTCCACCGTTCAGACTTAGTTACCGTCAGAAGGAGTTACTTCGTGTATCTGCCAGACTAGCTGTCAGTATACGTAATGTTCAACGGTTGGAAGGACTCGCAAAGGACTAGCCTCTACCAGGCTTCAGAGGTGGCTGGACTCGAGAGTAGAAATTGGCCAAATAGACAGATAACGTGCTAGAGGAGTTGGTCCGCTAAAGGAGTACATTTGCCGCTCCAGAATGTACTCCTTCAGCGGACCAACCAACCCCCTGCCATGTTATCTGTCTATTTGGCCAATTTCTACTCTTTCCAGCCGCTTCTGAAGTCTCGTAGAGGGTGGCAAAGGACAGGATAACTTTAGATTTTGAAGCTATTTAGCCACAACTTATCAACTTACATATAGAAATGTTTTGTGAAGAGATAATGCTATTGTGATTGCTAATTTTGCATCCAGGTTATGAGATACACAAGAAAACTGTTACTCAAGCAACTGGATAGATTTGAAAACTGTCAGACGTTTCAAGTAGCATCCACTACTTTTCGTCAGTGAGTAACGGAATCTGTAGTTGAACAGGTATCTATGCAAAAACTATGAATTGATATGTAAATGAGGTGAAGACATATTTTAGACAGTCCATAGGAAACAAAAAAAAGAACTTAAAGAAAAAATCTATCATCATTATGTATTCCGTCCGTGCATGGTTCGTTTGGTTGTCTCACGGAGGACTCGAACTCGTGACCCCTGATGCCCAGGCTTCTCTCCGTGTGGATTACGCACGCACCTTACCGTGACCTTACGCTCGCTTCGGTTCGTCAGTTCTGATGAAATTTATTCAGGTCAGCCAATCAGGATGCAGGACACGTCTGCATCGAATCTTGTTGTTCCATTTCTTTTCTTTTTCTTTTCAGGAGTGACGGAGTCAAGGGCCACTTTCACTGAGTTCTTAACGAGTGAATTTTTAGTTCTTTCAATCATGATATCTTAAATCGGAGAATAAGTGTTTAAACTTTAAATGTCCTTCCAACATCCTTCATCAGTGAATAATGTTTAAATAATTTAAGAATTTAAATTTCAATAATTTAATAATTTGAATTTAAATAAATAATGTAAACATTATTCACTGATGAAGGATGTTGGAAGGACATCTGAAACGTTTAAACAAATAAACTATTATCCAGTTGTAAAGTTTAAACACTTCTTCTCCTGTTATGAACCTGGATTACTAATATTCACAAGGATATCTTAAATCGTTTGTATAGTCCCTAACTATTTGTATATAGTGGAGTACGGATTTCCTTTTATAAAAAGAACATAATTCGGGCATGAAGCTTCATACTCGTCCTTCAGTTTCTGAATAAACTAAACAAAACTGCTGGTACATGTATATAAAACTGAACTAAATAAACTAAGATATCCGTAATGCTGTCTGAGAATTCCTCTAGTTGCTTGGTTTATTTTGTATTACGTAATGTTCTGCCTGGATGTCTAACTAACTAACCTTTGTCGATGTGCGAAGCTGGCAGTTCTAATTAAACCAGACATGCCAATTCGCTTAAGTAATTGTCCCGGTGGGGGTTAAGAGAAGAGAAGCGTCCTGAATGATTCCATATTTCTAAGCCCACTGCTCATCAGAATAAACCTGCGAGCCCTGGCTACACTCCCACAAGAACCGACATCTTGTATTGGACGAATAAATTCGTGAAATTAGCTGAGACACCGTTAAGCATTTGCCCTAGAAGAGAGACTGACAGAGAGAGAGAGAGAGAGAGAGAGAGAGAGAGAGAGAGAGAGAGAGAGAATATGTGTGTGTGTGTGTGTGTGTGTGTGTGTGTGTGTGTGTGTGTGTGTGTGTGTGTGTGTGTGTGTGTGTGTGACAGAGAGAGTGTAAGAGACACAGAGACAGCATGTTATATACTGAAAAGATTATCACTCACTATTATATTCATTTTGAAATTCAAATTTGATCACTACTTCCCATACAGATTTCCAATAGTCTTTGCCTCATACAGATTTTTTCAGACGATTGATGCATGGCGAGGAAAGTACCCCCTCCCTCCCACCTGACTGCTTCCTCTTTTTCCCTGCATTTATTCGAAACCATCGTTACACTTCTAACCCCACGTGATGTACACATTCTAACAAAGAGTTGTTTTGTGTATTGTTGACTAAAAGGTTAATTGGTCGGGAAGGGAATTTCAAAATAGAGCCGTGTTTGTGATTACACGAAAGCTCCGTCTGACGTCTTTACCGACGTTCTTACGTCACACTTCTTAGAAACTGATCTTCCTTTTCGCCTTAGATCTTTGTATCAGAAGGTGGGAGTATTAGAAAGGGCTTGCGCGCTGATACAAACGCACAACCTCGTTAAGGTTACTTCGCCATGATGAAAGTGGTGTATCCCAGCAACCACTGCGGTCGGACGTGACTGAAATGAGGCTCCGTCAGTTTTCAAACGTAGATTCGTTCTTAAGATCTTACTAGTAAGCCTACTGAAGGTGGCTAGGGCTGCAAATTAAAACATGAAGGCCCAAACATTGCAGATAGTAGTAAATCTTTGTGCTAGGATTATTGGATATCACTGAAGTAACGCTGTATGTGTGTGTCTTTCTGAGTGTGTGTGTGTGTGTGTGTGTGTGTGTGTGTGTGTGTGTGTGAATATGTGTATGTCTGTATTTGTCTGTATCTGCCAGATCTACGGTATTTAGGCAGACCCAGAGTGTGTGTGTGTGTCTCTCTCCCTCTCTCTGTGTGAGTGTGTTAGTGTGAATAATCAGAAACATGAAGGCAAAGAAACCTATGATAAAGCGACTACAATGTATGGCCATATACTTTTACAGTTCCTTTTCAAGGACTATATCTATGTTTACATGTTTTCACGATACAGGTTTGGATGTGCTAAACAAATCATGTCTGTTACAGTTATCTAAGAATCTACAGACAGATGTTTCACGTATCATGTCGCCCCTACACATGTACATAGCCTGACCTTCACAACTTCTGCAAGCAAGCATCTGCCCAAGGTCACAGCTGATCCAGTGTTCCATTCTGCTGCAGGATTATTAAGTTCCAGTGCGGCTCATGTAATTTCATTACTGCATGTGGGCGTACGTAATATTACTGCGGCACAAACCTTCTAATCACTACAGCTTTCAGACCAATCTGTTGCTCTGTGTGTGGCCGGCAACGTTTCTATTTGATAAACATTCTTCTATCGTAGCCGGACCTCATGATTACCCAGTCTAATGCATGATGAATGTATAAAGCAAACTCTATCTGCGACATGGAAACGAATGTTGCTTTTGTAGTCTCTAGAGCAGGCTATATGACTGGGGCTTTTTTAAGGGGGGGCTTTTATAATGCGTTTTTTTCCTTCGATATTTCACTTATAGTAAGATATCAGACTTGTATCACTGTTGTTGTACATAGAACTTTATCACCGTGACCTGTACCTAGCTTGTAAGGGTATAGATGTGCTAATGAGGTCTTTCTTTCATTCATTCATTCATTCATTCATTCATTCACCCATTCACTCATTCACTCATTCATTCATTCATTCATTCTTTCTTCCTTTCTTTCTTTCTTTCATTCATCCATTTGCACTTGTGTTCTTGTGTCTGCGCTGGGCCTGTGGAAGACCCCGAGTTCGAATAGAAGTGATATTCTATCAAAAAATTGCAATATAGAGGCGCAAAAAAACAGGCGTACAGCTTGCGTAGGAGGGAAGGTATTTGTATCATTCGGTGTACGTACATGTATCTTTTTATTATTTCAACATGCAAAGAAAAATACAATCCATAGTGGTGACGCACTCAAGCAATATGCTTATATTCACGTCACCACTGGACTTGAAATAAAAATTACATCACAGACATCAAGTCTCATGTATCTGTCTATCGCTACCTCATGATTACCCATTATAATGCAGGATGGGTACGTAAAACAAACTCTGTGACATGGAAACGAATTTTGGTCTTTGTTTCATCTTTCATGCAGTATCTATCTAGCACAGCACACAGTACTAGTCATGTGTCCATGATTTTATCTCTCTTTAGAAACAGATTTTAGTGTAGATATGACGTTGTGGAGTCCATTAAGAAACGCGGAGACAATATCAGTCACATGATTACAGCAAAGATTACTGACGAAAAAGGCAGAAGGGGGACGATAACCTTAAAGATAAAACAAAGAAGATGGAAGAAAGATCACAGTAAAAGCAATGGAAGCACATTACATGTCTTACTGGGACTATATATCTAAAAGAAATGGCAAGTTCATTACAACGATGAGTATAATATGTAGTCTCCTTCAGGCTAACAACGCAGGCTGACAGATAATAAAATTTAGCCAAATGGGGAGAATAATTGGCCAGGGGAGTTTGTCCACCATGGAGCTTATTTGCCCACGCTTAACGCGGCACACTTCCCTGGCCAATTTACTGGCAATATTTAAAATCAGTCTGCAAACAGCTCGCACAAAGAAACTTCGCAATTACTTTCTGCACTATGCAATACGGCTCTACAATAATAGACTGCAACACTGAAACTGTGTGAAATTGTGTTTTTTTCTAACTTGTAAATATGAATGATGTTACTCTGTGACAGATGATGAGTAGGTTTTTAAGCTTTGCTCAATGCATATCTAAATGTTGCATTTTGTAATGAGGACGTAATTCGGGCTACTCAGGCCCCAAAGTTCCTTTCTTAAACTTTATTAAACAAACAATATTTTTTGCTTTTTTTGCCGAATACTACTTGTATGTATGACAAAAATCTGTTAAAACGATCTACGGTGTGTCCTTTTTGTGACCTAATCACCGCTCATCACTCCCGCGGGAACACGTGTCCTTCCGCCCCATCAAGCACAATTACCGTGAAACCATCTACGAATCACTTCGCCGCGGGAGAATTTTCAATCACTCTGCTGATCGTTAAAAGGTCGGGGCCGAGATTTTAAAGGTTGTAATTGAATAAGGGGAGCTCCTGACCCTACGCCCCGCTGTTTCGGTTCTGTACTATTCCATTTTATGAGCCTAAACTACATTAGGCGAGACTGGAATGGCGTTCTATGGATATCCAGCTGTGTAATATGTGATGATTTAGTCCGGGTTCGGCTTAATCGGAAAAATATTGACAGGAAAGTTCATGGGTGCCTCGATTCCTGTTTTTCTACTTTTGTATTCTGTCCGTTCACAGTCGGAAAGGCTATATAGTTCACTTGCAAGGAGAGTTAACTTTACTTATGTTCGAAATGTAAATATTTTTGACCTCTAGATGATCAAAGATTGAAAAAAGAAAGAAAAAGAGAGATAGAGAGAAAGACGGTAAGATTGAGGAAGCTTGCAATGTTTCTTTCAGGATTGTGACGCACGATTTATTCTAGTTTGTGCATATATGGCAATCTTCTTATTTACATCACTTTTGATGACCTTATCAAATATATGTTTGTAATTTTCATGCCCATGTATATTTTTTTGGTTAACCTTCATTTATATTTCTTCCATGTACACATCCCTTATGATCCTTTCTTGTCCGATCTTCTTTAAGGGATTGTACGATATTTAACAGAGGAGGGTTGCGCGTTTTGTAGTCCCGTTAAAATATTTAAGAGCCTCCCTCCCCTCATTAATATATCGTACAGTCCCTAAGTTAGACAGACTATCCATATGTCTTCCTCAGGCTACGAAATGTCATCAGTCCCAGTCATGTACTGCGCTATTAGTAAGATTAGATTTAATACTAACACGTCATACTTATGTAAGGTAGTTGTCCTCAGAATTTGATTAAACCTGAAAAAACTACTTTGAATAGCTCCATGTCAAATCACAGGTACGTGTTCTAAGATAAGGAAATAAACCACTGTTTCGAGTTTAAACAAATAAGCTGCATCTGCTATTTTTTCGTATATATGCGTGGCACTAATCGCCCAGGGCTTTTTCTGTTTACCATCTTGGAGATTACTACTACGTCATACCCTCCAGTCTTGCTTGCGGCGCCCCCATTCTTAGCAGGAAATGCGCACGGCCCGTAGTTTATGCAAATTAGGTTACAGAACTGGTTCGGGCCAGTTCGGTCCAGCGCAGGCAAGCGAGAGCAGCTTTTCGTCGAACACACAAGAAGAAGCGGGTCTGCGGTCCAGGTCTATACCGACAACCAGTCTTTCTACCAGCTACATCCAGCGTTTTCTTTCTCCCTTTTGTGCCACTTCCACCCTACACTCCAGGTAAGAAACGTTTTTAATCTACTGTGCGTGATTTTTGCAGGTTTTCTTGAGTGTTTCGCCCATCTGGGCGCTTTGAAGAAGCGACGATTCTTCGCGATGTAAACTCGCAAACCGTTACTTGGCGTGCACCATTCTCTGGCTGTCAGGAAGAAATATGACGTATTGTAATATTTCGGGGCGACATTTTCGAAATCGATCGCTGTTGGTAGCCTCCACCAGGCTTTCCTAGGGGCTTGTGGATAGTAGAATTATTTTGGCACAATAGGGTGAATAATTTAGCCCGCGGTAGCCTGGGCGCCAGACTGTTGCCAGGGCCAGTATACAGGCCACCTCCTCGGGTTCAGGGCCAAAATGTCCCCAAGGAAATTGCCCGTGTATGGCCCTGAAAACTGTCTGGTATCGAGGCTAGCCCGCAGCAAAGCAAACCCTATGGTGGTCAATTCTTTCTCTCCATATTTGGCTAAATTTTACTATTCTCCAAGCAGATCTTTTGGTGGTCGCAAAGACAGTATCAAGTTGGCCAGGCAGTATCCATTTGCCAGTATCCAATTCACCACCCACCCAGTACAAAAAAGAAAGCCCGACAAAAAAAAGCCTAATTATAGAAATACGCCGAAAAATAAGCCGAAGCCTAAACCTCTGCTTGGAGAGTAAAATCTTACTATTTCTCAACTAGCGTTGTTAGCCTGGTGGAGACTACGCGTAGACATATGCACTCATCTGTAGCGGTTGACCGACGTTTGATTCATTCACATGATAGGGGTAGTCTGGAATTCATCCTGTCTGGGGTATGACTAGCCTCTACCAGGCTTCGGGAGGGGGCTGCAAAGAGTAGAAATGGGCCAAATAGACCGATAACACCAGGGTGGGGGAAAATATAGTCTCTAGCGGACCAAGTCCCCTGGCGTGTTATCCTTCTATTTGGCCCATTTCTACTCTTTTCAGGCCCATTTCTACTCATTTCAGCCCCCTTCCGAAGCCTGGTAGAGGCTAGGATCTGACATTAGCCTCCTAGTAGGCTCTGCGACTGTTGGGTTTATGGTTTTATTTCTTATGGCACAGAGCCTGTTATAAAGGAGGCTAGCTAGTTCTTTGTTTTATTCAGGATCTGTCTGCCGCTCCGAGCAGTACTAGTTATGCGTCCATGATTTTATCTCTCTTTAGAAAACAGATTTTAGTGTAGATATGACGTTGTGGACTCCATTAAGCGACGCGGAGACAATATCAATCATATGATCCCAGCAAAGATTACAGTTCTGACGAAAAGGTAGAAAAGAGATGATACGAAAAGCCCCAATCGTAGAGCCTGCCTAGGAGGCTGAGGAGTGTAATAGACACCACCCTCTTGTCACATCCGCTAGCTAGTCTTGGCTGGATGCCAATGTAGCTAGGTTGGGTTGGGTTGGCGTAAAAAAAGATACCAGTGGCAATGCAAAAAAGAAAGCCCGATAAAAAAAGCCTAAAAAGACGCCAAAAATAAGCCAAAATCCAAACCTCTGCTTGGAGAGTACCAATGAGTGGTGTCAATAGTAAAATTTCCTTGGGCCTGGGGACATGTTGGTCCCTGAGCCCGGGAGCTAGCCTGTGTACTGACCCTGACAACAGTCTGGCACCCAGGCTAGCTGAGAGGGTCTGTAGTAAAATTTCCTTTGGGACATGATGGCCCTGGAGCCGAGGAGCTAGCCTGTACACTGTCCCTGGCAAAAGTCTGGCACCCAGGCTAGCCCTGGAGCCGAAGAGCAAGCCTGTATACTGTCCTTGGCAACAGTCTGTTACCCAGGCTAATTATATCTGAGAACCCTGAATCCAGTCTTGCCCGGCTTCCAGCGGTCCGTACCTGGCCCGTTTCCAACGGCCGCTTGTAACCCTTTGAAACCTGGCTGAAGCTAACAGATGTGACAAGACGGTTACACACATGCACGATATGTGTACAAGGTTTGTTACATGTCGTATCCATGCCGAATCTTAAGATGCACACAATCTTCTTGTAAATATCTGGTGAAAATACCTGTAAGTTTGGGGAAAACAAGACTTAGAGAACGCTCATGCTACATGTATCTACTAATGCAAGAAGAAGTAAGAAGAAAACGGTTGAAGAACGCACAACTACACACCACGACAAGAGACTAGTCACTAGAAATTGCCCTGACTCCAATTTCACGGGAATTGGGTATCAGATGCCATTGTACACCCCTCCAATCCATTTTGGTACACCCCAAAGATCTTAATCATTATCAGGTCGCAATTTACGGTGCATTATATTGTATGTACAGAATGATAGATTGTCCCCACACTAAGCACACCCAAATGCAAATGCAACACAAGTATGATAGAAGATTAATCTTTACACACCCCAAAAAACTACGCCTGGACTAGCCCCTATTCTCCTAAGCTTTAAATATTTGGTCCGGTCTGACATATGTGGGTCGACCAAGGCGTCCGGGCTAACAAATGTACGCAGCAGCCAGGGGCTAGTAAAACATACTCTCCAAGCAGAGGTTTGGGTTTTGGCTTATGTTTTTGGCGTGTTTTTACGCTTTTTTATCGGGCTTTTTTTTGCATTGGTATTTTTTTTTTTACGCCATCCCGAGTGCAGAAAAGAAAGCCCGCTAAAAAAGCCTAGAATCACGCCAAAAAGAAGCAAAACCCAAACCTTTGCTTGGATCCGGAAAGTAGTAAAAACCTTCACGCACGAGTTATATGCCCCCAGTTGGCTTAATATTGATGCTGTGCTTTTATACATCTAAGGCCAGACGAAAAAAGAAACATTTTGAGCTTTTGGCTTCCCCCTAAGACCATGTACATGGACGCCAAATCCCATATATTCCTAGGGAGTATGACTTTTTCCTACCAACCATTATCCTGGATCTGAATGTCTTTTAGAAAACTCCCACGAAAACTACGACGTTAAGACCGTTTCCTGCCACTGTATATCCAGCTTATGCACGCGGGAGAAAGGAACCGAAATCACACGTTGTGTTCTTTTGTTGTAGGCGGTTTGAGATGCTCTGGAATACTACTCTCCAAGCAGAGGTTTGGGTTTTGGGCTTATTTTTGCGCAACAAAATTTCAGTGAAAAAAGAAAGCCCGATAAAAAAGCCTAAAAACACGCCAAAAATAAGCCCAAAACCCAAACCTCTGCTTGGAGAGTACTGGAATACCATTATGCTTACTGTTACAGTCGAAAATGCAGACCCATTCAAACCACTGCGTTTAGAAAGAAAACAACTCTATGTTGTTTATCTTTTCATTTCTCAGTCATTGTAGCGGTTGAATGAACCTACATGTAACGCAATCACAGATTTTCCAATTTTTGGATTGTTTCGGATAATGTGCTTTTGACACTGACCATCATAACGAACTTAAATTTTAACACCAAATAACATACCTACACGCATTCAAACACGTATTCAGAAAGAGACCCTTCTATTCCTGCTATTCTCCTTCTTCACCCAGCTAATCTAGAACCTGAAGATTAAAAGAGGCCTAACCCATGCAGGTTTACTAATTTATGACTCACGCTTTGTTTGAGATAATGTGCATTCAGCACCAGATGAGAGTCTCCCATAACATGGTTAAGTGATGATTATATTTCCCGCTGTTCTCTCAGAATACGAACTAAAAATCCCACGGTACCTGTAAGAGCATCCTTGGAGTGCTTTTACCGTCATCCTATTATAAAAGAGGCCATATTTCAAACGAAGGAAAGCCAGCCATTGAAGTATACTTGCCCCTATCCTACCCACATACTGGAAAATACAAGCTCTACAACAAAGGCAATACACGAACGTCGTCTGCAAAAAAAAAAAAAAAAAACATTTATCCAGCTTGTTGATAAACATCTTGATAACCATATCAATACAAACACCTGCGGGTGTGAATGTTATTCTAATTAGCCAACTAATAATGAGATCTTATCAGGCTTTTATCTTATCTCCTTTCAGATTTATCAATTATGTCTGCTTCAATAAAGACATCGTATTCCCTCAAAATAATCAGAAATTTAAGAATGTGAAGAATTGAGTGACTCAAAATATATGGATTTCTAATTTTTGTTTCAGTTTTTTTGATATTCAATACACGAACGCTACTACTTGTGTATCAATTATGTACGATAAGGAAGAATTACCTGCTTCAATGAAGGTCTTATTCCGTGAAATATTCAAAACAAGGAGGTCCTAAAACCTCCTTGTTCAAAAGTACCCAGAATCTTTATGGACTGAAGTTGAACTACTGAGTGGCCCATGTATTGGTTTCTAATTTTTGTTGCAGGTTTTTATTCCAATCACGATCGGTAATATACTTTGTGTACATGCCCCAATCCCTTTAGGATATAAGCATGCAGACACCCGCAGCTCGTTATTAAAACACACAGTGAAAATTGGGCCACAGCTATCGGTTTGAAACGTGACTAAACTACGATTTTCCCCAATCCTTGCTGTCATGGCGACGTTGAACTCATTTGCATAATTGGATGGTAACGGGCATCGATTTTAATCATGCGGCTGAGATTGAATCAGCGCGTTTCTGGGGAGGCCATGGCAAAGGCTTGTACCTTTGGGTGGTCGCTGGAACAGAGGGAGTCTGATCAACTCTCGTGGGAGTCGTCGTGAGGAAACTTCGTTCGTTCTCGCGGGAGTTTATCTATTCTCGCGAGAGTTGGATCGTGTTGAGTGCGTACATGCCCGGATGTGCTGCGCAGTGAGCGTGGTATCATGCATATTTGGAAGATTATTGCACATTTACTAAGATGTAAATTATAATTCCCAGCATCTTTCTTATCAGAAAATCAGTCATTTCGTATTCCTAGCATGGTCGTTTTGTATTCCGATGGTAAGCTACTGAACCGATGCATATACATGTAGCTTTGGTAAGCACTGAAAAATAATGAATGTCTGAAACATCGCCCACATGCAACATGAAATAAAAGCAAGCTTCTGGCAATAGTTGGATGCAAACGTGCAGTCTAACCTTCCTACGGGGTGCGGATCGTAGAATTCAGTAAAAAAAAAAAGGGAAATAGTTGCATGGCCAGGAGAATCAGTCCGCGGGAGGTTTAATTTCCTCCTCCATCGTGAAAAGGCTGCCTAAAGGAAGTGACATGTGTATGAAAATGGTGGACGAAAGCGCCGTGTAAGCACAAGTGTCTACTGGGTTCATGACCGAATGTAACGGCTGTTCGAAAATTAAATCAACAGGGCATGACATAGTATGATTCTAACGTTGGATGACAGCAGCCTTCTAGCACAAGCGTCACAAATGCTACTACTATTTCAAAAAAGCTATGTCTATCCCAATCTTACAATTGTACAAAGGCAGCTGGCTTAAACCATTAAAAAGCTGAAACGTTTTTCATTTTAAATTTGTATAGGCTTGTGGCGGCTCTACTTTGACACAGTGCCTACTTTAAGCCCTGCTGAAATTGCTCTATTTTGTTTCGCCGCTGGGACTAGGAAATGCGTATGAAAATGGCCGACTCTAACTGTAGCGCGGGTGTGTTATAGGTTCCTGCCAGCTGGAAATGGCTGTTCGGGTATTAGATTTAATAGGACGGCAAGGCTTTAGTGTTAAATGATCCCTCGGCGCTAATATAATCGACCGTTTCGCTGTAGGACAGTTAATATTCCCAATAGAGGCAAGAGTCTCGTTTCAGATGAATTCATCTTTACAGTTTATACATGTCATATATCAATTTCAATGAAAATACGTTACGAGGCCAACCTTAGTAAATCAGTGTGAAACTTGGGCGTGATACCTGCTTCTATTTTCTATCTGAATACATATCGGAGGGAATTTTTATGATCTACATGTACGTTCTACCTGAAAAATAAGACATCAAACAAAATAATGTTTCCCACTGGTGTAAGAAAAATGATTCACCCATTTACAGACCCAGGTAAAAGCTGGAGCTCTGGTTACCATTGAACACGACATGCCTTGAATCTTAAGTCTCTGACGTCTATATCCTTCCAGCGCATAATCTGTATTCTAAGAGGGTGTTTCGCCTCAAAAAGCCTGCTCACTGGATGCGGTAATGTGACTTGTAGGCGCCATAGTACATGTAGGGGCTTACCGCCAGCTCACAAGAAACAATGCAAGAAGAACTCAGTAAAAACTCACGGCGCCGACGGTAGATGTAAAGATTCATGACATGAATAAATGAATAAACGACAAAATAAGGAGAGGAAACAAAGGAGGATTTTGAAAATCTAAAACGGTTTATGTGCATGTTATATGATTTCTGTTGCTATCCCGCAGCTAGTAGCTGAAAGATTACTAGATTTTTCTCATTTATTCTTACAGGCGAACACTGCATAAAACGACACAATGAACTATAATAGAAGAATATTAGAATCTGAGAAGGTGTATGTTCATGCTATAGAATTTGGCTGCTATCCCCCAGCTAATTGCTAAAAGATCACAAGATCTTCCTCATTAATTTTGACAGGCGAACTCTACATACAGCTCGAAGACAACGACAAATCGACATGATGAATTCAGATGATAAAGGAAGAATATTAGAATCTGAGAAGGTGTATGTTCATGCTATAGAATTTGGCTGCTATCCCCCAGCTAATTGCTAAAAGTTCACAAGATCTTCCTCATTAATTCTGACAGGCGCTCACTACATACAGCTCGAAACCAACGACAAATCGACATAATGAATTCAGATGATAAAGAAAGAATATTAGAATTTGAGACGGCGCATCACGGTTCATGTTATAGAATCTGGCTGCTATCCCCCAGCTAATTGCTAAAAGTTCACAAGATCTTCCTCATTAATTTTGACAGGCGCTCACTACATAAAGCTCGAAGACAACGACAAATCGACATAATGAACTCAGATGATAAAGGAAGAATATTAGAATCTGAGACGGCGCATGTTCATGTTATAGAATTTGGCTGCTATCCCCAGCTAATTGCTAAAAGATCACAAGATCTTCCTCATTAATTTTGACAGGCGAACTCTACATAAAGCTCGAAGACAACGACAAATCGACATAATGAATTCAGATGATAAAGAAAGAATATTAGAATTTGAGACGGCGCATCACGGTTCATGTTATAGAATTTGGCTGCTATCCCCCAGCTAATTGCTAAAAGTTCACAAGATCTTCCTCATTAATTCTGACAGGCGCTCACTACATACAGCTCGAAGCCAACGACAAATCGACATAATGAACTCAGATGATAAAGGAAGAATGTTAGAATCTGAGACGGCGCATGTTCATGTTCTATAATTCGGCAGCTACCCTGCAGCTAGCAGCTTATTAAAAGATCTTAAGATTTTCTACATTGATTCTGAAAGACGAATACTTCTAATAGTTCTAATTACGAATAGTTCTAAAGGCAACGACAAAGCGACGTATAATTATGTTCATGTAATTGGAATGTGTAACCTTGCAGCTAGCAATCGAAAGCTCAAACGATGTTCCTCGTTAATTCTGATTGATGAACGCTACAAAGGACGTGACAGACCCACAAAATGAAGAAAATGAAAAAAAATGGCTTGGTTTATGCCAATGTATCTGTGTAACCGCCCTTCGGCGTAACACACCAGCTTCGTTGCACAATTCAGCATCTACCCAGCCGCTAGCAACAGAGAGATCTAGAGATTTTCCTCATTATTAATTCTACAAGACGAATGCAACATAGCTCTAAAGGCAACGAGCCAGCGCAAGCTAAATCATCCAGAACGACCGAGTGTCGTAATATCGATGTTCAACGGCAGGCTGATTCATGGTGGCGCCCCGACATGTTGTTTGTCTTCCTACTGACAAATGTCTTGTCACGACACAACGGTATTACCTGCACAAGTCGGCCGTTTTTTATCCGTCATCTATTCGTGAATCTTGGCACATATCGATAGCGTTGATATGCACTGTCGGAGTACTTTGCAAATGAGGCGTCCCTGCGCAAACAACGTTACACAAGACCTAAGGAATGGCATAGAAAACAAGCTGAGTTGGACCAAAATTATAATTTGCTAAAGAATTTTGAAAACCTTTTTTATTGGAGGGGCATTTTGGTAAACTTAATAAATGTGCTAGCACATGAAGGTGAGTTTTTCTGACCAGAAATCCTGAAAGGTGAGATTTGCCTGTTTTTGCATAGGTTTCAATGCGTAGGACCAACTGTAGCGTCTCCCCTAAAATGTCTTGTAGTTTCAAGGTCGAACATATTTCCGCCATATTGGTTCCGCCATATTGGCACGCGCGGTGATTGATGGGAACGTTTAGTCGAATTAATGTCTAATAAAACACACGCAGCAAATCGATCGATATTTGGAGTAAAATTCTTTCAACAGATCCTGAGATACGTGAAAGGATGTAATATATCAAAATCTCGGGAACAGTAACGGCTGTATTGATGACATTTAAAAAGTCTGCTGACTGATATTTTCAACTATGATTTTGAAAACGCCCTGGCCCCTCGCTTGGGGAATTTCCTAGACGAGTTTTAGTCCAGATATAAACGGTAACTTCTCTTAATTTGAACTTAAGGAAAAAAACTACCGTTCATAAATGTAGGATTTGTAAATGGGAGACCACCCTAACACATTAACAGCATCCTGATCGGAGTCTCTGTCGACAAAGACTCCGATCGGGATCTCTACTGGTAGAATCGCCGATTCTACCAGATCGGAGTCTCTACCCTGACATATATTTATATATGATATATAATATACATAAAAAGCAACTGTTTATATATCTTTGCTGCTTTCTATCGCTGGAAATTGGGGCCATAATTCGGATGTTAAATCTTTAAAATCCTAGTCCGTAAATATACGAAGTTACGTATAGGGGTTGGCGTGACTTTAGCGCAAGGTATCCGCAAATTTTCACCTGCCCTGAAATGTCGAAGTCTGACAGATAGTCGATGAGAGACTGGGGGCCATCTGTCTTGCTGCTGTCGGCCGGTATCGGCTTGAATAATCACCAACGCAGCCTGAATAAGTAACCGGCGCCAATATTGCCTTGCGGGAAAATGAAAGTTACACTTAATAAGTTTTGCGTTGAAGCGCGGGGTGCGATAAGAGAAAGTCGATTGAAAAGCGATGAATGTATACGGAATTGGATGAACGCAGACTAAATGTGATTAAAGAGGCCTTTTTAAGGTAATAAAATCACTGGAGCGAAGCGTGGCTGGCGCATGTTAAAGGCTCTGTTATATCAAACAATGCATCGGTATGAGCTACAAAAAATACTTAAATCGTACACAGGATTTTCATATTACGCCATTTGTGCCATATTGGAGTGCATTGTACACACGTCAGACCTCCTGCAGAATACCATTCCCGCTCGAACACCATAAGCCCCGCCCCCTGTTCTATTTCGAACTAGAACGGGGATTCGACGTATAGAACAAGGGGTTCGACGTGTAGAACAGGGGGTTCGACGTGTAGAATAGGGGGTTCGACGTGTAGAACATGGTGTTCGGCTGGGATTGGGAACGGTCTATATGCAACTCACGTCTTCGAAATCGATTGACCGTTATATGGAGGTGTCAATCATTTGGACTGCAATCTGGGAACAGTGGGCTCTTTTTAAACTGTTGCCTGGAGGTAAAACTAACGTTTATATTGCCAAAACTGTAATTTGTGTGTATGGAAACGTGTTATTTACCCTACAATTGTTGGAAAACATCGATTGTGGGGGTAACATATGGCTCTCAAAGAAGACATTTTGAAATTCCCCTTCAATGAATGAAGATGGAGAAATCTGGGAATTGAGACCTTTTAACTGCAGTGTTTCGCCAGCTGGGAAATAAGGAACGCCAGGTCTTATTACCTTCAACGGTCGCCACACCTGGCTAGGTCGATACTACCATCCAGCTCAAGGGACGTATAAATGCCACAGGCTATTACAGCATGTGGCAATGAGATGTTCAACCCCTCACGGAGCTAAGCAGTTCATTCGTGTTGCACTTGTTATCGCACCATTTTTCTTGGCGTAGGTGCGTTTCTCTTTCCGTCTATAACACTATATTGCAATGAATTCGTAATCCCCGTAAATACAGGATGCATCTCCGGCTTAGCCAGGCTCAGACTTGAAAGCAATATGATCCACCTAACATCATTCCCTCAAAAAGCAATAATGCTACCTGCAAGTCCGTGACAGGAATATAAAGAAGACAGAAGAATAAAGCATTAGGAATGGGAACAATAGATGAATTCCAACCCATAAAATTGCTGCGTCACAGGAGGGCTATGTCATTTCCGTAAGCAGGTTTCGAATATGTTCACGAAGGTGTGCAATGTGCATACACCGTTCGAAATAACGGAAATAACATAATTAATGAGAAAATGCCCCCCTCCCCCATGCACGTACACAATTTTGTTGGTCTGAATTGGTCTAATTCTTTGCAATTAAGGAACTAGAATTTCCAGACGAACTCTCTATGCAAAAGGTCTGAAAACAACCAACAGTCAGGTTGAATGTAATGATTGTTTGACGTCATGCTTGAACAGCGGGGGTGTTTTCTGGAGTGTTGCCACTCTGCTGTGCGTCAGAACTGACGTAAGGCTACGTCTTGTTGTTGCAAAATGATAATTTAATTACTTATCTCAATACGACACAAGAGTGCCTACCTCAGAAATGGAATTAGACCATCATATGCTTAGTCTGTTTCTATATATGTGAACGCGTTCTACCCTGTTTTAAGAAAACAGAAATAAATAAATACATAAATAGATTTGTATTTTTTTTTCAGAACGATGCGTTTCCTGTGCCTGTTCTCCCTTGTGATTCTTCTGGCGATGTGCCAACTGTCTGTGGCGGGACCCAAACGTGGCGGAGGTGAGCTTCACTGTCTTTTCTTAAATCTTTTAAGACACTTTTACCGTTACTGCTTAAAGGTTAGCAAGCATCAAAAAAGTAAAACAAAAATACTATAAGACTTAAAGACCAAAACGTGCTGGAGGTAAGCTTTCACGTGCTTTTTCTTAAATCTTTTAAGGCACTTAATGCTTTAACGGTTATTGCTTAAAGGTTAGCAAGCATCAAAGCAATTATTTTGGGAAACAGACTACTAAAGATTTGAGAACATAATGCATCGTATAGCCTAGGGATTTACATTTTGAAGGAGCTTTGTAAACTATAACGCTATGACATTTGGTAAATCCTAGTTAACCTTATATGACCTGTCACACCTAACCTTCACCTAACATCTTCAAGGCACTTTAGCTGGTTACTATTTAAAGGTCGAATATATTCTTCAATTGAAATGATTAAATGTTTGGTTCAAAAATGTTATATATTGCCACTTAACGTATTTGTTTTATCATTTTCCTCACTAGGAAAGCGTCAGAAATGTCAGTATGACATCACCAGGGGTGAGTGTGACGCTGCCACCAAGAAGATGACCATCACGAAGACCCCGAAGGAAGGGCAGCCGGAGGAGTGCGAGGTGAAAACCATGGAGAAGCGCTGTAGGGCCCCCAGTAAGTCCGCCATTTTATATTCACCACCAGTATTTTGACATCTGTAAGCCTGTTGTATTCAATACGCTGGCTAAAGCATCTGTCACACATTCACGACCTTTCCCAGAATTCGTTCCCGAACACCAGCTAGCCGACCAGGTTCGGCTGATGTTCGGGAGCAGTCTGACTAGATTTATTAAACGCCTACCTTTCTATACGAATCGAAAAGAAATTAAGTTAAATTTGAGTCAAATTTGACCCCTGAACACTCCCCGAATACTCCCGAATGCCGGAATGGTTGGCTGGTGTTCTGTTGACTTATAGCCGAATACCAGCCAACCATGGCTGACCCTTCCAATACCTGACAGTTCCAATACTTGTACGGATACCCACAACACTGAAATTTCCGATTTCTTGTTCTAGAAACGAAGTGCCAGTTCCAGAAGCCGACCATCACCCCCTGCGCGGACGGACAGCGCACCGTGACCCGCCAGCCTGTGGAGGGCAGCGACCCTTCCTGCCAGCCCAAGACCAGGACCAAGAACTGCAGGCCACAGAAGAGTGAGTAGAATATTGGGATTTTCTTAATTCTCTGTTGGATTAACTTGAAATTTAAGGCAGCCCAGGCTGGTATTCATGTTTGAGTGTGTCCAGCTGCACGATGGCACAGACTTTTCGAACCCGAATCATGTTCCACCATGTTCGATCTGACGTCATTCGAACAGAACACTTGTTCGATTATGGGTCACCGGTCTTATACACAGCCAGTGATTCTTCCTACCTTGCTTACTGTACGTTTCGATGTCTATCAGACACCTTCCTCAGAGCTTCTGACTGGAGTACTGCCACCCTAGTTACCAATTAGCCTGGACACTGCCTGGCCAATTTGATACTGAATACAGTCACCAAAAGACCTGCTTGGAGAGTATGATGCTATCGGCCAATGTACCAAAAATAAAGAAATTCGTTCATTCATAAACACCTAAACCGTTTTGTTTATCATGGGGGTTCATCTGTGTTGGTAGTAATCATTTGATCCTGTGTACCCTTTGTGTTGGAAAAAAGTTTAGCATCGTAACACGTTTTGTTTATCGTTGACGCAGCCAAGTGCACGTTCGGGCCGTGGGGAGACTTCGGGGACTGTGTGGAGGGAGTGAAGACCAGGAGCCGCCCCGTCCTGAGCGGAGACCAGGCCAAATGTGCCGCCAAGGCCACCAAGACTAGGAGCTGCCAGAACTAGCCTTCCGGACTGATCTACTGCTCAATTCTCCACACTTTTCTTCAGCATTGCAAAGATGCCAGACGCTTATTTTCGTAAAAGAAATTAACGATTACTATTCGTTTAAGGTGAAGGATATTTTAGGCTAAAACCGCCTTGATTCTTATAACAAAAAACTACGAACTTCATGTTAACAATCCTCTTTCTTTCTTAAAGATGAAGCTGTCTGCCTGGCTAATATTCGGTAAAGAAATTAATAATTCCTATTCTTTCAAGAAGGTTTTAGGCTAAAAAGTTTATTTTTTGTGGCTAAAACCCCCGTAATTCTTTCAACCTTAATTCATGTTTACTCTCTGACTTATTTTGGTTAAAGAAATTAACGGTTCCTATTCTTTGAACACCAACTACTAACTTCATGTTTAAACAGTATTACATAAATCCTCCACCTGATTGGTCAGTTTCATTGCCTACCATTAGATTTCAAGGAAACTGGCCAATAGGGGACCCTCTTGTGTTTAACATTCCTCACATTTCTAGATTTACATGGAGCAAAAGTGTGGAGAATCGCAGTGTACGGAAACAGACAGAATTGTGTCACAAGAGATTTGGAGTATTTTAGAAAAAAAGCTTCAGGCGGATGTCAGGCACGAAGGTAGAACAATAATATCATCTTGAATAGAGATTTTTCGCTTAAAAACTCACGAGAATATGTCACCCTTTTATTTACAGTATACTATACTTTATGTGTATTTTTTATTTTCTTGACGTAGACACAGAGAAATGTTTTATTACATATTTACATATTGTGTACACAACTTAGTACATTTTTTTTATTTTGTTGATGTAGATATGGCTAAATTGTAAGTGGATATGAAGATGAGATTGAAAAGTTATGAAAAGTTAAAACATATTGGAAAATTTAACCGTGTACAAATTTAAACAAAACTGAGCTTTTGGGGGGGGGGGGAGAAACGTATTTGATATGTCAGTTTTTGAAAATGAAACTTTACGTTGTGTCGGATTCATATCGTGTTTGAAAATTGATAGAAAAATTATTGATCATGGTGAAATTGTAGATTCAAAGTCTGATGTGATGTGAACATACCGAAATTAACAACGTCTTGAGTATTGAAATGATTTTTTTGGAGGGGGGGGGGCGGGAAAGAAATGTCGTTGTAACAATATCTAATTAAACGTTTTATAGAAAAAGCCATATATACACTCTACTTAATCCAGTAAGTATTACCAGTAGTGATAAGTATTCTCTTTCTACAAGAAAAATATGAAATATTCGTCATAACTGAATCCTCAAAATACATTGATGATTGACATTATAGTAAGTAAAACGGTTCTTTGTTTTGGCCATGTTCCACGGATTTTTTTTCTTCAAGATATTTCATTGTTTGTAGAAAGATTTTACAACTTACTTATAACGGTTGGATAGGTGCCAATGGTTTTACTCGGACAAAAATACTACAATTGCTAGTTGACTTCAAATTTAGTTCGTAATGTTTCATGATAAATTCATGAGAAAAAGTGGTCAACAAAACATTCCAGTACGAATAACATTCTATTAAGATAGACACATTAACGATGTAAACTCATTGACACCTCGATACCATTTTAATGTTTAATTAAATAAGTAATTAAAAGTTCGTACGCATTGAATTGAAGAAAACGAGATCATGTAACTTTTGATTGCATTGTGCACTGTACAAAGCCTTCCCCGTTGAATTCAAACTTGTCCGTGTTAGCAAAGCTCTACTTAAAAAGATACAGCCTTTGTGACAGTATATAACACCCTCACAGTATTATGTTCGTACTTTACACCGCTCTCTGCAAAACAATAAATAAAAGCCGTCATCTTGTGCAAAATACCGTCATCATGTCGTCTTTTTATATTGATATTTTGTATAGATATGCTTATTGTAAATTCTTGCCCGAATTGCAAGTAGTATGAAGAAAAATGAACAATGAAGTACAATAAATATAACGTGACACTAGTCTAACTTGTTGGATGGGACAGTTCCGCTTTTTTTCTGTATTGTACCGGGGTTTTGTGCAGACTGATGTACAAGTCAAGTTTCAAGTTTATTTATTTTACCAGGGGATACCTCAGATCCGTTGATCTGATTTTCAGGTATCCCTGGGCACACACATTAAAAAACATACATTCATAAAAATTACAAGTAGAACACAACAATATACAAATAATGTTACAGACATGTACATGTACAAAGCAGTCACAGTATAGGCACATTTAGTTCATTCATTTTCCAGGTTTAGTCCTAGAGTCTGCATTCCTCTACAGTCTGTTTTTAAATGCTGATGTTGATGTCAGTTGTCACTGATCAGCAGCAAGAGTACAGGCCCTTGGTACTGCAGGAAACATATAACCAAAGACGCCCTGCAACAACAACCACAACTACAACTACAGCTCTTAAGTAGCTCTGATGAAATTATCAAATGGATTGCATGCGAAATTCAACTGCAAATCATGCAGCTATGAAAACAAACAATGAACAAGGTGACACCATGGTTTGGGCATAGACAAAAATGGCAAAAGGCATGTGACAGGAACGTAAAATCCGAAACTGGGCCATTGAAATAATTCTACTTACCAGAATGACGTTATAAGAGTACTTGGGCTGCATTACCTCCCGTGATCGCAAGGTGGCGCCACACTCTTAACATTACATCACCCTTTGTGTGATCTTTGCCCGCATGACGTCAGACGTTGCCTGGCGACAGGGCCTCACGTTTATAAGGCTATGCCGAGCTGCCAGGAGCGTGCTGGCTTTGTCGTGTGGGTACTTCGTACACAATGGTTACAATTTGCACTGCTAATGCAAAGGACGCGGGTTCGAATCCCGCACCCCTTTAGACCCACTGACGCCATCCAGCACTTTTTAGTAACAAGATAATCTTAAACATATCAAACATTTTGTAAACCTAATAGTTTATAGTGATCTGTATAGTAAATGGTAGATAGTACTACTGACATTCTGATTACGTACTTGTTTAACAGTAGGTACATAGGGAAACATTGCGGCGTTTGTTGATTGTGCTGGCTTAGTCGAGTGGGTACTTCGCCCCTACAAAAAGAAAGCATGGTAAACGGAAAAACCTACGAGGCATTTTCGGACGTGGGTTCGAATCCCACGAACCCCACTGACGCTATCCAGCATTTTTCCATATCGATGTAAATGTAGTCTTTTAGAAAATGGCACATGAGTCTGTCTTTAAGTATGCATCATGCGCAGAGTTTTTTTTAATCAGTTTGATATTGATACTAATCCAAATACACGTGCCTTAGCATAGACATTCTCTATGAACTATTTCTAAGGTGGGGTCACCTCAATTACCGTAATGTTTCGGTGTAACAAGCTCACTAAATAAATGGGCGCGACGTGACTCAATAGAACAATGTATGTCGATATAAATGCGTTAGTACATAAGTTAGACTACGTGTTAGGCTAATACTTGAATATTGAGTCGTTGTAAAAGGAACTCTTGTAATGCAGCATATATCAACGTATCCATTATATAGAAGATTAGTGTTTCATTGTGTCTAGACTCTAGACATTGTTGACCAACAATTTTTAAAACTTGCCTTGATACACAACGACATATCCCATAGTCTCCATCTTACTTTCGAGACTACCAATTTCAAGATGTAACAGCCATATATGTCCAGTACAAACTTGATATGTTGATATGAAGTGAATTCGTGATATTAGTACTACTAATAATAATATTAAAAGTCCAGGCCCGTTTTTAATTGGGGTATAACAAAATAAAAAAAAAGAGGGAAAACTAGACGAGACAGGAGGTTTCTTAACTATATTTTTTAACTTTTCGACGTTACTGAGACATAGACAAAGGAAAGGGGACAGAAAAAGGCTCTGTAAGCCCACTTTCGACGGTCCAAAAGTGCCGACTAGCAGTTCAACCTACGATTGCAGTAATTATTGCAGCAGACTGTTGTGATGTAAACATGTTTAATTATCGGATACTGTTTTCATGAATTGCCACGCGAAGACCATCCATGATTTTGATGGTCTGTGCACGCTTAGATATAGTACAAAAGAATTGTATTGTTTGTTGCATCAGCAAATCCATCCAAGCTGACTTCATGTGTTGGTAGTTCTAGATAGCATTTCATATTTGTGCTTTTTATCTAAACGTAACCCCAAACCAGTAACGTCATCATGGCGTTTCTACAGACACGAAATCTAGACGGTTCAAAACCGCTCTCTAGCGGTTCAAATTATCCCTGCAGCGATGATTACCATGCAAAACAGGTACTTGGTCGGGAAGGTACACGGTGGTGGAGGTGGCGCCGAATGGGTGAGTGGATAGGCGAGCGCGCTGAAGCTCGAGAGGTCGAGGGTTCGATTCCTGGCTGACCTCGCGTCTTTGGAAAAGCACAATGCACGGCTTTCCTCACTCCACCAAGGTGTAAAATGGGTTACTTCCCTGTTCGGGAGGTAAAAGGCGGTGTAAGGAGTGCTAGTACTGCTCGGATAGCCTCTCAAAGGCATGGGAACTACCTTTTTGATATAAAAAGGATCGATTTGTAGCAGAAGAGCCAATTAAAGATCCCATATTACACCATATCCGCGCCACTTAAATTTATAATAAAGTTTATTTTTACAAATTCATGCCCGAGGGCTACTTGCAACATGACACAATGTATACAACATACAGACAAGTGGAACAAGAGACTTAACTATTTTATAAATTACTACAGAATACAATCTAAGTTTGTTTTGGGGCTATTCCAAACGCTTCAAGTATGGAATGATGATGGAAATATACCACAACATAGATGTGTTTGTAGTTGTAGATAGCATTTCATATTTGTGCTTTTTATCGAAACGTAACCCCAAACCTGTAACGTCATCATGGCGTTTCCACAGGCACGAAATCTAGACGGTTCAAAAACGCTCTCTAGCAGTTCATATTATCATTGCAGTGTACAATAGGTACTTCGTTGGGAAGGAAAAGGTGGTGGAGGTGGGCTCCAATGGGTGAGTGGGTAGGGAAGCTGACGGAAGATCGAGAGGTCGCGGGTTCGACTCCTAGGCAACCTTGTGTCCTTCGAAAGTCACCTAACACGACTCTCCTCACTCCACCAAGGTATAAAATGCGTTACTTCCCTGTTCGGGAGGTAAAACGTAGTGTAAGTAGTAGATGCGTTGTGAAGCCACTAGTACTGCTCTCCAGGCCTACAGAACTACCTTTTTGACATGTTATACAATATGGGCCAGTCTAAGCGCCACTTACATTTATGTATACACGATATCTTATACATAATTAGTCGGGTAAGTATACATGTGGACCTCATCTGTTTTTTCTCAACAGCTTTGGCCTCTCATAAAATTTAAACATAACATAAACACCATAACATAACTTTTTTTTTTCATGAAGACAAAAACACCCCGTTTCAGGACAGCTATCCCGGATTTCTCGGTTGGGGAGCAAGATAACCAAAATACGATAAGCTGCCCAAATAAACCGCCGTGGGTTCGGTATTTGAACACAATGCACACATAACAAAGGTCATCATATGCACCACAGCAACGTGAGAAAAACAGGGTGCAATACTGCGCCAAACCCGGTACTTATAACTCATTATACGGGCAAGGGTGAAAGTCTAATATTGACATGAACATTCTGGTGGGGGTGGTTATTCTGAAATAACATTCGGATCGGCTGGCGTTTTTCCCTTGGCGAGTCGTTTTATATCTCGTCTGGAAAACGTTTCTACACGTTTTATGATAGTTTTATTTGCCGTTGGCGTACCGTGTAGTATAAGTAGCACCTTTTAGCTCGACTTGGATGCAGAAATTTACTGGAGAACAAACCGCGAAGGGACGTAGAGCGTCTGTGCGGACGTGCCGTTTTGTGACAACAGTTCTGTGACACTTTGGACTGGAAAAAAGACGGCTCTGTTTAATTGAAGCTTTCACTGTCCTAGCCAGCCGGGACACATAGAAGTGTTCTCCGTAGGGCTACCTGGATAGTTCTCTGGCCGGCCGGACAACTCTGTTCTGTTGAGAAGACCACCACCACTTGTACAGTATGGGCCCAGAAGAGATCCTCATCCTGGCTGTTAAGGTGTTCTACCCTGCAGTCGTCATCTTCGGCTTACCCGGTAGGGCCTTCAACATATTATTTGTTTGTTTGTTTGTTTGTTTGTTTGTAACCAGTAAACCATATTTAGGCGTAACACACTAGCTTTGTGCAGTAATTACAAGCTGCATAAGACTGGCCTGTAAGGTTTGAAACACTCACACCGGGATGGACCCTTAGTCTTTTCGATAAAGCTTGGTGGAATCTTTAACGTGCTCGAGGTGTGGCTTTCCTCAAACACAGGACCTCAGGTTTTACGTTCCACCCTAGACCGAAGCTAGGTACTCATTTTCACAGTAGTCGAGTGAGGTGTAAAGTGCTTTTCCCAAATGCACATCTTATACATCATAGTTACCTTCCATAAGTACAGAATGAAGACTTGTGACTTTTTTACGTTTTAGTCAGTTGTAATGTGTCTCAAATACTACAAATAATAGAAACTCACATATACTATATTGGTATGTATAAAGGTTACAATTTGATGTTGAATGTTATGTGAAAAGCTGATACAATCATAGTGATACGTAGTACGTTGTTGTACTAACAAGCCCATTTGTAGCAAGCTACAGTCTTTAGAAACATATCTAATAGCTCTTTGATCTTTGTTCGATCGTTAAAGCTTGTACATTGTTTGACTGCAGCTAGAAGTTAGTCACTTCGGTATGCACCTCCCAAACTTTGCAATATCTTGTGGAAACTATGATCAAGTTGTTGCAGTTGCTAGAAGATCAGAAAATCACACAAAAATAAACGCTGAAACCTTGCTTTCAATCTTTGCACGCACGTATGGCGGTTAAAGTACTACGTTTTTTTTTGGTCAGAATTTTATGACTTGTGCTCTTATATTACTTTGCACTTATGAGTCCTTCTTGTCTCCTTTGCAGTTGTTGGTTGCTATGTCCCAGTCGTTAAGCAGTGCTCTGATGGCTCTGTATATATATTTTGGCAGCCTGTTCGATATAAAATGTAATGATAATGACTATAAATGGTTTATTAGTACTCAGCCTGACATCTGGACTTACTTTGTACCAACATTAACGTGTTAATAATAACGGTTGAAAGTCAAGCTAGTGGAAAAGGTTTTCAACTTTAAAACCTACTCTACACCTGTTGCGAAGTTTACGTCAGATGTTTTACTGGTGGTTCTTGTAACCATGGCAACATTAATATTTGACAGCTTTATCATTATAAACAAATTGCCACTTGCAAAACTTTAAAAAAGCCATAAAAAGTCGACAATACGTTTTTCGCCATTCTATCCGTATTTCCTTGTGGCATTTCATGCTACCTTTGACAACACATCATAACATAAAGCCGGAAATTGCTGTTATGTTGCATAACTGCTAACGTTTGTGATATGATTAATGTATTTCGTAATGGTGTATTTAGTGCAATGACCCCCTATAAAGTGTACAAATTTACCATAGCTACACTGACACGCCACGAATGTTTGACGACTTTTCTGTTGACATTATAAACAGTAGCCTATGAATGAGTCAGACGGTTTGCCACCAGGTATAGGGGGTTCTAAAATCCCATCCTTAGGTCAATATTTCCTTCATATGATTGACTGATCATTTCTTTATACGCTTTTCAACGTGTTGGACAGATAGTGATAATGATGGTGTTTATATAAACGGTTACATTTCGAGTTCATAAAAGTAGTTTAAGATTAGGTACGCAGGGAGACAGGGTGCGCAGTCGAGAATGCGACCTACTTTACCGGAGAAAGGGCCATCTGGGTTTTCAATCATTTCGTAAGCTTTTCCGTTCAAAGTACATGTTACTCTCTTTTATAGCATACAATAAACACTCCTTCCACGTAAATACACATATTTCAGCCTGGCCACACGTGTTGTGACGCTGTGTTATTCACGTTACCCGGAAGTAAACAAACCGTTTCCTCTTTATTTCCTGCTCAGTTTCTTCTGGTGAGAGCTTTTAAAAACATTGGAAGCAATTTTTAAATAATTTTATTGCGTAAGCAGGGACTTTAAGAGAACCATAAAACCTCACCCTGTAGCGCTTGTGACCAGTTGCCGGTGTCACGTGTTCGTAAGGTCGATAGTGATTGGTCATTCGAACCTGATGAAGGTTGTAGGGAAGGCTGCCAAAACAAAAGTTGTTTTCCTTTACTGTGTGGAAAAACAGTTACGCTCTTGGCAATTTTGATCGTAATGAATTTTAGTAGTACTATGCTAAACTTTATTCCAATCCAACGACCACTATCGCCTTCATCAGGATAAATGATGACCAATCACTTCCGAATGTAAACCCGTGAGTTACAGACACGTGACCTTGTTCACACGAGACTTTGCGGATATGTGACGTTAGCAATTGGTCAAACGTGCCAGGGAGTTGATACCGCCTACCGTCTCTGTTTATGGCTGGATTGATCTGATATACATAGCCTCCTTTTTACCTCTCAAAAAAAGATTAATTTTAATGTTAATGCATGGATATTTCCTGTTTCTACAGCAAATGCCCTGACGTTGTACATCCTGGTCCGGCGGCGCCAGCAGCCCAGCGAGGCGAAGACCACTCCGGGCCTGTACCTGATCGCTCTGGCTGTGGCGGACTCGCTCGTCCTCATCTTCATCGCCTTCATAGAAACGGTAGGACGTCAGGAGTAAACAAAAGATCTCGGCTCCCCCGAATGTCTTTCTTTTAAGGATTTTGTATCAAGTTGAGATACCAAAATTATCATTCAGCGATTGAACGAAATGTACTGTAATGACGTAATGGCTCCACATGTAAAATCAGTATAGGGGGAGGCCATCGATGTGAATATGAAGCAAAGGTACTCATGTAATATAGAGTATTTCTGGTCACGTTTAGGCATATATGATATATGACTTTGAACATCAGATACTCATGTTAACTGAAGAATACAAGGGCATTTATGGATGGTTCTAGGATTTGCACAGTCCGTGTTATCTGTACTAAATGTTGAGTCGCTACTTTTTGCTAACTTTTTAATTTGGTTGTTGTTATTGTTGTTATTCCAGGTGGTCCATTTTGTGATCCTTGACCAGCAGGTGTCCTTCGGCGGATTCTGTTCGTTTCTGATCACGTTCGACTACGGCGCACATAACGCCTCGATCTGGATTATCGTGGTCTACACTATAGAGAGGTGAGAATGATGTAGCTTTCATAATATAGCATCAGCTTAACCCTTCTCTATGATATACCATTTTGCTTATTATGAAGCAAGTTTGAATTGTGATTTTTAACACAAGAAATTGACTGTACAACTCCAGTCTTTGTCAAGGAATGAGGACATGTACACTCGAAAAATATATGCTTCATAATGACTTCTATCATGTACCAACACAGATAAACTTTCAAGATCAGTTTTCCTACTATTTCTGTTACAAAAAAAAAATATCCCATCACACTTATCGAAAAGAGCATGGGTTCTATCCGGTGTGAATGGTTCAAATGTTACAGTATGATCTCAGGTTTGACATCTTGAAAAGGTGATAGTCACCTGTTATGTCAATCCTTCCATAATGTGTGGTAAATCTCGGTAACTAGTAAACAAATACAAACATAACATCTTTGACTTCTCTTTCAGGTTTATCGGAGTCTACTTCCCCATTTGGAAGCACAAAGTGAGCAACCCGAGGACCGCCAAACTGACCATAGCCGGAGTGTACGTGTGTTCATACCTGCTCGCCCTCCCTCACTTCTTCGCAGAGGGGCCTGATACAGTACAGGACGGAAACAGGACAGTCTACCGCTGTTATTATGTCGAAAATCTGTCCGCAGAATACCGACTCGGGTTGATCTGGGGACAAACTGTTTTGTCCTACTTAATTCCCTACCTGGCCATTATTGGTTTTAATGGCATGATTATTTACAAGTTGCGAACCATGAGAAAAATTGGTCCAGGGCTTGTTCGGCGAATGTCTGAGGTCACCGCCACTGGTGCGTCCACCTCGATACAACCCCGAGCTGAGACCTCTGATTCTCCTCAGCGTCCTTTTCTGCAAAAGAATTTAGCTAAAAAAGAAACGAAAGAAGAGGTAGAAACAGGTGCACAAAATGTCGATGAATCGGGAAACTCGGACGAATCCGCCAACTCTCGCGACAAGTCTCGCGTGACCACACGTGTCGAGATTCACCCTCGTCCTCGGTCAACTTCACCAGACAGCAGTTCTGACGGAGACCGCAAGGTGGCGCTTGCTCCCGTGGAAACAACATCTTCACGCACCGCAACATCGAACGCGAGCAACTCCATGGCAACGGAGCAAGCGCCAGAGTCTCGTCAAGTCTCGCCCATGATCTCGCGAGGAAAAGCGAGACCAGATTCGCTCAGAGCTCGAGTACTGAAAAAGAACTCTACACGTAAACGACCAACTCGGTCAACCAACAAGCCTGTAGTAGTCCTCATCACCATCAGTGCCACGTTCGTGCTGCTGTGGTTTCCTCGGTTGGTGATTTTCCTGATCGTACGGACAAACAATGTAGGCAGGTTTGACAACTTTTCGTTCAGGGTGGCTCAAGATGTGGCCAGTATGCTGGGCCTACTGAACTCGGCTATTAACGTGTTTCTCTACGCTTACGCCGACACCCGTTTTCGTAACGACTTGGTCGCGATTCTAACGTGCGGTAGAAGATGAACCACAACTTATCTGCTTCGGAAGCTCCCCAAAAAACTATGTTCTCCGTCAATTTCACAGACAGACAGACAGACAGACAGACAGACAGACAGACAGACAGACAGACAAACAAACAAACAAACAAACAAGCACACAAGATGAACTTTCATGCTAAACAGTTTATATATATAATAGGATAGTAGCTCACCGTCACGATGTGACCATGCCAGTGGGGAATAAAGAATATTTACAAACGTGTAGTCATTTTTCAACAGGGGAAAGACTACTGTAAAGTATATAATCAAATATAAAATCTGGATGACGTTAAAATAGATGTATGGAGGAAATAGAGTCACGTGTTCGTAATTTGCATGCAGTGACGTCACAGGAGTATTGGATTTATTCCTCGACAAAGACTGTAAGTACACAGTCGAAAAAAAGTTTCAAAGTTTATTTCATTCAACTGAATGTATTTCGATAAGAATCACATATAACTTCAGCACAACGATGTGTTACGTTGCCAATAACACTATCCATTCCAACTGACGTCGTAATAGTTCTGGTAGCTGTATATTTATTTCGGTCACAAGTCATGAATGATGGTAAAAGTAATAACATTATGACTGATACCCTATAACCTTCAATCTATACACCTGATATATGATATCAAATGCGAAATGAAATTGCTTTCGTGAGTTTCATCTTACATCTATCCAGGCTTTAACGATATTCGCATACTTTATTATATTGTTCGTTCTCGACTATTTCTCAAGTGCGGTCATGTATGGTTAACCATCGGTTTTGTAGGTGACTTTTTATCATGCTGTGGACTTCATTGTTTTAGCCTTGACGAAAGCCTTTCTTGAATTTCAGCTGCAGTACACAAGAGTATTTTAGTTTTTGAAAATGATAATCCTTCTCTCAAACAACTGCAAATCTAGTCGTTGTTTATGTATTTCAGAGCACTGTAACATGTTGATATAACACATGTACAAGAAATGTTACTCAAGCAACTGGATAGATTTTGAAAACAGTGACTGACCAGTCACTGACGAAAAGTAGTTGATGCTTCTTAAAACGTCTGACAGTTTTCAAAATCTATCCAGTTGCTTGAGTAACAATTTTCTTGTGTATCTCATTACCTGGATGTCTAATCTTCATTGACGTATGTTGATATAGCGTTAAGGTGCTGTGTCAAAATCTTTGTACAATGTATGTTGTATGTGAGAGAACATCATTGTCATTGTCAAATGCTCCTATAGTTGTTGAATTTTGATTAAATATTGATCATAACTATCATTTCATTAATTCATCGTCAAATTTTGCAATGTCGACATACCACCTTCTAGAAATCTTTGCCACGGTAGAAAGATGCACTGACTGTTTGAAACAGGATAACTATAATGGAAATAGACGGTGTTTACAGACTGTCGATGAGACAACGTTGACCGGGGCACGCCATTAGACAAGCTGGCGAAGATATTTCCTCCTTTCGACGAAGATAGAGTAAAGGTAGGCGTCAAGCTGCATAAACTTTGTCATCAATAAAGGACATATCGTGGCCACAGAGGGACTTTTAAAGTACAGATGTCACATCCCAGTTGTGTGTGCACTGGCATCAAATGATAACTTCATTCAACTGCATGGCCAAATTGTGATAAGGAACCAAAAATCCACTTAAGCGTCGGGTCTGCAATATTCGTCAACTTCTCAGCGAGGGCTACCTTCATGTCCATATGTCATGTAGTCGTGCGCCGCAGGGGCTATCTGTATGTCAGTTCCTGACACAGCGCCAAAGAATTTATGGCTCACTCCAACAGATTATGACAATGTATAGTTTTATCGGCCCCACATGTGTGTTTGCGAAATGACATGTGAAGCATTAATGTCTTTCGTGCATGATCACCGCGACCTAGGCCAGGGTTTTACGAGTCTCCACGCCCGTTTGCGTAGTTTATAGTATTAAGGGCCACGATGTAGTTGATGTTATGGGATGTTTCTCATCAAGTGGCACGGACCTCATCTTATCTCATTGTACATTTATGTCGAGATGGGGGAAGCAACAAGTTGAATGTACTGTATGATCTACAGGCACATGTAACTGTATTGTAGGCTAGGAGTTGTCTACTATACGTATCGTATGAGTTAGAGAGTTTTGAGTGAGTTTGTGAATTCGTGGTTTGTTCGTGAGTGACTGATTGATGGCGTTTGTGAATGAGTACATGAGTGATATAGCTTTTAATGAATGCGTTACACTGAGTACGTAAATAACTGGTAGGCGTTACAGCTATGAACGTTTCAGACTTTTTCTAATCGAACGACATTAAATGTGCGCACACAGGCCACAGCCTTTTAAGCAAAACTTTATATCACTTTTTATCAAACATAGCATTCCTTCCTGGATCCCTTATTACCAACCACAAAAACTGACCAAAAGCCTCTTATGCAGCCTAATCTTCCCAGGTCATTCCGGCTCCAACCAAGGTCGTGTTCTCTATGTACGGACGCAGTTTTCCGTGAAATTGTTATTGCCACCTCGTCCGAAAGTCTCGGCAGACGGATCGCAGCCGATGAGACCAGACGGATGAGAGATAACGGCTTCTGCAAACGTTCCCGCCGGCGGGAATTGAAAGTAAATGGGTGCCACTGACCTTACTATCAGCGGTGATGACCTGAGGCACTGGGAGGCGATCATAGACTTTGAAGAAATGAAAAGAGAAAGAAAGGAAACAAGGAAAGAAAGCAAGAAGGGAGGAAGGAAGGAAGGGAGGTAGGAAGAAAGAAAGGAAGAACGAAGGAGGAATCGAGGAAGGTAGGAATACAAGACATGTCAAGTGTTTACGTTTTGATAGTCCACAGTTTTGTCAATGTCTGTATGAAGCAATATGCGACAGCAGCCTTCAAACACAGCCTTCAAACACAGCCTCAGAAGCGTACATTGATTTGGTCCTGAAACTGGAAAGCCCCAAGTAATATGAAATTTCGTGGCTGAAGGCTGATTGTGTTCTCAGGGGATATCTGAGCTCTACAAGTGTCTCATCCTGTCCCCGATAGTCCCTGGATCCAGGTCGGTAGCACCCAAGAAAGCATCAGTCATTCTAGCAGACCACATGGTTGTGCTTTTACGTCAGCAGGTATTTAATAGCTGCCACCGTGGTGGTAAAATCTCAGCCGCAAGCTACAGCACCACGCTTTGTTTTGTCTGCACAAGAATCTGGCATGTTAACAGCGCTTATGCCCTTTTCCTATCTACGTAAACCCTAAATAACTTTCTAATCGTTACATATCACTTCTAAAGTACCCACTAAATACATCCACGGGGCTTACGACTCGCCATAAAACTAGTTCGTATCGTATCTGAGAGCTCAAGTGCACTTTATGGCTTCAATAGCGACCATAAAATATCTTTTACAATGCGACTAAATTGCCTTTCTACAATACAGCCAAGCTTTAAGTTGATATTTATTGAGACACCGCGCGTTCCGGTATTATCCTGAAGCAAACATAGTGGTCATAAAGAAGAGTTATTGAAAGGTAAGACCATGTGGATTTGACAGGAATTACGAGCGCATAAGAGCGCAACGTGGCGATACATTTGTTGAACCAAACGTAGAGATATACTCTTACCTTCGGGATGCCCCATGTTTTATGATGTTGCAGTTTTATATTGTATTCTGACTTTAACATCTATGGGTTATAAAATTTAAAAAATTACATCGCCATCGGCTATGGACTGCAGAAACATATAAAACGAATATTATATAGTCGTAGTTCTGACTGAGGTAAGATGTTTTAGGATGTTAATCTTTTATTTATTATCAACAATCATATTGTTTATGTGTATATATAGTGCATGGCTATACATATGTATGTGCTTTTGACCGTTTAGCGCCATTTACAAATGTATTTGGTATGCCTAATCTGGAACTTACCGAATGAGTTCAAAGAAATGAATTGAAAATTAGGGTTACCCCAAATTCCTTTAGGCTTAAAGTTTAAAACTTCGTTCCATCATTTTTCCAGACAAAGTTTCAATGTTCGTCACAGTTATTTAATTGAGTCCTCGACTTCTGATTTATTTTCTTTTGCGACATTCGCTAAGACGTCATCAATTTTAATAGATGTGGAATTGGTATTCATCGCCATTTAAATGTCAGAAAACGTGCTCATTAAGTCGTTGAAGATTTTAGAACAAACTACGTAGTTCTTTAATTGAGTCCTCCACGTCTGATTTTTCTTTTGCGATATTCGCTAAGACGTCATCAATTTTAATAGATGTGGAATTGGTATTCGTCACCATTCGTGCTCATTACTTCGTTGAAGATGTCCTGATTTTAAATCATCAACGAACTACTTAGTTCTTTAATTGAGTCTTCGACGTCTGTTTTTTTATTGCTTTTGCATTCGCTAAAACGTAATCGATTTTAATGGATGTGAAATTAGCATTTACTGACATTTAAAGGGGAGAAGATGAGCTCATTACTGCGTTTTGAATCGGCAACAAACTACTTCACCTTCAACTTCGTTTTTTTGCCGCTGATGCGTTTGCTGAAGCTTTAGTTGAGACCCAAAGAGATATGGAAAACTACAAGGCGTAGGTGTATAGGGGCGTCTAACTATCGTGATGTTAGCTCCTAATGCTCCTTTTATACCTTCCCAGCATCGTATAGACGTCGTTATAGACATTTCTATAGGTGTCGTATGGAGAGCAGCTTACACTAGACTCCGATACAAACCTATCAAGTTAGCATGAGAGCAGCTTACATTCATTCTGTCTGACAACGCGGCAACATAGACAGGCACCCTGCAAGTAAAGTAATGAGCATCTGTGAATCTTTGATATCGTGTAGAATCGTCAACAAACTGCTTCGCCTTCACCTTTAAATCGAGACCTGCAGTTTTTGTGCTGCAGCTGCGTTTGCTGCATGCGCTGAAGCTTTAGTTCAGACCCAAAGAGATATGGAAACCAACAACGCGTAGGTGTACAGGGACGTCTGACAAGAGTCCTTACCACACACAACCATCATGATATTAGCTCCCTTTATACCTTACCAGCATCGTATAGACATCATTATAGACATTTCTATAGGTATCGTATGGAGAGCAGCTTACACTAGACTCCGATTCAAATGTATTAAGTCAGTCTGAGAACAGCTCACACTCATTCTGTCTGACAACGCGACAACATAGACAGGCACCCTGCAAGTATAGTAATGAGAACGTGTGAATATTTAATATATTATATAATATTTCCCGTTAGGATCGTCAACAAACTATTTCACCTTCACCTTTAAATCGAGACCTGGAGTTTTTGTGCTGCAGCTGCGTTTGCTGAAGCTTTAGTTCAGACCCAAAGAGATATGGAAACCAACAAGCCGTAGATGTAACAGGGACGTCTGACAAGAGTCCTTACCACACACGTACACACAACCATCATGATATTAGCTTCTTTTATGCCTCCCAGTATCGTATAGACGTCGTTATAGACATTTCTATAGGTATCGTATGGAGATCAGCTTACATTACACTCCGATACAAACCTATCAAGTTAGCTCGAGAGCAGCGTACACTCATTCTGTCTGACAACGCGACAATATAGACAGACGTCATGCAAGTACAGTAATGAGCGCGTGCGAATCTCTGGTATAATAGTTCCCGTTCTACCTATAGATGTGCTCTGTGCTAAGTTTTGTGAACAAAGTGTGGTGGTACATTTTGTTGGGAGGAAAAGTCATAACTGGAAGGAGAGAGAGAAAGATACACAGGCGAGAGAGACGGTTTTAACTTTAAAAAACACACATGATTTACATCCATCCATGAAATGATCTTCCTTGACACCATACAGTTAACAGATGCATTCGTTTTCCATCTGTGAATACTTCTCTGTGTGAGCTCCTTTTCTGAAAGACCCCCCTACATCACCTCGTAGAAAATGAAAGCAATCTATCTTGTCAGCTTTGCTAATCTGAACTGCTAATCACAAACTTATTGGGAAAACAAGATAATAATTCTTTATCTAGCCATCCATAAGCTGATTATGGTTTAATCCAGGTGCCTCTAATCATCGTATTTATTATGGCATATTTACCATTAGAGCCAGTGGGAATCTGGTTTATTGCTATTTATGTTATTCAGAATATTATTAGCAAGAAGATAACAGAATCTAATGGATTGCAATACAATACAGTACAATATGCGATGCAATACGTTACAATACAATACAATAGAACACAATATATATATAGTTAGCCATGTAAATGGCCAGTAATGCTAACCCAGAGGGTGTATGTTATTCCTTGGCCATTATCAGTATACCCAGCTACTTAGTACAACCAAAGCTTCAACATTACATCCACGGGCTTAATGGGCTTGTGTGAAGTCACCCACCTTGCATAACGTACAGCCTTAGCATTTTCCCAGCGCCTGTACGACAAGGTATTACCTTCCTCATCATTCTCAACCTTACCAAACATCGTCTCTAGGTATTAATAAAGTCTGCGGAAGTGTAGCAGCCTCGTTGACTGCCCCGCGGCGATCTTTCACTAGGTTTAAGAGATGGGAGTTTAAAGACGTGCATGGTAGATAGGAGAAGGCCTTATCAATGCTCATCACCCCTGTACAAGTTATGTATTCAGTCGAATGGCTGATTGATTTCATTGAGTGACTGAATGGTTGAGTTAGTGCATTAATAGATGAATGAGAGTTAATGAAGGAATGGATGAGTAAAGAAGGGATTGAATGTATAAGTGAAAGACATGGCACGACATAGAATTCGTCAATCTACAACAAACAACTACCCACTTATTGACCCAGGGTGTCTAGCAGCATGGTCATCAGCCATGGAGAAATGAGAAGAAAAGAAAATCCTTTAAATCTATCTTTCTAATATGCAACGTGCACACTTTCTGTGCAAACAACTAAAAACTAGTAAAACGTTATCATACTTTCCACCACTTTTAATCAATCTTTGACCTCCCTGGAGGAAAAGTAATTTATTTTTCCAATACTGTTCACTCCGCCGCCACCCACGGGTGTCATCCCAAGCGTGCAGGATTATCCGCCATTAACCCCAAGACATTGTATCTATCGTTTCCTTAAGTGGTGATTTGCTCATTCTAAAAGGAAGAGGCTCCTCCGAGCACATCTGCAATTTCTCAAGCAATTTGCCCAAGGAGAGTGCCACCCTCCGCCCGGCCACGTGCGCGCTGATTGCTTCCTGGCAATGACAACTCATGAACACCAGCGGGTCTCAGAGCTCTTCAATATGTCATTTGCACATTGAATGAGTGATTTCCGTAGTGGCTTGGAATGACGTGTTTGATCCCTTGTTACTTTGAGGTGAGTCAAGGTCATGATCACCGAGAATCACACTTTCGATGAGAGTTCCTGGCAATCCCGGCAAATCTTGGGCTGCCCAGTGAGTGGGAGTGAGACAACTTATCAAAACCAGAACCAAACGTTGCCCATTTTGTATTCAATATATGAGGCTTTCATCCCTTGTTAGTTTGAGGCGAGTCAATGCCATTATCACTGAGAATCACACTTTCGATTTGGGTTGCTGGCAATTCTAGCAAATCTTTGGCTGCCCAGCGATAGGGAGTGAGACATCTTATCAAAACCAGAACCAAACGTTGCCCATTTGTTTTGCTGAAGTGAAGTTGTGCAAAAAACTTAACGCTTGCTCCTTAGAGGCGAGTCAGGTCATTATCACCGAGAATCACACTTTCAAAGAGGGTTCCTGACAATCCCGGCAAATCTTCGGCTGCCCAGCGATAGGGAGTGAGACAACTTCTCAAAACCAGAACCAAACGTTGCCCAGTTTCTGCTGAAGTCAAGTTGTGCAATATACGAGGTTTTCGGTGCCTTTAAGGGAACCAGAATTTATTTCCACAGAGATTTGTGGGTTTTGCAGATTATAGGTCACCAGAGACTTGGTGATGAAAAAGTTGATGAATGTCTGAAGCCGTAAGACGTTATAAATCTGGGTAAATACGATAAAGAGAGGTAATAGCTATAGCCTGCCAAGTTTGGATGAAATATTGAAAATCTATGAAACCTTAAGCCTGTCTACGTATACCTGCAACGAAGCCTTTAAACACTGAACGCGAAGGTGTGACTAATAGTATACCGTCTCATATAGTGAAAATACCGGTATTACTCTTCTATGTACTGAAATGCCAAATATACAAAAAATATCTTGTTTAATAGTATTTTCTGATACTAATTCTAACAAGCCGCCAGGGGCCCAGAATCTAATCTTTTCGAGGTCTCATCAAGACCGAGCTACCCATCCAGTTTCATGGCAATCCATCCATAACTTCTTGAGTTATCGTGCTAAACTACATACATACATACATACACAAGCTACTCAAAACATGCTATTAACTTTCTAAACCTTCTTGGCGAAGGTAATAACAGCCTTTTCCCCGTTTCCTGTATTTGAATCCAGATCTAATCTGGACGTCATAGTGATGACGTAACAATTCCCACAGCAGGCTCATTTAATCCCCCTTATTCCTTACTGTCAGCAATTTCCTCACTGTGGCGTCAAAAGGTATCAACTCTTGCTTAAAGAATATTATTGTTAGCCACTTTAAGATACGGTGCTAACGTAATCTAGTCCTGAGGGAACGTCAAGACGGCAAAATTGTGCCATATGTGACCCAAGCAGCGACTGAAAATAATTACATGGATTATTGTACCTAGATATTTTAGTTTATCTCTATCGTATGAGCTCTGAATGTTGACTATAAATCATTGCATGATTTTTGTATCGGCATAAAGGATTTTGTTCTAGATCTTTTGAGGCCTGGGTAATGACCAAGCAGAATTGCACGGATTTTTGTACCAAAATATTACCTTTTTGATACATCTTATAAGACCTAGCTCAAGGGCATAGATAACTGTATCGTAACGGTTGTACCTAAATTAGCAGTTTCTAGGAATTCTGTACCCAAACATATACAGTGTGAATTTGTGGTCGTAGTATGCATGCATTTTCTGTAGCCAGAGAAAAAGGAGCCCAAAACTATTTGCTACATATACCCGAAGTCTACAGATCTTTACTTTATTGTTCAGTATCGTTTTCTACGTTTGGACCATATGCCCTGTTACGTACTACACATTGCTTGACCAGTTTCTGTGTCAATGGCTTCATGAATAGTTAAAAGTCTTTTTGTCTGCTACTTTAGTTCCATTTCACCCCTCGACTCTTCTTCACCAAACGTAAGTGAAAGTCAATGAAAGTGCGTAGCGTTGTTAGGTACAGAACGAAGGCTATTCGTGAAAATCAATCATGAAACTATCCAAACAACTAGAAGTCGATAAGACTACATTTGAACAACTATCACTTGATTGCTCCATGTAATCAAATTGAAATCGAATGCCTCCTATACATCCAAAGCCTAAGAGCATCGTATAAGTAAACTTTTGCGCACAGACGACCTATGTTACCTATAGCACTGGTTGATCGATTGAGCACAATCATAAACATTTTGTCATTTTCAATTCTTTGCATAATATAGAAACGATCTGCAAACCAGAACAAAGGAATAAGCCTTGAATATAATCTTGGTGCCAACGTAGAACAGACACATTTTTCAACTTTAAAATCGTTGTATTTATAGAATACTGGGATTAGTTTTAATACCCTCTACTGTATGCAATGTAGTCTGCAGGGCATAGTTTGACAGGAAATACCAACAGTAATAAATGTTGCATCTAAAATTGATCCCCTGTGATTGATGCTATAGTTTACGCTCGCAGCTGTGTGTTTATAAGATAAGCCGCTCCTATTGTGGCCAGACCAAATCACAGGATTTTCACAGTTTGGGTTGCTGAGTTACTATTGTAATGAGAATATTTTACCAACTAAACCATTTTTCACGTACTTTGACGGTCGATATGTACAAAGAGTGTCAAGGACAAGCTACATGATCAATCAATCATACTTAATAGTCTTTGTTACAGGATTACTTAGTTCATAATTTTTTTTCAAGCTTAAGCTAAACAACATTTCATACACTTCAAGGTCATTGCGTTCGAAACATGTTCTGAAGACAGAGAATTTGTCCTACTTAATACTTTTTTTTCTGTTGACATGATGTCAAATGTGTTGAAGGTACTTATTGCTTCGCTATCTTGGACCTTTTACTTTTTCCGACCGCTTGTATCCTGGAGATATAGACGTCTTTCTACAAGACGGCAGGTAGCTTCAGGTGATGTCATGCACTGTCAGATGTGTTGTTGGTTCGCTATCTTGGACTTTGTACTTTTTCGACCACTTTATATATATCCTAATGATATAGACGTGTTTCTACAAGAAGGTAGCTTCAGGTGATGTCATGCACTGTCAGCTGTGTTTGAAGTTGTTATTGGTTTGCTATCTTAGTATTCTCACTTACACATGCCTTTTTTCCGCCGATTGTGTCCATGGTAATAGGTATCTGTCTGCAGTAAGGGACATAGATTTAGGCGCCGTGTTTCCTTGTCAGTTGTGTTTGAAGTAGTTCTTGGTTTGCTATCATGAGATTCTCATGTTCACATTGGCTTTTGTTCACCGCTTGTGTCCAGGGGAATAGGTATCTGTCTGAAGCAAGGGACGTAGCTTTAGGCACTGCGTTTCCTTGTCAGCTGTGTTTGAAGTTGTTCTTGGTTTTCTATCTATGGATTCTCATTTACATATGCCTTTCTTCCACCGCTTGTGTCCAGGGGGATAGGTATGTAACTCAAGCAAGAGAAACTTGTGACTCAAGGCTTCAGATACTGTATTGCCTTGTCAGCTGTGTTTGCATATTGGTTTGCTATCTTGGGATTCTTGTTTACTCTTTCCTTTCTTCCACCGCTTGTGTCCAGGGGCCATAGACATCTGTCTGTAGCAATGTCAGGGCCTTCTTGTAATGTTACATGGTGTCAGCACGAGTTAAAGTTGTTATTGATTTCTGTAGAGTGTATGAATGTATGCTGCAAACGTACGCGGAAGGACGTCAGGCTCTTGAGAATGTTGGCTCACAGGTCATACAAGCACCTTCAGGCACTACTCAAAGAAGTACATCGGTATCGTTGAAGAAGTTGACGAGTGTCCTTGAATCTGTCTAACAAGCATTCTTTAGGTATATTGAGTTTGCTGTGTGCATAAAGGCCAAAGTAAGTCATCAGGAACTTGCAAGGACCTTGGGAAACGTTTGAATGTCATGACATACGCATGGATACAATGGTGCCTACTTGATACCGGCATACCCGTCAGTCATACTTGCATCAGACAAGTTGTTCCACAGCCGGTAGACGGTGGCTTTTAAGATATTCATGTACATTCTTCAAACAATCCTTCAAGGAACAGTAAAAGGAGCAAGAAAAAGGGGAAGGCAGAAGAAAAAAGATGGGTTGACAACATCCAAGGCTGGACAGGAAAACACTTTGCGGAAACCCTGGCCCTAACACAAGACCGAGAGGGATAGAGGCAGACGATTAGTTAGACACTCCACCATTCAGTGCCCCCACGACCCTGATTTGGATTAAGGGACCAAGGTACAATGTACAAGGATGTACATTTTTGATATTGGGTACCAATCTGGCCTGGGTTTATTTAAGCCGCCGCCCTGGATATTTGCAATTGGGTGAGTTTCGTGTCAAACATGTCCAATGTGTCAGCTTACCTCCCCAAAGAAGAAAAAATACAAACGTTTGATAATACAACTGTCTGAATTTATTCAAGTTTAATCGTGATAATCATGATTAATTTAAAACAAAAGTCAATGTCAATATATCGACAGAAATCTATAATAACAGTACGACAATGGCAACCCATGCAAACAAAACCGACCCTGTCACGGTACAGTAATCATCATCAAAAATTTGCCAAGACCAAGACCTGTTCATAATACATACACGTGTGTATACTGCATGTGCTAATAATATTATATTGGAGTAATTGTGATAGTCAATAGCAGTTACTGGCAAAATTGTAATGATAAATTATGCCGACCTGGCTACTTGACTGCTTTTTGTCAGTCGGTCAGCACCGTGATATTCTGTCGTAAAGCTATCGCCCGCAAAGCAACTTAATCAAGTGTACCAGTTCCTATTTATCAAGAGAATCCATATAGCATAAGCGTGCCAAAATGTTAAGTGCAAAATCCTGAATATATATATACAATATGATAAGTGTGCCTTGGATGCCGATCTCTGTAAGAGGCATAAACCCTCCTACAAAACAATTAACCATACTCTATAATCACGAAGAATTCTATTATTCCTAAGGACTTATAAACAACATGATTATAGCTTTTAAGACACCTTGAATTAGGCCACAGTAAGTAAATTTCATGGATGACACCCTATACAGAAATCAGACAAAAATCAATGCCAGGAGAGATTTCATCCATAGAATTTACCTTCTGCATACCCTTACAGACATAACTGCGGACGCTTGCAGGCACATTGGATATAAATACATATATAATCTCTGGAGTAATACGTAGTTTCAGGAGATGTAAATTTCTCTTTCAAAATTCATCCATTATGACTAACCCTGTACTCTAAGACAAAATATAGTTAGGGTTTTGAGGATACACATCTGAGATTTCTAATAGGAAGTCTACATAGTATTACCTTTATATCATTCAAAAATAGAGCCCTCGAATAGGTACAGTATGTCATCACCACAAGTTTCAATGACGGTTACGGAAAAGCAAAAATGGTAAATTAAAATGTTCTATTTCTTTCTGTTGAATTGTTTTGTTTTGTACTGGTACTGCATGTCGACGTTTATATAAACCTGTACGTACAATTCAAACGCAACAGTCCCGCTTTTCTTCTGAACGGTTTTCAAAACTGTGCATGTTCCCTCCATGCAGCTACGTACCTTCATACCAATGCTGATCTTTTATTGCCAGAGACCGCCCGCTTTGCCGCCACTAATTCTCCGCAAGGCTTCAGACGCAACATATGGGCGACAGTTGATGACTACGTTCTTATGGTGAGTCTAATGTCCTTGGCCTTTACACAGCAGTTTCCGAAAGGCGATTCGAAACTCGTCGTTGAAGATTGTGTAGATGATCGGGTTCATCCCGCTGTTCAGGTAACCCAGCCACGTCACGATGGAGAAAAGGATGTCGGGAATGGTGCAAGTGGAGCATGCGCGAGCGACATTGGTGACGAAAAATGGCGTCCAGCAGATCAGGAATACTCCTGAAAATGATGAACAAAACATAAATGCCTTGATCTGAACGCTGGTAGAGAAAAGTTAAGTTGTTTCTGATTACAAATGCGTTTTGTATTTTAATTCTCCTATAGTACAGCCCATGCTGTGGTACATTATGCTGGCGCCAGATAGTTGGTTTCTTTTACTTTCATGCAACATTACAGTAGAGTGTAGCCAAGGACATTATATGCCTATATAATGTCCTTGGTGTAGCACATCGTAGCTACAAGCTTTGTTGATAATGTGATAATCATATGCCTACCAATGACGATTTTCATCACGTTGATGGCCTTCTGCTCCCTTCTGTTGGGAAATTCGTCCTTCGCCTTCCCCTTGAGCTTGCTCTTGATCGCGTCCAGTCTCGTCTTGGGAAGCTTGGTGCCTCTGGGAGAGACTCCAGGCGTCTCCTCATTCTGGTTGGTCTCTACCATGGCAACGCTGATGTCAGACTCACTCGACGGGCGAGAGTTGGCCTCCACCACGGAGACGGCGCGTCCGTCCAACACGGGCGTGCTCAGCGTCTTCTTGGAGGCGCCGTTCTCCTTCAAGGCAATCCCTGAGCTGGTGGTGGTGTTTCCGATCACGGTGTCTCCGCAGATCATCCCGGTGGAAGTAGACTTCGGCATTTTCTTGGCCATCTTCTTCGATCTCTCTTTGATTTTCTGTAAAGCATAAAAACGTAGATTTAGTTAATTTCTGTTTGCCATTTGGGGTGCAATCCTGCTATGATGGCGTCGACGTCGCTTGGTTGTATTCTGAATGCATGCTAAATATATTCGTAGCACTTCCAGGCACTGTCCATTTGAAATTAGAAAGGCACTTGGACTATTATAAAATAATGACTTTCAAGTCAAATTTCCAGAAAGAAATGAAGAATTATCAGTTAAAATTTACATTCATCAAAAGCGTAAGGCTAAATCAAGTACTTTTTAAATTCCCAGTTGAAAAAAAAAACGAACCCACCTCCCCTGATAATGGCCTTCGAGTAGACAACATAAAAGCAGGCACAGAACACAAAACAATTATACCTTGAGAATCTTGTAGTACAGCACCAGCATGGCCGTGCAGGGGATGAAGAACGAGCACATGGAGGAGTAGATCATGTAGTTCGTGTTGAAGATCCTGTGATGGGAGAGTCATGAAAGGATTGGAGTCATTATCTCAGATTTAGATTATCCTTTCCCTGGGATTGGTTTGTCTGCCTTCTCAATAGAACAAATCTTTTTGTTGTTTGCATATTTTATCTATTTGTGAGCAGGCTTTGGCCGGGCAAAGAAGTAATCGACTTATAAACGTCCTTGAAACTTCTATTGCTTGTTGAAACATTAATCCTACAATCCGAAAATTGCAATCAATGAGATTATTTAGTCCCCACTGCTTACCGTAAGTTAAAATTAGCTGTTTTTGATTAACGATCGTCATGTAATATGAAAGCTATTTATTATAGTTGTGCATCTGTAAAAGAAATAATGTAACGGTATTACGACTTTGAGTTATGGACATGTTTTTGTTTTGACGCATTGGATTTTATTTGACCGTTGTCCACCTTTTGTTGCTTGACTAAATGTAATCATGTCTTGTGTAAATGTATGCTGGGCCCCATGCATTGGAAAGCAGCTCCTACCAGCTGAATGGCCTACCCAGCCGTTTTATGATGAAATAAATAACTAGATAAATCTTGAAAGCATTGCCCTACCCGCACATTTCAGGCGACCTCTCTCCCGTGGCAGGGTAGTTGGACCCGAAGAGAAGGGGAGCACAGATGCCGAAGGACAAGGTCCACACCAGGGTGATAGTGATGGCCAGCCTGGTGTTGGACTTGTGCTTAGAGTAGCGGACAGGCCACGTCACAGCATAGAACCTGTAATATAGAAGGGGATATTTTACACATCACCGCTGAACCTTTATTAGTTATTTACGAAATACTAAAATCGGCTTACTGGTCGCTTTTCATTGAGAAGAAGAGATCAGGGTCAGACAAAATGAATCAACATACAGGTTACTTAATTGAAGTCCTGACAAATCCATATAGAAGCATAAAAGTTCATCTGAGCTGGTAAATTACATAATGGAAATTAAACTCTGCTCCAACCCCAAAAATTAACTCACCGGAATATTAATTTAGAGTTGGAGAACAGTTTGATTTCCATTATATAAATCCATACATAGTTGTACGAAATCCATAGACACATATTCTTACCTCATATAACAAAATGGATGTTGGCATATGCTCCATTTAAAGACTACAGTTTGTAAATTATACTTTCTCTCATTTTTGCTCCATCCAATAGCGAGTATTGATTTATACTGTCGTGATTGATGGTGCATTATGCTTCTACTATTGCCGGAATTAACTACTATCATTGACCATGTCTGTTCTTGATTAAATGACATTCGATCCTCACTATATTTATAGATTTACCCACATGAAGCATACCATTGAAAATGACTACTGGCTAAAGTTTCATGTGTTTGCCAATTCAGGCACAAGATAGACGCAGGCCATTTATTGACATCGAAGCTTTTCAATGCCAAAATCGATGTACATACTATATTATTAGATGAGTGTACACCCCAAAGATAATAAGTATAAACCGTATTCCGGTTGGGAAAGCCAGCTATAATGTTATCCTCAATACCTTTAGGAAAACATCGAAGACTGTTACGGGCTCTAGCTACAGCGTTGATTGGTCAAATTATTACGTAGGGCTTCAAAGCCTTGATTAACACCCATTCACTCGTAAAACCTTCGTATTGCCGATGTTGTTGTTAGATATCGGGTGCAACCTTCCAATTATACCATTGACTGGAAGAGTCAAATAGCAGTTCAGACATTAAGATGGGTGTGCCACGCTGGCATTGCCTCGTGCTGCAAGGAATAGTTAGACTGATATTCACTTTGCTCAAAAGCTATGTGTCAACCTAAGTTCGAACTTCTTTTTGCTGACGTCTACTTCACATGACGTTTCTTTCAGCCACATCAACAGCCGATAAAACAAATAGCTCCAGGTTACAACCCTTATAGTTATCATCTTCATGATGTCTGTGGCAATCATAGACAGATGCGGCTTTCAGACAGACTACTTGTGGCACACGGTGATAAGCCGGGCGTTTGGCCAGCTGTAGACACAGATTGTATTTGTTAAGTTGCCGCCTGACAAGACATTTCACAAATCAAAGAAATGACGCCGACCTAAGCCTGGGCTTCTGACGTCAGAGGGGTCAAAGATCAGGAGTGATGATGTCCTACCTGTCGATGCTGATGGCGACCAGGTTAAAGATGGAGGCCGTGCACAGCATCACATCGAGAGCCACGAACACGTCACACATCAGGAAACCCAGCTGCCAGACGCCCAGGAACTGTAGGGGAACATGCAACGATTTTGTATTTTTATTTGTATTTATTAGAAATGAAACAACTCCAAGGGAGCTCTCGCTGGTAAATACTGACCCATAAGGATACAGAGAAACGTACAAGCATACAACATGTAGCTTGTAACAATACATTACCTGCTAATAAAAGCATACAATATGGGTAATATACGATACGAACCAGCTGAACACATTGTCAAACCTGAACCACGAAATACATAAGTTAGCTTGAAAACCTGAACCAAACAATACAGAAGATTCTTTATTGACTCGGCAAAAGTTCAGGGACTTTCGTATGGTCTACTACAACTAAGCTCGAAGAGAACTAGATACCTGTATGAATAAAGTCATTATACAGACTAGATGTATGCGGCAAACTACGTACAGAATATCAGAGGTTTAGCTATTCTCTAACATGCAGTCTCTATACATGAGTTAGCATCCTAGCAACTGTTACCGTGTTGGTAGAAGTCATTCTAAAGAATCTGAACCGAAGTCATTCTGAATCGAAGTTGAATTGTAATTTCCAGCACAAGAAATTGGAGTTTCCCAAATGTTGACGAAGTTACTTGGCAACGACTGGAGTTGGTCAGTGGAAAATTTGGGGAAGTCCAATTTCTTGTGGTGGAAATTACAGATCAATTTCGATTCAGAAATGCATCAGTTACAGAGAAGCCTAAACCAAATGCATATTATTGGGAAAGATCGGGAGAGATGGGGAGAAAGAGTAAATGCATCCGAGAACCTAGCTCGTCAAGAAGATAATGATAAGGTGCATATACAGAGCTGTTTTGGGAGATTCTTTCAAGCATAAATGATGGTACCTAATGCATGCATTGGATACGTCAATGATGAAGGCAACATTTTTACATGCATGCTATAAGGTTAAAGTTGGGATTCAGACTTGGGTTAGTTTTAGGGTAAAATTTCTCAGGCGAAACCATGAAACACACTTCTTTAAACCTTTTTTAAAGTTTACACTTTTGCTACTTTTAAAGTAAGCCTTCAGTATGCAACACTTAAATCCAACCTGCTGTTACTTCTGTCAAAGAATGACATCCAAGATCTTTTAAGAAGAGGCATTCATGTGTGATTGCTGATGTCTTTATCTAACAGGTAATGAGTTGGCACAAAAGACGACACTAACATCACTCCGCCTGGCACTCTGCCAGAAGCGGCACCTTTGTGAGCTGATGGAAGTGGGAAACGCTTTAATCAGTCGTGAAAAGACTTCAGTGTTCTTGAAAGGTTTCCTGGGCGGACACCTGATGCACTATGTATGCACTTAGCGGATGGGATTTGGAACGAGGGCGTGTCGTTCGAATCCTTTACTCCGTTTCAAAGCGAAGTCCAATGTTGTGTCTAATTGTTTAATGTAGACAGTCTGAAGGTTTAATTGCATTTGTATTGCCTTTGAAAGAATATGGACGACGCAGATGTACAATTGTAATGGTGTTTCTAATTCAAGTGGTATAAAGGGTGGGAGAAAGAACATCAAACGTCCGTCAAGTAATTGCTTCTTGAACCAACGATGGGGCCAAAAATAACCTACCCCCAAACGAATAATTTCTTAGTCATTCAACTGGTGTGTACTTTAACTTTGCAGGCAATTTCCTCTTTCAATCAGCAAACTTTGGACCGCAGTGCAAAGATGAAAGCAATCCATTACCCTATGGTTACCGCCAATTTTGACTGAATGCCTTTGGGATTCAGCTAAACTTGAGCAAATAGCTGAAGTGCAGACTGGGTCCCAAATCATCTCACCTCGTGACCATACGGACGAATTGTATCCACCTCAATTTAAAAGGCACTCAAAAGTTTCTTCCAAAAGTTTCGCAATACATGACAACAATCTTGTAGTACTGCATCCTTTTGCATTATCCACTATATAACTAAACTGTGCTGTGGGAGTCAATGGAAAAGGCTAATATCAGCTTCTAAGCCATGTTTGTAACCAATGACACATGTTGATAAGACTAAACCCTCCTTCGTTGTGATGATAGTCTCTGTCAAGGTTTAACGTGAAATGTTGTGGTTTGAGGACTTCCTAATATCACCTTCAAAAGACTTTGCTTTCATGTTGACTGTTTGCTCCCAAACTAAAGATCAAAGTGGCGCTGGCTGTGCTGCAGCTAGCTTTCCTCTACATTCACGCCCACTGCACTGAAGAAGCAAAACAAACGTACGCATCAAAGGGAGTCGACATAAGTGCATACTCTCTGACTATCAGCGCGTATGCCCTTCATAACACGTCCTTGGCAAAACTTTTGAAGCACAGATGTCCGTGGCGAACCATTAATGCACCGTCTGTCATCCATTTGCAAAGCATGCTTCGTCAAGATCGTTACAGAAGAGCTAAGACGAAGACACCGAAAGAGGAGCATTCCGGCTCAATGATCATGAGTCGACTACATTATCTTTTAAGAATATTCCACCCCGCATATTCTGCCCACAACATCAAACAACTACGCTCCCGCGTCGGTATAGTTAAAGCGACCGCCGGCTAGGTAAAGCTCCTGCGCTGTCTCATTGATGTTGAGCAATGTGGGGAAACTTTCAGCCAATGTGGACCTTTTATAAAACACTTCACTTGTACATGCAATATACTAGTCTGGTATCCATCTGCATTTAGCTCCCTGGACTTCCACTCCAATTTTTTTACCTCTTTTTTGTTTGACCATGGAACGGCTGGGACTTTGAGTAATGAATAAGGACTCTGTTTTGACATATTGGATTTTATTTGTTTCTACTGTATGTTGTTCACCTTTGTCTGACTAAATGTAACAAGTCATGTCCTGTAAGAACGTCGGCAGAACGTACTGCGCCTGCGCGAAACCCGTAATGTATTGTGCATAGCATTTCGCCAGAACGTCTCATATAAGGTCGAATTCGCGTATATAAGGGTGACATCCCGTCTGTAGTTTTCAAATGTTGTGTAGAAAAAGATATGGTCTGCAACAGGCAAAATTCTGATGCAACGTTGACCAAAAATCCAGCGAAAATCCAGGTTTTGCGCAGGCGCAGTACGTTCTGCCGACGTGCTTGTATATACTGGGCTCTCTTGGAAATCACCTCCTAGAGGCTCAAAGGGCTACCCAGCCGTCTTGTGATGAAATAAATAAATAAACGGTTACTGGGATATGGACCAGGGAGCTAAATACGAATGGATACCAGACCATTCTTTAACACATGTCCGGCATGGTCTATGCAAATGAAACATATTTCAGTTGTAAGTTGAAACTCTAGAACATTACCCGACTAGAACATTACTCGCCTTTACTGGCATTTACTACCATTTGTAACTCCAACTTTTCTTGCAGTGTATGTGTGTTGGCCTTGAATTCATCATGGGGGTGATTGATAGTGTTTTATATACGTTTATGCATCATCTTCATACCCAAGGGTAATATGATGAATCTACATTTACTTAATTTTGATACACGTTTGTTTACATCGAAATTAATGACCACCCGGTATTGAGATGTTTCATTCTTGATCAGTCCCATGGACCCAATTTGTAAACAAATCCAGATTTATTTTCAAAGTAATTGTAACAATTGATTGAGGTAGCAAAGGGGGAAGGTAACAGTTTTACAAAGGCCAAGGATGATGGAGAGTATGCTAATAAATACAATGTACTCTTTAAGCAGTTTATCCATTTGTGTTTTTTTCTGTAATGCATACCGATCTAAGTCTGATTTTAAGTCTTTTCGTACTTTCCCGTATTTTCCCAGAACTATCGTAGAGTGGAACTGTCTGCCACCACTAGTACAGTTGGGGCGTCATCACTAGAAAGCTTTAAAAACGCCTGCAGTAAGATGTGCAACGATTGGGTAAACCGGTCGTTCGGTGTAATATAGCCAGCTGCCGCCGCGCCGCGTGCCTGTGAAGCTGGTGTGTTACGCCGTAGGGCGGTTCTACTGGCTACACAGATACAGATACTGAGTTACGAATATTAGCAGAGTTTGTACAACCATTTTATATCAGGGTAATCTTTTCCAAAACCATTCATCAGACTCAATTTGTTCCTTCTACTCGGCCCGTAGGCAAAATAGGAAGGATGGCCATAGAATAGGCAAGCTCTATTTTCCTCCAAATTGGATTTTGTGGTAAAAGGGGAACGTCGCTAAGCGAACAGTTGTTATGGCGTTTGATAGTAAATGTGTCATCAGGCATCAAATTACAGCAGGTGACCTTGCGGTTACCTTTGACCTTACACGACCACAAGGGGTCACCTGTTGTCAGCCATGATAGAAGATGTCCTGAAGGAGGAGGTCGAAGCCGTAGAGGTCATTCAGATGCAGACAGGGTCAGAAGGGTAAACGTGCCGAAGTCTTGTTGTGTCCAGAAACGTGTTTTATCCAGAACCACGCTCAGGCACGGTTCTGGATAGTCCACCTGCACCGCTAGGGGTGGGGAAGGGGGCAAACTATATGGCTCACTCATGATTGTTGACCGGGGTACATGTAGTCTGGGTGAGACAGTTTCAAGTAGCTTTACTCCTAGGTCTGTATAGCCGGTAGAACTGCCCCTCGGCGTAACATACCAGCTTCACAGGCGCGCGGAAGTCATCTCAAGTTAGAGCTGAGAGAACACCTGCTGTTGTTTTTAGAAGGGAAATCATACTTAATGATAAAGGTAAACTGAAGTGATAGAAAAAAAACAACTTCAATAAGCAGAATGAATGGATGCCTGCAAGGATAATGATCTGGTTGATATTTGTTAGGAGGTCTTTAAGGAATTGTTTATGGGTATAGATTTGTATTGATGGGAAGAATTGGGGGACCATCAAGCTGTTGTTTTTATAGGGGAAACTATGCATAATGATGAAAGTAAACTAAAGTGATTGGGAAACTGTAATAGGCAGAATGGATGCTTACCAGCAGTAATCATAGAAGGTGTACATGTGGGGTGGGATTAAGCATAGGTTGTCCATATTTGTTTAGGGTGTCTTAAGAGAATTGTTTATGTATTTGCATTGATTTTGATTGAGCTGTTTACTGAGTATTAGTAATGAATATAGATTTAATGATATTTGTGGATTGCATGTCTCAAAGTTTAAAGTGACTGACACTAACAGTTTCTGGTTTAGCGCTCATTTTCAATTATGAACAATTATGAAAGTACTGGACCAGGTGTAGCACTCGGCTAGAGCGTTTCTAAAAGTAAAGCAGTGTTTTGCTGTCTTGACGATACCAGTTAACCTATACTAAAAAAACAATAACCCATCAACGCACAGAGCACCAATTCAATTGCTGTGGTTATCTATACTAGTAGCCAAGCACAACCTGGTATTAGTTTCATGTCTTTAACAACAACAGCAGCCGAATGATCAGTTCTAAACGTTTGGAAGCAAGAATCCGTTACTTGCCAGCTAAAGTATCCATTCAACATCATTGTGGCATCAAACCCCACTATAAAAAGCATTTTATATCCAATAGAAAATCATTTTATATCCAATAGAAAATCATTTTCTATCCAATATCGACTTTTGCGAACTTGACTTTGACTTTTCCCTCTACTCCACAGTTCCAGGCACCATTAGTATTACGATCTATAGAATACATCCCTGGAGTCTATTGGAGCCGGGGGCAAAAAGGTCGCAGGTCAAGCTATCCCGATATTGCTGCCTTCCGGCGAATCTTTTGGTAGCAATCATGTTGACATCTCCCGAGCCCTGCCCTCAATTTCCGTGCTATTGTGGCTCCAGATGGTAGTCGATGTACCTTCATTGTACTTGCTGGCAATAATACGCCCTCACTGACTGTAACATCAGCCCGACTATTTATTTTCGCTCCCGGCGGATTTATGCAATATCAGCGCCGTGATGGAGTGGTTAGCAGCTCCGCTTTTGCGTCATGAGGTCGGGGTTTTGTAATCCGGCCTTGTGGCAAAAGTTTCATAACCCGGTAAGGTCGCTACTGGTACATGTTAAGGGATGTATTTCCTACCAAAATTGAAAAGACTTTTTTTCTGTTATCTTCACTACTGTAAGTTGTCAGAAAGTTTACTTGCTATTTTGTAAAACTTTTTGCAAACGCCCTAGCCCTTATTTCTTCTCCGCATGCTTTAGTATACTGTACTTAGCTGTTGTCTACTTCTTACTTGACATTTCACTTGAATCTAGATTTTACATCAAGGTGCAGGTGAGTTTTCATAGAAACAGATGAACACATAGTGGTCTACCAGTTATGCAGTTAAGATTTATTATAAACCTATCACAAGCCTGATCAAGATAGCAGAATACTCAGAGGCGTGTATTTTACATATGAAAAGCTTGCTATAGCTACACCCTTACAATTCTCATAGTTCAGCTACACCCTTTGTGGTATTATTATGGTTCCCAGCGCAAAGAACACTTTCAAAGGTTTAACATTCAGAACATTTCTTGCGGTTGAATTGTTATTCTAGCCAAACCACAAAAGCATTCTAGTTGACAGAGTATCAAGGATAACAACTTAATTCATTGACGTACGCGTGTCTGTGGGTGTGGAATAGACTGAACGCCTTTCTCACTCAACTTTTCACCATATCTGTTTTCCACAGATCTATGACTGAATGCTCAAGTGATAGGTGGGCAGTGATGACGTAACAAGTACAGACGCAAGACAGGGCTGGAAATAGCACCTGCATATGCAGGTTATTATTGCAGGTAAAATTGGAGCTGTGCAGGTATTTCTGATGTCTACATGATGTCTACCTAACCTGCACTTGTGCATGTATACGTACTGGCTTTATATGTGGCTTTTCATTGGCTGTATTGACTGTCATCACCTATGAAGTGTAGAAGAAATACTGGCAATGGTTTCTGAACAGTTTTTAATATGATCCATACTCCCAAAATTCTAAGTGGTGCAGGCCAAATTTGGCTGGTGCAGGCAATTTCCAATGTTATCTGCAGGTATGCAGAAAAAAGTATTTCGAGTCTTGCAAGAAGTATCCTTCACACATACATGTCCGGTTCAGGTTAATTACGTAGGCATTACAGCAGCTGATACAGACTCAGGCTCATATAGGCGTAGATAATGACTTAGTGCAGGAGACCAGAAATAGGCTGCTTATCGTTCTTTGCTGCTTCTGAAATCCACAAGCTTGTCTAGTGACGCAGGCAGCCATGCATAGGAAGGGCGTCAGGCAATACCGCCAGATGACCAGACGTCATCATGTACAAACACATGCACCTGCAAGTCACCACACCACCACAGGGCCGCTGGCAAACATGTATGCACCTTTTCAGCTCAAATACCAGCGATTACGTTTCATTGCGGCAGCAGCAGAATGCGTTCAAGATGCTAAGCTGCAATATCGCAGATTTAACAATAGTAATTTACTTGTGGTTCCCCATTTGCAACAACAGGCCGAATCATATTACATTTATCTTAAGTGCCTTGGTGAGATTGAGTAAAAGCGTAATGAATTTAACACAATATCGAGAGCTTTGTCAAAGACATGAAACTGTAGTCTTTGTGGATTTTAAAGTTTACATGTATCAACTTCAAACAGGTCTACTTTTATAAAGTCTACCATGAGAAAGGAAGCAGAATGTTTTTTAAAACTTAATAGATTTAGACTTTTTGTTCCGCGTTATGCAAACGACATTGACTAGTATCGGGGTTTCACCACACTATGCGTTGAGACCATATCTGATACCAGTAAACACTAATTTGTTCTATGATGTCACGGTTCTCATCCGATAGTCTTTTAATTTCCTCAAAGGATTTCAATATACATAGTGATTCCATCTCGTATTTCCCATGTTCTCCTTTTCGTATTTCTTCATTTTCCTCGGATTTAATTTTAGATTGAGAAACCTGTATGATGTCTACATGTCACTGCCGAAGGCTGAAGCTTCATAGAAGTACGGTAGACACACCCAACGAGGTTTGGGAGCTCTTTTGTCGGTAAATCTTGTACATCGAGTGATCTCTATCCTTTGATGTTCCGACAGCAATTGCAGGCCTCGCACAAAGGCGTGCTCTGATGGGGTATTGAAATAATAACGTCTCTGCGTAGGCCATCCGCCTTTGAGGCTTCCACACCTCGTTGTGGTTCAAAAGTAGGTGTCAGTCCGCGAAAAATTGGATCTACCAATGGTAGTAAATGCCAGTAAAGTCGAGTAATGTTTACTTTGTAAACTACCGGACTTTACAACGGTAGTACATAAAAGTCAAGTACAGTATTTCGGACTTAATGATTGTAAAAGAAGTTAACGTACTTGACTTTTATTTACTACCATTGTAAGGTAAAGTACTGTATACAACGACTTTAATGGCATTTACTGCCATTGGTAAATCCAACTTTTCGTGTAGTGTGTACTCCCCGGCATTCGTTGGCCAAATCCCATCAGTTGCCTACAGAGCTCATATTCTATTCTTGGTGTACCACTTGATGCGGGCTGCTTAGATTGCCCTTGTCATGACATTCGACATTCTTAATACATGTTCATTAAAAAAATTGTACATAAGGTCAAGAATGAACAAGTGTGTCGTAACTGCAGAGCGTTCGGCTCGGAACCAAGAGGTTCCGAGTTCGAATCCTGCCATGCCACCGATGTGCCCTTGAGAAAGGCACTTTTCTCGCGACTTTCCTCACTTAGATCAGGTGAAAATGAGTATTTTCTGTGAAAATGAGTATTGTCGTGTTGATAAAACTTGAGTTTGCCGTCATCTCACCATGTCTTGTCATGAAATGTTGGGGGAAAAATACAAGTAGTGTATAGTCTTGAGAAAATTCTGTCAGGTGCTCTTAACAGGTCCCTTGCTTGCGTCACAATCAACCCCCCACGTGAGGTTTCCCATTTGAGAATCTGGATGAGTTCTTGGAGAGGAGATTGCCAGTGGGACCAATACGTCTTGGAGATTGGCCAGCCCATCTAACAGAGCGTTCTCATCTGTCAAGTGCACACCAGGGAGAGGGAGCTTACTCGCGAAAAGAATTTCTAACATCGAAATGGCCAGCCGAGGGATCCCTTATTTATATCAATTAGTATTCTACACTGCGGAAAGTTTTTGCTTCTTAATAACACGTAGTTCGGAAGAACGGGTTTAGTGCGCATTGCGTTTCTACCTCTTATCTGCGTCTGTATTTCCTTTGCTGGGATTACAGTCTTATAGTGCTTTCCGGTTTTAAAGCTTTGATTGCGTTGCCATACCGACGAACTACTTTCCAGCTTGAGAAAAAGAATTATAAAGCAGGTTTTGACCTTTAATAGAAAATACACGGTTTATTTGGGCTGACTGTGATACACACTTGTTTTGATAATACTATGTCGCGGTCAACAGCGAGTTACAGTGCCACAGCGGGAGTATTACCTGTCTGTGGTTCTTGGAAGCAGGAGGAGAATATGGTAGTTCGGCTAAGGCGCCTGGCACGACAAAGCCTTAGTAATATATACATAACACCCCCAGGGAGGTTGATAAAGCTACCGCCTGTCTACCATACTTAAGGGCTTGATTTCTTTCATTTACCACAAGAGCGCCAAGGGCAGAACATAGCAACTGTTGTTATGAGAGGCTCTCTTTTCGTTCGTCATTTCTAATCTAGATAGATGACAGTATTTTTCCTTGACATTTAGAATACAACACGGTGTATTCCGTATCACCTGAGGTACCAGTCCGACCGCGGGTCGGATCACCTGAAGGTCGGAGGGAGATCCAATCTGCAGGAGTGGTCATACCCACCCGAGAAAATATTTGACACATTTCGCCTTTGGATGCGAAATGTGCCAAAATTTGGTGTCCCTAAGCAAAAACAATTTGCAACAACATCAATTCCAACGTCCGAACCCGGTATTCGAATTTTCGAAAGCGGCGCACGCGGCTCAGGCGAAACGCGTTCGAATATTCTATGGAACACTTGGAAGCCCGTGTGATAACCAATAGAACTGCGGACTATACCGCTAGTTATCACACCGGCCGGAACACCCGTATCGAGCGTTATAGCGGCCTAAGTATGGCATAAAGTGTATGGCTTCTTGCCATAGTCCTTCAAAAGTTTCCCTTTGCGCACCAGGTCGTTGAACCTTATTTATGGAACACCAGCATCTCTTTCTGAAGGTCAGGCTGGAGAGGCTTCCCATGTCGATGAGCTGAGCTGTAGACAGCTAGATCTCTATCTCGCACCACCTCGTCTCTCCAATACAACAAGATTAGTCTCTGAGCACCGGACGATTCTGAGCGACCTTCAAAGCTGAAGGATTCGGACAGCAACTTTAAAACTTTCAACGAATTGCACTTCAGAATCCGGTTCATGGTATGTAGATGTACATCTGCTCATTCAAAGTAATCTTTTCCGCTGCAGGATGTTGATCATCATTGAGGTTTTTAACAATTACATTTCTAGTTGCACATTGCACGGGTTCATTGATTATCAAGCTTTATGTGGTTTCTCTACTACCCAGCCATAGATGTAAAGGCGGCAGCTTAATGCCATCTGTGAAAACACAAGATCTATACTTTCGTAAAGCCTCTAAGACCAAACTATTGAATTTTATTACCATGTTATGGCCCTTTGGAACATCTAAATGGTCGTAAAGGCTTAACTACTGCTCCGCTCGGAGGCATTCTCTTGTAGCCCGTTCTGGAGACACTATAATAGATTGGCCAACCCACCGTAAGGGGGTCTTCTTGTGGCAGGACAGTGTCAGTGTGGCAGTCTTTCTTTATATATTTATCTGTACATAGTTCAATGTCTCTATTTTTTAGATGTCTTTGTGTTATGTCACGTTTCTGTTTTATATGGACCGTTGTGTCTGAAATAAACAATGATGATTAACTACGGTTCTTTAGAGATTACCACTAAGAATTTGGATATCCTGACTGCAAATACTACATTCTTTCGCACCAGGAATACTGCACAGCATTGAAAATGTCACACAGTGAGCGCAGTCAAACATCTCTCTCCATTTCCTTAGTCTCTGATGACCAAAGCTGCAAGCAGAACTTTCGCTCTGTGCACACTTTACTTTCTAACACTTTTAAGCGGTTTTCTGTCTTGATCGGAAATTGGTTACTTGGGGTTTTACCAGCCTTCCGGAGGTGCAGAGCCAGATCCATATCTATAACCACTCTGTCTCCACCGTACGGAAAAGTTCATCTACGAGGCTTTAAGTATCAGGGAATCAATCTCGGCTGTATTGAACCCACGCTGCTGCGGCGGTGTCATTCCGGGCCGATCCGGTCCCGTACTCCGGTGGTAAAGTTCATGCCTTATCTAGCCAGCACATCTGGGCTGCGGGTTCCATTTATCACAGGAACGCTCGATAGAAATGCGCAACTTTGGGGACACCTTGAAAGGGTTTCTCATCGTCCACTGTGTGTTCGGACGAAATAGCTTGACAGTTTAAAAGCGAGTGTTCTACTCCAATACCAGGTGGGATTAGAAGTACGTGTAGTAGCAATGCCGCCAACGCTACGCCTGTTACGAAATTGCACCAACACTGTACGTGGAATGCTATAACCCAGACTTTCGTTCATTATGTACAATGTACTGTTAACCATTGTCCTCTTGGATTAGGGGCACTGATTTTGTTTTACAAGTCTACAATGTAACTAAGAAGTCCTGATAACATCAGGATTGCATACATGAGAAAAAAAATCGAGCCTTCCGAACATATGTTGGGCACAGCACTGGGGACATGAATCTGTTTCCCAACATATGTTGGGAGCAGCAGAACAAAGCTTAAGGATGTTGGCGATTTAAACAGATACCTCACATACCTGTAGGTCAAACCTAAACTTAAAATTAAGATCACAGGAGGGCTTAGGATAGCATGCATACTTCGTATAAGGCAAGATGAATTTACCGCAGTTTTCTGTGTAGTTTTAACCACTGCATGTTCAACAATTTGCGTTGCCTTGTACTCGCTTCGGCTGCAAGGATATCAGTGTATAATTACTGTAATGTAGCCTCAATTACTTTAACACGTTATTAGACTCCAATTTACAGAATGTTGTTGATAAGACTTAAGTAGGAACTAGGCAAAATAGGCTTCAGATTGAAGGCGTCCTGTGAACCTTAAGCATAAGATGCATGTATAATTGTACTATTTTCTAAGAGCAGGCTATGCATCATCAGTAATGGCATCTTACTATGTTGGAAACAGCACACTGTACGGTACTTCAGATACGACACTGGCGCCACCGTGCTCCGTGGGGTGTTTCTGAAGCACAGCATGTTCACAGCTCCGTTGCGATAATAAATGCTGTAAAGGTTAATAGCGTAAAGAGGAGGCCCGAAGGGACCAGAAGCTCTTTTGCGCGTGTCTTTGAAGCTGTAGGAGTGAGGAGCTGAGGCGCCCGATTACGATGAAGCTGGCCTTGAATAACTGCCATAGGCAGATTTGTCTAGCTAACGCCTGCCCAGTAGCCTTGAAAGCTCATGTTACTTCTCGGACATATGGAACACCTTCTCAAGATTCTGCAGCTTCTTACAAGTGTCGATTTTAAGTTTCAAACGTCGTTGACGCTTGTATTTAATATTTGTCTCCGTCATTATGAGAATGCACCAAGGACAACTTCAGATGTTAAAGAGCACGTATGAGAAGCGACCTACTTTAAATTTTTTTGCATGATTGGCAGCCAAACAGATGAGTATCGAGCTTCTGTCCGTTTGGATGAAATCTGTGCGTACTAGTGACATCATTTCGTCTAGAGGGGATTTTGCTTACGTCAGCAGAAGTAAAGATTAGGAGGAGGCTTTTGATAGCAGGTAGTTCAGATGGCCATTGGTCATGCATCTTTGTCAAAATCTAGGTTAAACTGTATGTATATGCCCGATGTCATGGCACCTTTATATAATTTTGTATTTGAAAAAAAAGACACTCGCTGCACGAAAAGCTATATTTACCAATGGTAGTAAATGCCAGTAAAGTCGGTAATGTTTACTTTGTAAACAGTGCCGGACTTTACAATAGTAGTAAATAAAAGTCACGTCCTGTAATTTCATTTACTACCATTGTTAATCCAAAATTACTGGACTTGACTTTGACTAACTACCGTTGCACTGTTTACAAAGTAAACATTACCCGACTTTGCTGGCATTTACTACCATTGGTAAGTCCAACTTTTCGTGCAGTGACTTGAGCTTACATAGAGAGAACTGAAAATGGAAGGAGATCATTTGATAGTAAGTAGTCAAACGATCATACACTTACTAATAGCAACTGTGTGAAAGTCAAGGTTAAACTACATGTATACGTCTGAAGGCATTGAACTTTTACATAACTTTGTATTTGACAAATCTCTTAGCTGGCAGTTATTCCCTCGATGTGTTTCGGTAAGTGCCTACGCTTACCTCCTAATGTCACTACTTCGTGTACGGGTCTTCTTAAATAACATCTGGTGGTTCAGATAATATTACGTAAACGACACTTTGAGTTGCTTTTAGAAGCTGATGGCTTAATAGATCCCGGGAGAGAGGATCTTCCAGTTAGTTTGCGCTAGCCGTCTCATTGTATAAACACCGCCACCTTTTGCTTCTTGATCATCAAGTTGAAACGAAGTCTAAGCACAAAGATTTCACACTTGAAACGTAACGATGTACACGTGGGATTCGATTAGACGAAAACGCTCATTTGCCGTTATAGCCAACGTCACATAGCATCTTATGGATCCAAATAAACTCAAAGTCGTCCGCAGAATTTAAATTTCTCTCTTTCATGTTCCTCTTTCATGTTAAAGAAACGTAACTTGACATTTGTATAGTTGAAATTTGTGTATCTTTAATTAAAGAATTGTCATTTTTCAGCTTTTAGATTTGCACCGTTAGGTACCGGTTGGCAAACAAGGACCCCCTAGTAGCTTGCAATAGTTTGCTTAGAAACGAAATCATCTTTCCAAATCAAAAACGTCACGTTTGATCTAACTCTTTCCAGGCAAAGATGCGCAAAGCCCAATAAGACCAAATGGCGTGCATCCCTATTCATATTTATTCGTTAACGCACCATCTTTTTTAGTCTCCTGTGTCCTTCCCCTTCCTTTCTGTACACTCACAACACAATAGCCCAGCACAAAGAATCAGGGAAGCACATTGAAAGCTGTAACACGCTCATGTATTTTACCAGTACAGTTTCTCTTCAACATATCCATTAGCACCAGTTGGTAATCCACTGTCTCCATTATATGTTACTTCTTCTTATCCCAACCCATCTATTCATTTCCAACATCATTTGAGTGATTCTACGAGCCAGAGAAAACATTAGAGTCCATTTCTTCGTGATTTTACGATCGTATGCAAGTGAGAGTCATAACGGCAACCGTTTAACCGTCATAGGTCGAATGGAATTCAGTGATATTCATTAACATTTAATGCAGTACGGCCCATTTATGGTTAAGGACCAGATACGCCGCAAGTAGACTGCGGTGCTAAAATAGCCGTTTAGATGAGTTTGTTTTAACACCGCTTGACACCAGGGTAGAAGCAATTACATCTTGCGAGATGTACATAAAACATGTCTTAGATGAAAAAAAATCCTTAGATTATTCTAGGTGGTGATCATTGAAAGTGCAAAAATCTATACCAATCATAAGAGAGGGCCTTTAGAAATGCTCCCAAATGACTGTCGGTGACCCCAAATGGAACACGCGTTCCGTTCGAATGATATCAGATCGAACTTGGTGGAACATGATTCGGGTTCATCTCTTCTTTCATAGCTTTTAGGCCCTCGCCCTCTCGTCATTATGATTTTTTTTTCCCCATAAAATGATATTCCACCTTTTGCACAGCTTCTTTCAGCTAAGAACCACCCAGCAGTTCGGTAAGTACTTGTCAGTGAAACTCATTTTCCCCCATCACGGCTGACGCTATTATCGTAGCGTACCTTTCACAGAGTGCTGATGCTATCGTTTGCAACATGGAACCCAATTTAGGGCTGTTGATGGAGCCGCTGATGATTGTAGTCTCTCTACCTTGATCCCCCAAGAGCAGCAATTGCTCTGACGTTATTGGAAATACGTAGAGCTTCCATTAGACGACATAGTGTTAAAAGAATGATTCAGGTCCAGTAATACCTGTTGAAATGGGGTCCATTCAGCAAGACACAATAACAATAGATGAGCATTTGCAATTGCATGAAAAACGAAGCGTTTTGAAAGTTTGAATCTCTGTTTGCATACAGGAATAGATGTTGTCAAGTTCAGAATTAGTAGTGTTGATTAACATGGACTATGTTAAGACATTTAACTTTTCAAGCAGAAAACGGAACAAAATGAATGCAAAGAACATGGAGACTTCTTGCTGTGATATACCATCATTAAGCGTAGGCACCAGGATAAAACTGAGCTTCCATCTCATCCATCTACAGGTAACTTTTGTATCTGCTTCATTGGAATGTAATCAAGCAATCAGAGCTGAACGTGTGTTGAAAATGATAAATGACCCCGATATATGCTTAGAGGGCATTGAGACAGTTCTTTAACATTCTTGGGTAATACATTATTGTAACAGCCTTTATCCTATATCATTGCCTGTGCGTCATCAGATTTATGTTTCACAACGAAGGCATGAAAATTATCCGCAACGAATCCCTTTATGGATGGTGTTAACGTCTCGTGTAATTCTATTGGGACCAGCTCAGTAAACAAGCAAATAAATGATGAATGGAATACTTTCCCCGTCAGTCACTTTTGCCTGCAGTATCAATCAGTATTAATGTATCTCCACTTGAAAATGTTCACAGGTAGCTAGCTACGTGCAACGTTGCATAAACATCTGGTGTAGTTTTTGTAAACCTTTCATACTATAAAGGGTTTTAAAAATTTATTGATTTTGAACCAACCCAAGAAAGAAATGGTGTACTTAGTAAAAGACTGAAAACGCAAGTGACTGGAATTTCTTCTGCTATGAATATAGATTTTAGATAACAAAATTATACGATAACCTATGACAGCCCCTCCCCCGAGTTAAGTTTCCGAATATGACAAAATGTTGTCTTGTTTTTTCATGAAACCAAATTTTAATTTCAGCCCCAAAATTGGTCAACCGAGGGCAGTTCTAGGAGACATGTACGTTTCTTCATCTAGATGGCAGAATGAGCATAAGGGCTGCCTACAAGTTCCATTTATGTAGTAGCCTATTTGTGGGCAAATATGAAGAAGTCTGTATTAAAATAACCAGTGACATAATATATAGTACTATATATCAAATAAGTATAAGATATTTACCAGGGAATAGGGGTATCATCAAAGACAAGTTTTTGATGCCAAAAATCTGCTCGACGTCGTTGATGCAAAGGTCCAAATGGTAGCTCATTGACGTTAGTACTTGTACTTTGTCTACATAGTTCTTTTGCACAATACCAGCTTGACGTGAATTGGACATAAGTGAAGGAACGCATGGAGCGATCCATCCATCAGTATTACTGAGATGTCTATTTGTGGTGAAGTAGCTTAACTGCGGTGGACTTCATTGGATTTCAGTTTCATAGATTCAAGAAACAACGGCAGTCACTAATCAAGATGAAGCTTCAGATAAGGTTTTCTAGACGTTGCTGACCGCTCTCGTATGTTTGTTCTTCTACTGCACTCGCTGTTTCAAATAGAACGTTTCCTATTCTTTTTTGGCAGAAAAGAAATCAAACCCAACAATAACTATATTAGAAATAACATTAGTAGTAGCATTTTATGGTCATTTTTACTGCTTACTATTATTTTCTGACATCCTACGTCTTTGCAATTAGCCCTCGGGCATGAATTTGCAATAAACTTTCTATTCTTTCTTGGTAGTGAGGTGTTAAGAATAACTGATGTGTTCACTGATAACTGCTGCCAAAACTACTTTTGATAGCCGAACTATTGGCACAAAATGCAAGCGAAATATACCATTAGGACATGTTCAATTAAGTTAATGTCCAAGATGTCCTTTGCTTCAAAAGCTCTTAAAGTACAATAGGTCGCTATCGCAGTGAATCATGCGCCCTTTTTAAGTGCTTTGGCATTTGGAGGATATTACCGTTTTATGGTGACGGCATTAATCTTTGCAATGGTCCTAACCATCTATGCAGCTATGTAATCTTCCAAAGTACATTTTATACAGCACATGAGTCAACATGGTTGACCTCTCCGGAAGTGCCTATGTCTATTTCGAACATGATTGTAGTTTTATATTATGACATCCAAGCACTACGATGTTAACGAAAAACTATGTTAATTTGTTCATACATGTTTTAAAAAGAGAGAAGAGATCATGTAGATAGACCCTGTAGATAGAGACGTAGCATAGAAATGTAACACTTGTTCCTTCTTTACCTATACCCAAGTTATCTAACTCAGTGCATTTGGCCCATGTAGGGCGTGAATATGCAATAAAGGTCATTGTCATTGTCATTTATGAGGGTACTGCTTCAGGAAGGGATTTTATGCAATTTTTGTATTCATTGTTTGTCGTTCATTCTTCCTTGTTCCATACAAATGTTATAGATAACAAAATGGAAGAACATAGATTTGATCTTTAGAAACAAGACCGGTTTTCGCACTCCTGTATATGATAGAATCAAATTGTAATGCAGGCATTCTATCAGGTTGTTTTTTTATTATTATATTACCCATTGCTTGTCTCAAACTACAATCTAGCATAATCCTGTAGGCACTGGCCTTCGACATAACACTTCTTATTCTGTCTTCCATAGATTCAGTTAATGGCGTCAACCTCCTTTCTGTCAATCATAAAGCGGTGCTTTTATTGACCCGTACCATGACCGGTGTTTGAATATTCTCCAGGTACACAATTTGCCGGGAACACGGTGTAAGTTCAAGTTGTGTAAAGTAAAGTTGGAATGCCCTTTTTGACATGTTATACTAGATGATGCATGGACTCATTTCAATGCCTACTGTGGTGTTAGTGAATTTCCATGCATCCTTTCTCGCCTCAACATATGAACACAGTATGCCACATCAATTGACAAAAAATAACATGAATGTGACGTTACTTTTTTTATCCACTATGTGTTTTCTCCCCGAGAGTCTTGTTACGAATGATATCTTGCACTTTTTATACGGTACTTCTCACAATTTCTAATATAACGGTTCATCCAGAATCGTCTTTATTCATATAAAAGCATTGATAGCACCGTGTGCAGGTGAGACACTGATGAACATTAGTGAACTCATTAGTAAATAGAATAACATAATTGCAAATAGACGTCCGTACCGGAAGGATATTTTATGCAAAACAGGAAGTGCCTCTGAAAGAGAAGATGAGACTGAAGTTTTTAGACAAAGAAAGCAACGGAACTATGCTGTCAGCTAAAGTTTTGAAGACTTGCAATTAGGACAGTAAATTGGAGCTCTTGATTCCGGTCATTAAGCATTAGTTATAGCATATAATTGCCATCGCAATAGAAATGCGCTTCAAGGAAAGCAGTTAAAGAATATACTACATCATTAACGGAAGAGCTTTCGTAGGATTGCACTGATATTACGTTAACGCTTAGTTTTGTAAAAAGTTTTAGTTAGCGATATTATGCATTACTTAGATAAACGTGCCGGAATAGCACTGCAATTTGCAGTCAGAAAGCCTACTATGTAATAGCGCCCTTCCGATAGTTCTCGAGTCGCTGAAAAACATATAATCAGTCCATAATAGTTGTGTTTGATTACCATCATCTTCTGGTCCGCCAGGCGTTCAATTCATCCTCAGAAAAGTTAGGTTGGATCGAAGATGAAAAAATAAATCTTACAGAATTTACAAAGACTCTAAATATCTTGCTTTAAATAGAAAAGTTCTTTATTCACAATTACTTGTTTTACAAGAGCCGGAGTTTTGATGACCGTCTGTCATCTTCTTCAGGGCAGCTACTGGTTCATTGTGCACTGAAGCTAGGCGTTACTAGTTCACTGTATGTGCACTAAAGCTGTTACTGGTTCACTGTGCACTGAATCTAGGTCTTATAACTGGTTCACTGTGCTCTGAAGCTAGGTGTTATTGCTAACAATGCGGTCCCAAACGTATTCACGACTCTTCTAGCTCTAGCCTTTATTTACAACGGCAACGGATTCAACATCTGGGTCTCTGTGCATCTTTTCACAACGCTGAGCTTATCACTCCATATTAAGTAAAAGCTGGCAATGTGTTATACTAGGTTATTCTCAATAACAGGATGTACGGAGTTGTAATGCTTACAAACCAGTCACGACACAAGTAGCGGATGGTGTACGCCTACGTATATACATATACACATGGCTTAAGCATATAGAAGATAAGCAAATAGAATGCCACTGAAGACGACAGCTTCAGGTTGATCCGGAGATTGGCCCGGTTTGACCACGAATGTAAAAGAAGACAAAAATATGATGCATTGACCAGCTGCGGTGACATTTGCACTTAACGATAATTTGAGTGCCTCTGGATTGATGAATTGCTTTATTGATTTCGTATGTGTTCGAAACAAGCAAAAGGATTACTTTTTGCCAGACAATAGGGAAGTTGCAAGTCATGACTAGCTACTAAATTAGAGGAGTATTTAGAGTTGGCTTCATTTCATTCTCTGCGACTTAACTAGCCTTGAAGCAATTGCAGTTCATTGACAAAAAATACATCATATCTTGTTGGTGCCTGAAGAAAAATAGCTTCCTCTAAATTTCCATACCTCATTAACGATGGAGACGGAACTACTTTGGACAGGACTGGCACCAGACCAAGTCTGCACAGTCTGTGGTAGAGTCGACCAACCATGGAACTCTTCATATAAGAGTACTTGCCAATATGCACATGAGACAAAACGACGGTTTCCTCTTAACAGAAGAGTTAATGGGTTTGGAAAGGATTGAAATATGAACTAGAAAGGTAACATTTGCAAAGCAAATTCATAATGTTTACCTTTACATGGTCCAGCCTAACAAACTACTGCCCTGTTTGTTGTTACTCAAACACATTCATATATAATATATGGTGGGCAACCCCTCCAGCTCTGTCCTGCTACAAAATGTAACCCAACACCACACGGTGTCTGTTACAGCACCAGTTACCATGGTGACAGACGTCTGGTCCAAACTTTATATTTGTTTGGAGAAGAAGAAGAGGAAGAAGAAACTGAGCCAAAAACGTATGTTTTCCTTCTGCGAAGATAAATATAACTTTTAGTCCATTGCAACTCATTAATCACCTTAAACACGTTCAATCAAGGTGATTCCCTTTTCAACCTCCTTGTTTCAATACACCATCTTCAGCCCAGACGAATGTAAGTGGTAGAGAAGAGCAGTATGTGTTACAACGCCCTTTGGTAGATGACTACTTCAACATGGAAGCCTCAGCCCTCAAAAACGTGATCCCGGGAGAGGTTCTCGGTTGAAAGCTTGACGGGGGCTATTAACCACCTGTTCAGCTCCTCGTGAAGCGTTTCAAAGGGAGGTCTGGGGAGATCCATCAACGCCAACTGTACAGGAGAGTTAGATTTTTCCCTGCTTGAAGGTAGACTGTGGCACCAGACAGTACTCCACCTTTAGAGCATCTACCCTTAAAGGCCATTACTGGATGTATGAAGACATTACTGGACATATAAAAACAAGTAATTTGACACAAGTCAATTTCGTAGTGTCTCAATCAACCTCAAAGGTCGGTTTCCTGTACTGTATTTTGAGTGTCGTTTTAACATTTGCAATCTTTATGTTGTAACAAACTTACGCAATTCAGGGAAGGCACACCAGTGTCTTTCCCTGACAGTGCATGCTTGAATTTGTTAGAAACAATAAGCATAAACAATATATATATATATGTATATCTATATATATGTGTATGTATATATATGTATATAGATGCTTCAGCGCTTATTATTAAGCCGATGAAACCACGCTTTACTGGAACACCTACGGCTACGATGATTTGTTATTATTATACACTCCCCCCATCGGAGGTCCTGAATTGAGATTTATTTCCTTAAGTGCATCGAGACGAAGAAATCACGGTTTTCCCAGCGCCTGTGGTGATTTGTTTTACTCCATACCTTCAACAGCACATATATTACGTGAACAGTTTGTGCCATTCTCAGTTAGACGTTTCTTACATTTCGATACACTCTTGTTGAACTCCAGACTTACTCTAAATATTTTAGTTCTCTTCAGTTATTGCTCTCAGCTCACCATTACGATCAAAATTTAGATAAATTGATATAAATATACATAAGAGAATAGTAGGCTTTCCGACACATGCTTCTTTTATCAAATGCTGACTCGAGTTGCTTGGAAACTTGAAGGAAATGTTTTAATCTGAAGTAAAGTTTCTGAATTTAAACTTGACATTTGAAAACTTCACTATGAAGTGAAACAAACGACAGAGCTTGCAGATTTTTCCATTGAGTTCTAGAGCCAGTAAAACTCTACGATGGAAAACATTAAGGTAAGAATTGAAAAAGGCAGGCCATTTAAACCACTTTAATCTGGCAAGGTTACAAACATGTTCTATAGTAGTTCCTATACATAGCCCCATGCCCTGCATCTTCGTCACAGTTGACCACGGATTCCCAGAAGCTTCCAACAGCCCATATCTGACGAGATACAGAGGCTTCAAATCCCGTTACGCCTAAGAGGTCGCAAAATATGTCCTTCCTAACTCCTCACGCGCGAGGCTGTAGCCATTTCACACAGCAAGACGTGTTGAAATTTGCTACTTTTGAGACATAAGGTTCTTTATGATCGATGATCATGTGTTAAAACCCCGTTAAAATCTCATTAAAGACTTTTCTCTGTCAATGTGGAATTGGCATCCTTCGCCTTAACGGCATGTTTCATGGTTACAGCTGCGGTGGAACCCAGTGAACAATGACGGTGTATTACATGCCATGGTATTAAAACATAAATTTCGCTGCCATTATCAACTACCACGCCGTCCTCCAGCTTTACTGCAGATTTCGTGGCAACTTTATAGGTTAAACGTCTCCCTCGTCAGTGATTCTTGCGTGCGGTACTAAAACGCGTTTATAGCCGACTGTGGGCGCCCATTGATACAGTACAGCCCTTGGGAAAAGATGACAGATTTGGGACGCGGATGGCAGATCTGACGACCTCCCGGATGAAGCGCATGCAGCGGTATCTGATTTATGCTGTATATAAACGGTTGGGCCCCGGGGACGTTGGATCAAAGAGATTAGGAGTGTTTTATTGGCCTCATAGACATGTCTATGCTTACAACAACACTGTCGTTGCTCACGAACATGATGAGTAGGACTGCAACCGACAGACGCTGTGCTGTTAGAAAATAGATTTTAGGTAGAATTTTAGGAACTTAACGTCTTATACCAGACGTTGGATCAAAGAGATTAGGGGTGTTTTATTGGCCTCATAGACATGTCTATGTTTACAACAACACACGAACACGACGAGTAATACTGCAACCGACAGACGGTGTGCTGTTGGAAAGTAAAATTTTAGGAACTTTACGTCTTATTCCAGATATAGCAATGTGGCATGTATTGGAAATCAGTTTTTGTGATTTCAGTGTGATACGGCCAGTCCCACTAGGCAATGAGTAATATTCCACAAGGGAAAATGAATGGAATTCGCCTTGGATTGGAAAAAAAAATCTAATTTTACAGCTGACGGGGAAGCAGTCACCCGAGTACAATGTCACCTGCTACCCAAACATGGACCATAGCTTCCTAAAGGTTAACCTGCCGTTAGCAGTTCATAAATGCCACTTAGGTTACAACCCATTAGATTGCCACTCTTTTTATGGAATACCATTGCCTGCGTGATCGTAGGGTTTGAAATATCCTCATGTCTATTTTTTCCATCAGAATCTAGGCAAAAACTATACTTCTATCTTATGATAGCCATGTGATTTTTTTTTTTGCTCAAAGAATATCATCTCCAACGACTAGATTGTGGATCGACGTTTCTTGATAATAGGTTACAAAGTGAGATTACTGACATGGGCACTGGTTATGCTAGGTATTGTCTTTTGCTTTCAAAAACATATCCACCAGAGTAGGAGAGATTACTAACATGGGTGCTGGCTGTGTTTTGCCTTTGAACACATATCCACCAGAGTAATTGATTTCCTCTCAGTTAAACCCCGCAATTCCCCAGTAGGCTCCTAAACGTAGGCTGCATAAGCTGGCATAAAGGTAGTATTCGCGGTGGTTGTCAATAGTTCTTTTGAGTGGCCTATAACTAGCGGCGAAAACCTCACAAGATGAACTGGACATAAATCGATAACATACACACAACAGACATGCATTTAAGTGTAGGACGTAATGACTGGCAGTAATTAACCTTTAAAGGCACCAAAACCGATTTCAGGGCCGTAAAACTGGATTTTCAAAGTCAATTTTCTGGTCATTTTTTTAATGTAGTAAGTTGAATCAACCCGATCCCATAGCATACTGATATCTGTGAGGCAAAAATTTAATATCGCTGATGGAAAACGGTTGCGTGTTTTGTATCGTGGGCTCGTTCTAGCTATTTATTGGTGGTACCAGAAAATAAAGACACTCCTCACGTAGCTTGTTTCTAGGCTATTTCAAACGCTTCAAGTTTTCCAACAAGTCTATATAGCAGCATACTGTGCTATCAGAATATTAATGTTTTACATTACTGTACTGTCAGAATATTAATGTTTCTATACCTATTTCTACTTTTTAAAATAGCATCACAAGAAAACAGCAAGCAACTGGATACTCAAGCAACTAGATAGATTTTGAAAACTGTCAGACGTTTTGAAGCATCAGTTTATCAGAAAGAATGACCGCTGTTGGTTCTTGCTGTCCACAGAGATAATAGGGTCCTTCAAACCACTTGAGCAGATGTTCCCTGATCATTTTCGATGATGCTGTGCTCGGAAAATAACGTACCATCTGTTTCAGCATTGAATGTGTCATCTTTCAAAACTTATGATGGATTGAACGTTCAGAGTCGACTGAACTTCTAATACCTTATCGACTCGATCTTGCATATTTGTTACAGTGTATCGAGTTGGTCATTTTATATTTGGAAAACCGCTTTTAAATTTCAAGGTCACTGTATTGGCAGTCATCCACGTCAACTGGAAATCTGGTAATGTGGCTTTCAAAATAGTGAGGTTACCGTGCGCAATCTCCGTAATGAAACAGTGGATTCCCTCGTAACAAGATTCTGTCAACGATATATCAACCTGTATATATATTTGCCTACATAGTGTTTTAAGACTGTGAGTGAGTGAGTGGCTAATTAAGTTCTATGCTGTATTTCTTCGTGACTTCGGCAAATAGATGTATTCTAAACTACAGCAGGCTATGGAATTAAAGCCTTGCACGTTATGCAAAATCTCCAAGAAAAGTAAAACACAATATGTCTATGCGTGAGGAAAAGTAAGGTCTAGGACGCGTCTAGAAACTTTGCCGGTAGGTTCTACACATCTTCAGAGGATATGCCTTTTACTCTTCCCTCGCCTTGAGAAAACCAAAGCCTCCTGTGACGTGCACGCCTTCAGCAAGATACGCATTTTGAGCTTCAGATGTTTCACGAAAAAAAACCCACCTGTCTCATAGGACTTGATCAAGTACGTGGAAAATTCTTTAGAACCTGCGGCCTTTAGCGCTCTGGATGTCGTGAACAAACAAGGATGTGCGCCCTTTAAAGTCGACAAACATGGACGTGCCCTTTATGGGCTAATAGAAACAACCTTTTTTCCGCAGAACTGATTGATGCGCCGCCGTAGCAATAAACTCGGGTAGAGGCTGATGGCAATGTCCTGTACATCCGAGGCACCTCAGGTTAAAACATGGGGCATTGTATCCATGACCGTACCTATCTAGGTCTATGTCTGAATAGGTTAGGGTTAGGATCAGAAACGGTTCTGGATAGTCTTTATCGTATCCAGAAATGTTCCTATCTAGTTCTATGCCTGGATGGGTTAGGCTTAGGATCATGCACGGTTATGGATAGTCTCTGCATTTCCAAAAACGTAGATTTGCCCCAGGCACGGTTCTGGATACAAGATGGGGTTGGCAAGCAGTTCAGACAGGGAGGACACTGATACATGGGCAAGGGTACATGATTCACGTTTCTGGATGACTGCAGTTGGCATTTATCGTGGTTATATATTATATGCCATGCTGCACTAGAGATCGTGATGTATACATAGTCGTCGTAAAAATCTTGATTTACCGTTATCGTTGTTCATATCTTTATAGATATATGTTTTAATTAAGTGCAATTCCAATTCAGAAGTTAGAATGATTGCTTTATCGAAAAGGGTATAGAAATAATTCATTTTTTGTAATTATCTTATCTAAAAGTGTAGACAATTAAGATTAAGGTTAATTGCAAAACCTTGCCTGGGGGGGGGTCTCATGGAAACAAAAGGAGTGCTAAAGGAATTGTGTAATTTAAAAAAAATCAAGGACTGTGCTCGCGATTATCTTTGTACCATCTCAGATGCCCGGCCATCACAAACTAATAGAATCTTTTCAGCTTTCAAGTGTTTGTTGCAGAATGTTACAAGTCACAATGTGACTTTTGATTCTAAGTCTAATTCTGTCTAATACTCTACAGAGCAGGTATTACACCTACTCTTTCGTCCCGGTCCCAGGTCCCGGTGAAAACAAAGATGGCAGGCTGAAAACAGCCCCCTCCCCCCAAAAACACTATACTAAGCTCCGCCACCAAGCACGGAACGAGATAAGGCCCTTGTGTGTGCAGAGCTGTGCGCGTACAGGCACAGTTCTGGATAGTTCCCACTTACGCATAAACGTAGATTTGACTCAGGCACGGTCCTGGGTACGCGTCGAGTGTCTAGAAATGTGTCTGGCCACGGTTCTGGGGTCGTCTGGATACAACAGTTGCCCTCCCATTCTCAGTCTCTGAACAATAGCATTAAGCCACTCAAATCCCCCGGATGTTGAAGAATCGACCAATCAGTGCGCAGCTCTAAAATCACGCCCTGCGAACTGGATTAGGTCAGATCATTCAGAGTCTGCATGGGGAGTTTCAGATTACTCTTCAGACCAAGTTCAGGAAGATCAGCTACGATTCACAGTAAATTCACTGGGAGCTGACTGCACCTTGTGTTTAGTTAAGCTGGCAAATTGATACGGATAACGTGAAAAGTTAGTTCTCTACTTTTGAGAATTAAAGTGGTTCGCTTACGAATCACGAAAAACCGCATACAGACCAACATTCCAGCTATTCCGCACCTGGTCACGAGGCGGCGACAGTCCACCGTAGCACTGCCCTGGGCAGACAATATCCATGTGCCGACAGTAAATAGTACCCAATTATCTATAGTTGATACAACTTTCAGATATCAACTGTTCGTAGTGTCCTATTTTTTCTCCATATTTTTTCCTGTCGTGAATCGCCACGTTAAACATTGCAAGGTTGAGACCCAAATTGTTTCAAAACTATTTCCCGCCAAACTACTGCGAATGAATATGAAGTCTTGTAAGGAAACGTCGTCCGTTTGTGGACTCGGTGCATTCTAGCCTGGCTTAGTTGTGGCGTGGTGTTGGATGCTCCCGCTTCCTCCGCTTTCTTGTCGTTGCAGTACAATGTTGTTCTATGTTTGGGCCACAACTTATTTTCTGTGGTGCTTGGTTAGTACTGGTAACGTGGAAATGTGCTTTTGTATGGGCTTTTGTGATAGTTTATGTTGTCAAACTTTGTGCCCCCCACCCACCATAGCTCTCTATTTGTGAGATGCCTTCTGTGGCCTACAGCGTCCTGGCGAAACGTTCGTCAGCCTGTCTCTTCCTTTATTGTAAAAGTTAAACCAGTATTTCAATTCTATAGCATTGCCATTGGTGTGCTTAATGTTCCAAAGATTGTACAAGTGGTATACAATGTGGAGCTCTTTATTTGCCTAAGCTTCTACGTTTGACGCTTCTTGTAGCGTCCTGGTTAAACAATTGTCAGGCTGCGTCTACAATTTCTTCGGCGTTATTAATTATCAGTTCAGACCATTCAGAATGGCGCTCACAAGCCGTCTAAATATGTCAATTATCTGACAGATAGAATGGTGATAGAGCAAAGAACAACGCATCAGTTAATTTTTTTTAGTTACTATATATGGCAGAACATCCAGCTTACTCGGGGTATGTTATAGTCAGGGTCAATCTCTCAGCTGCCCAGCCTCTTGGAAACCCAGACTTCGGGGGCTGTACTTTGTACAGTGGGGGCTGGTTCAGCTTACTAATAGTTAGATGTGTTTTCTGGATGTTAAAGCTGCAATTTATTTTTTCTTGTTTAATTTTGATGCATATTTGCTCTTACTGCGCAACATAAAACGCTTATAAATCAACATGGGCGTTCTATCTCAGGTCTGACTGAAGATGACATAATTATATTCCGAGGATATAATTACTTTTTTACTTTCAAGAATATATGTTAGCGTTCAGTTCGGTTTATCTTAGAGTCCCAGGTGGGGACAAAGACTTTTAAAAATTAATGTGGGGCCAGCTTGCCCATACCCTTCAATGATCTCGAATACTTTAGTTATAGTTCAGCGTAGTTTGACCAACTCTGACTGTATCATTGATATAAATGAAGATTTACCACATTTGTGGAAGGATTGACATAACAGGTGACTATCACCTCTTCAAGATGTCAAACCTGAGACCAGGCTGTAATGTTTGAACCACTCACACCGGGAAGGAACCCTGTTCCTTTTGATAACAGTTTAATATTTTAGGACATCCCTAATCGAAGCAAGGTACTCATTTTGAGTCAAGTGAGGAAGTAAGGGCCTTTCCCAAGGGCACAACAATGCGGCCTGCCAGGGATACGAACCCAGAACCTTCGAATTCTGAGTCAACAACTCTAACCACAATGCGGCCTGCCAGGGATTCGAACCCAGAACCTTCGAATTCTGAGTCAACAACTCTAACCACAAGACCATTTTGCCACTTGTTTGCATACAGGCATACAGTCTAGTGTCAGCAGCACGTGTGCCGATGAGCTACCGCTTCCTATTAAACGTGGTTTTCCTTATTGATTTTATTGACCGGTACCCACGGTGGCAACAGTAGGAAGCTAAGGGAGACGGTGGAAGTGAAGAGAAGCTCTGTAACGAGAGTTCGGCCCCAGGAGAGTTGTCTGGACATCGGGGCCCGAATCTCTCCAGCTCATTTGCGGTGCATGAGAAGACACGCGTCTGCATATTGATAAAGGAAGGGTTACCACCAGCTGTTGCAATCTGGTGCTGGCAGGTCTACTGTCTGAGAATTGCTCGCGGACTCTTTTGCCAGACGTATCTTTGCCTTTCTGTCTCGCCGCCTCATCCAGTTTCATTTTCGCCTTCTTTTGTCCTCAGGGCAGCACTATTTTTACCACAAGTTTTCTGCCAGTTTAAGCCAACTCTAAAGTCTTCAAAGCCCTTCTCAGACCATATTGTTTTTTTTATTACAACATACAAAAGAAAGTACAAAGCAAAGTCACATGGGTATCGTTCATATAACAAGTATACAGGGTTAAGCTATTGAAATATTACAAAATAATACAGAACTATAAATCAAATATTAAATCGCTTGGTTTCAGAGAGATATAACTGGGTAACAATAAGTATTTGGGAGTTAACTTTAGGTGAAAGTTAAGGTGACCCATTAAGTAATAGATATACAATAGCACTATCGGATAAGTTATTAATATCTAAAAAATGAATATTCAATTGTAAAAGTCTGTAAAGGAGCCTCGTACACGATGATGAGTACAAATAGGGCAGTGAAGTAAAAACCATTTGGGTTTCGACCGATATTTGTGACAAAAGAATTGAGATGTCACGTAGCTGTCACAAATGAGCACTTTGGTCAGAAAATGTCCTTATACATATAGTTTGTATTTCAGAGTCAGCCAGCCAGGGATTTTAGACAGCATTTGACATGTCGATAGGAAGTGTGAGCTTGGGCCTCAGGTTTGGATCGTCTGTCTGTGCCCCTGTTTATTCCCAGTGGCGTTTACTGATTCAGGAATTCGAAAAAGGATTCGTAACACAACCTTAGCATCCATTTTGTGTGGAAAGGTGAGTGAGATCGAGAAAGGGCAGTTTTTTCCCCACCTTCGGCGCGCCCTCCAGACTAACCCCAAAGCATCAGTTCCACTGGTCTAAACTTCAGCTGCTATTCAGTAGAAGACCCGGACGCGTAACCATCGCTTATGTGACTCAGCACCGCGTGCTCCGGAATTTTACTCGACTTAAAACGACTTAAATTTAAATGTTGGAAGCACTAGGTTATAGATTAGGGCTTAGAAATCTCCTCCTAGTAACATTTTAGATCACACGCTTGCGTGGGTGATACTTGCTTTTGAAGATGCATATGAGATCTTCACGAAACGGAAAAGTGTGTAATTAAATTGTTTCAAGCCTTGAAGGTAATAGGTGACGTGCAACGTAGTTATATCCCATGAACTATGCACCATATGTAGATATAACACTTTGAAAACAGTGATTGTTTATAATTCTGATAGGGTTCAGCGTGAAGAGAGAGAGATTCATTCCTACTACATATCCGAAGGAAAACAGCCGAGGGGACACGTTTAGCCTGAGCATGGTTCTGGACAAAGCACAGTTCTGGATACGCGTGGACTATCTAGGACCGTGTCTGAGCATGGTTCTGGATAAAGCACTGTTCTGGATACACGTAGACTATCCGGGAGCGTGTCTGAGGACGCTTCTAGATAAAGCACGGTTCTGGATACAACATCAGGTCCTATCATGTCAAGGTGGTCATCGTCATGGAAGCGGCTGTGCTCGTATAAATGTTAAAGCAAGCAGTGGAACGGAAGCAAGCATGTGTGAATGTTATCGACCTACCGGGCGTTTCAATATGTTATCAGTCTGCTGGGCACAGAAAATAGTTTCATTTGTCTGTGGTCTTTTCCAACATGAACGGCTCATGAAATATTCAGGGAATCTACTTTAACGTTAATGATAGTTTCTACCATGCAGACTTACTTGGATGCTGACGAATTGGCCAAAAAAATAGGGGTTAGCCGACAATAGAGTGACACATTTGACCACTGATTTCATCTAGATTCTATTTTTCAAGCAACCCAATGATGAGACTGGTAGAGACTATTCACAGACCGTTTTTTTTTCTAAAAATAAATCATGATATTCTCAACAGATCCCCATGACATTTGTGGCGTCCTTGTATACATGCAGTTATTGCCAGCTAGTAGTTACTTACTATCCACGATATTGTGGGTAGGATTTTATTCAATAGCCCATTAGCGAGAGTCGCAGGTGCAGGTGATTTGTGAGGTCCGTGTGAATGTCGAGATGTATTCTAAAGCCAGAGTTACGTAAGGCGGTTGTATCGTGGGTTACGTCTAAAAGACCAAATCAATTATGTCTGCTTTGGGTTCTTAGGATCCAGTGGTGATCCGATGTCACATTTCATTTGCCGATATACAGAACAAAAACGTAAACACAATGGTAACGTGGCACTCTGTAAGGAGTGTCTGTGCCACACTATGTTCAGTGCAGCCAAGGCGCGTTTGGGTTAATATAAAGTGGATCGCGCGGCAAAATGCAATAGTCTGGAGACTACAAAGAAGAAAAAAATTTTAAAACTCTGTCCTCACCTCAACATACACGACAAAAGGCATGTCAAGAACATCCGAGGTGTTCCTGTGCTTTTTCAATACAGCCAAGGCAAGTTTGAGTGGATATATACAATGTAATAGAGAATAGTTCGCTCGGCAAAAATTACAATAGTCTGAGCGTTACAAAGAAAGAAAACAGTCCCCTACCTCAACATACACGACAAAAACCATGACTAGAACATCCTAAGTGTGTCTGTGCTATAGTCTTTTCAATACAGCCAAGGTACGTTTGGGGGGATATAATGGACGAATGGATCGCGCGGAAAAATGCAATAGTCTGGAAAAAACAAATGAAAAAAAATCGGTCTTTACCTCAACATACATGACGAAAGGCATGTCAAGAACATCCGAGGTGTTCCTGTGCTATACTTTTTTCAATGCAGCCAAGGCAAGTTTAGGCGGATATACAATGTAATATAGAATAGTTCTCTCGGCAACACGTAATAGTCTGAGCACTACAAAGAAAAAAAAACGAGCTCCCTACCTCAACATACACGACGAAAGGCATGACCAGAACAGCCATGAGTGCGTCGGTGACCGCCAAGTTGACGATGAAGTAGTTGGTTGTGGACCTCAGGTTCTTCCCCTTGTAGATGGCGAGGACCACCAGAGTGTTCCCGCTCAGGATCTCCACGATCACCAGGATGGGGAGGAGGGCAATGAAGTTGTAGGACCCGGGCTCTTCCCAGTCCGTGCCGTTCCAACCCGCCGAGCTGTCGTTGCCGGGGCTTCGGGGGACGTCGTACCCTGCCACCGACGGATACACCGTCGTGTTCCCCTCCATTTTTCACCTGCTGGAGACGCAAAGTGGCAAAGAGCTGTAACGCTGAAAACCTTGCTGACTTTGGTGCTGTATACTGTACCGTAGGCTGAAGGCGTAATGATGCAACAGAATCATGTGGTTCTATATAGCTTTGGGTAGACCTGGGTTATACCATATGAACAGTTACAGGGGTGTATCGAATAGACAACATGAATGTAGTAAACCTAGTAAACCATAAGGCTGTTTGGGAAAAATGTATACGTAAATGAAATTGATTTGATTCATGTGTAAAATTGAGATTAAGAGGAAAACAAACGAAATGACAGTGATGCGGAGAGGACTGCTAAGGCCTAGGGAAAATGTTGTGTATCCAATTTCTGTCGTGAAGAAAGTCGGTAGGGAGGGATTTTATGTTTTTTTATTTATTTTTCAAATTTTTAGGCTGAAGTGATCCAACAAATACAGTTGAACAATATTAAAACTAAAATGCACCAGGGCCAGGGCTATCCTCAGGACTCGTCAATGTATTCGCTTGTGGGAAAGAGACAAACATGTCACCTAATTTACTGAATGAAATTTTGCCTCTGAAAATGAGTGAAATATAATGTTTCACAGGGGCATTCAGATGTCAGATCAAACATTTTGTGGCCTTGCCACCGGTCGACCAAAAAAAAGATTAGGGCCAGTCGGAGAACTGAAAACGCAACATTTTGGCCAGGCCTAACCTACAGCGAGATTTTCGTATTGACAGCACGTCTTCTTCACACATGTGGCTACCCCACAGCGTGACAATGTAAGGTAATTAATATGCCGTCTGCGTCCGTTACTTGAGTCTTCATCACGTAACACAAAAGACATCTGTGTGTACACGGATGTTTCCCGCTCCAATACTGTACAAAGATCGATACAGACAGTCCTGCCGAGGCTAAGGTTGTCTGCACGATCCTGTAAATGAAAATTGATCGACTCTATCCTCGCCTGTAAAGGGAACCTCTGTGTTTCCGACGGATTTTTTTTCTGCTCACGAGGGCCTAGATGGCGTAGCATCACGCGCTTCATATTGATACACCTAGTAGGAGGTGATTGCACTCTCTCTAAATCTATTGCAATTAGAATGATGTTTGCCAGATTTATCTTAATGATACGACTCTTAAAGACTCGTCAGAAATATGTTCCATTTGACCGGGCATTGCTCTTACATCTCTTGGCAATCCTGGGCTGTAACCTTTTCTTTCCGCCCTAAAAAAGACAATTTTCAGGTACTGACCTCTTATTGCTTCGACAGAAGAAGGGCAAGGATGAATGTGCTCATCAGTAGTTCAAAAGTTTACACTATTCACCAAGTTTCTTTGCTGCCTTAACCCCCCAAAGGAACTGCCCTCGTCTCTTGTATATCATTCATCATTAAGGCTTTGATTGCTCGTTAGTAGGTGTCCTACAAGATACTGATAGCCTGATTGAGCACCAGTGGACATACATGCACAGGGGAGGGGCATTAGAGCCTCTAATGAAATGAAATTTCAGGTGTATGAGGTCCACTGAGTCTTATGTAAGTACAGCCTTGTGGATTCATATCCACAGAGACATCATTTGTAACTCAAACCAAATAATCCTAATTTTGCAGATGACGTACTCTCGAACTCTCAAGTCCTGTGCAAAAGTGGGAAAGAAATTTAAAGCAAATCTAGCGATCTTACACTGACATAGGAACAAGCATGAACGGCCTCACATTTTACTATGTTTTACTCAAGGTTCATGATAGTCTTTTGTTATACGGCAGCGTGACATCAAGAAGATAGCGAGAAATATAGCTATAGGCTGTGTGTTCAGAACTGATAAGCGTTGGGCATCGTAACATTGGTCTCATCCATAAGTCTGATGGGTCCCTTGACCTACTAGAGGTGACCATCTCCTCAGATACGTGACCAACGACTTACTCTTACTTCTTATCTGAAGGATGGTCCACGCCGGAGGAGAGGTCGAGATTCGAAGCCGTGACCTTGAAGCCAAGGAACAGAACTATTCCGGTTTTTTTTTTAACTTTTAGGCATTTCTGAAATGTTAGCAGGCAAATTTAAGAGCTGTTTATAGAGCTGACGAGACAGATGACGTGTAATCACTAGACTGATATGGGGGCAATTCAGCAGAAAAATCATTATCCTGATCTCCAAGTAGACTCTCGGCGGCAAGGGGAGTCTATATTGGCCACCTGTAATCAAATGGTAACTTGGGTAGCTAAATTCATCGTCCCCATCCCCCGCCGAATGCATCTGCTTGGAGATGATCATTATCTGACTCTATTGTTGTGCTGTCTAAATCACTCATAATACACGATATGTTGTACAAATGCTTCCCGCGTGAAATAATATACACTTTCACGATGCGGTTTTTCGGACCGATATATCGGGGTGGTGCGATGCCACCCCAAGCGTTCCACTAATAGTCTGCTCCCGAGAAAAACAAACCATTACGGTTGGCTTGTAACAAAAACATTAGGATATAGCATCAGTATTTACTCGTATTATTAACCCAGTGGTTGTTGGGGGATAAGAGTAGGTTTCCATGTTGTTATCTAAACACGGGACCCGGACGTATTGGGAGCGTCAGACGGAGCTATCAGCAGAGGCTTGGGTGTAAACATGATTTATATCCACCGCACGGTAGAAGATTAATGGCTATATAATTGCCGAAACATACCGCGGCTGTAAAAAACTTCAAAGTAAGTAAATATTGTTACACCAGCTTATGATGATTATCAGATCTCATAAATCATGTAAAACATGATAGACAGCCCAAGAACACATTTGTACAATGTAATACTATGTACACTACATGTGCCACGTCACCAGTCCTCACGTTCTCTCGGGGAAAGGAAAGGTAGACTGTGCTACCCACCTACTTATTTTCCATGCAACTAACTTTCAACGCTTACAACATGTCTCTGTAAGTTTATTTCTGTGTCACCTGACGACGACGTTATCACACAATGTTCCAAGAGACGTACTCGGCTAAATTAATACTGCATAAAATTTGACTCAGTGGTTAATGGCAGTTAGGCGATGCAACAGAGGCAAATCAATGTTGACATCGATACTCCGCGTGTATTTTCTCCCACATGGTTCAAATAAACAGTTTTGTCAATAATTCCTTTTGAAAATGAGCCTCTACAAGAACAATACATATGATAGCTGTGTGTGGCCATGGGTAAATGAAATCCAATATTCAAACGCCGAAACGCAATATTCAAATGTTAAAGCATTAATGAATATTAATAATGTATATTTCTGCTTGGAGTTCAACAAAGCAACCATCATAAAATACCAATTTCTTGCTCATTACCTAGTCAAATGACATACAAAAAAGCAAAGGAAATTATACGTGCGCATGTTGGGGTGAATGGTGGATGACGCAATTGTAATATACTGCGATACTTGTCCGTAAAACTTAAGGTCGCCACAGATATACAAACCTTTGGTAGTCAACAGAAATATCTGATTGCCAGTGAACTGATTGGTTGATTTGAAAGACTTCTCTTACCTGGATACTCAAGACATGGCAGATCCAGGCTGCGGTAAGGCGGGCCCTGTGAATGACGGCCCGGCTTCGGCGGAAGTTTGGCGTAATCTGGTCCTGTGATGTCTGATCGATGTTGACGTGTCCGGATATGGAACATGAGCGCCGATCTTATCTCTAAAATCAGTAGACTGTCTCATATGATATCATATGGAAGGGGGTGGTGGGTTGGGAAGAGAGAATCTAATGCATAACTGACATTACGGACAATACAAACTACAGCATGAGGATAGTAGCGACTTTTTATGGCGTTTGAAATAGCCCCAAACAAGCTACGAGAGGAGTCCCTTTATTTTTTTGTAGCACCAATAAACAGCTAGAACCAGCCTACGATACGAATGGCAACCGTTATGGCATAGCCATATGATAAATACTTCTTGTTATGTAGCTTGGTAACACGCACACAAACACGTTCTTTGGAGATGACAAAAATTGCTGATAGGCGGTGCACGACAACAGTGGGTCATTGGACTCTAGATTGTATTTCGTACTCTAACGCAATATTCCTGAACAAATCAAATTTAAACGGTGTTTATTGCCTGATAGTAAATTAAATAAAGACAGGAAACAGGCATAGGCAGCGCTGTTTTCTACTTATTTAGTCTTGTGTCCCCCTCAAAAATGCCATCTTGGTATTCAATATGTCCCTCCTTTGTCGATTCTGTATTGGTGACACCAACTAGGATAAAATCTGATTTGCTGACATATATACATTATACATTTCATGTGAGTCGTGCCATATCAAATAAGATTTCATTGACGTAAAGCCGGAGGTCCCGTGTTAGAGGAAAGCCACACCTTGAGCACATTAGAGAAACAACCACACTTATCGAACAAGAGCTGAGGTCCTTCCCAGTGTGAGTGGTTCAAACCTTACAGTCTGGTCTCAGGTTTGACATCTTGAAGAGGTGATAATCACCTGTTATATCAATCCTTCTACAAATGTGGTAATCTCCATCAATTAATAAATAAATAAATAGATAAACTTGCTTGTAGAGGAAATATTTGAGGTAAGAATGTATGAAAGATGTTTCACCGGTATATGGGTTTATTACTCTTGGGTCAGTTTGATTATTATTTATAAGCGTCATTAAAGCTTAGGGCTAACCAAGAAAGATGCAGTGGATTTGTGGAAAATACCTGTGCCAATTTTTTCCCGGTTGGCAACTAGCGTCACAGTGTTTGTTTTTTTATAGAAACGTTATTATGACGTATTATATATATTTTGACGTGCTTTGATATTTGTGACAATATTTTTCCTGTGGGAAATTATGCCGTCACACACATGCGTCATTGCTGATGAGGTCTTATTGAATTCTTCTTAAAACTAGGATCAAACATATTTATTTTATGTGCCATAAAAGCAAATCCCTCCTTTGCGTAATGTTTACTCGAGGGAGTTAACCAAATAAAGCAACGTATCGTCTTTGAAGCATGCATGTTAGCGGAACACAATGTATCTTGTCAGCTTTCAACACAAATCTACAATCGAAAAGCAACTTAGTTTTACAATATAAAAGCTTCTTATCTTATTCTAATGTATGCAAATATTCTCAGAATGTTGAACTATGACTCTGTAGTATAGTCTAACAATGAAACGTTAAAATTTTCTTGATTTGATTGTTGGTACTAAAGTATATTGCTTCCCTGATTACATTGTAGACCTGAAATGCACACATTCTACTAGTTATTGTGAATTGCATTAGAAACAAGGCAGAAGACAAGGACAAAATAAATTACTTCTTTATTTACATCATTATCAAGGTGTCCAAACAGATAGATTGCAGGTTCAATACAATATGCATTCAACTTTAAGTAATGCATTTGAGTATGCCCGGCAAAACGTTATGTGGTTATGTGAAGCATTTTCCAGCCAAATGGCTTTGAAATAATTGTCTAGTCAACTGAAAGTGATAGCTACGTTTGTACTTCACTGCGGTACGCCAAAGCAAGCTTTCTATCCTGCTTCGCTGGTTTTCAATACATTCAACCATCTTTAGCGTAATTTATCTTGATAGTCTAACCGACCAATTTATCTACCAGGACGCCTGAAAGACTGTTCTCGGATCAAACAGTACTCTTGCAACATTGAATATCAACAACATCACTAATGATATGCGTCGCAATATTACATATGACGTCGTACTGTTACGTCGATGTCGTACATCATAATGATATTATGGGGGAAAGAACCAGTGGACTAGTCACTGTCGTCTTAGTACGTTGTGTAATATTTTGTCGATGTCAACAAAAGACTTTGTCCTCAGTGTCAAACTTGAATGTGCAGTTGTGTTTAATGCTATATTTATTTAAAAAATGGTAAAATTTGTTATAAGCTGTTCTAATACTTCTAAAGACAAAGTTTTGTTTCATTTGCTTATTCAGTACAGTCGTTTTGTGGGGGCCCAATGGTTGTATGCAAGCCGTGTGCATGTCAGCGTGAATTGAGTTAGAGACTTTGCAGCAACTGCATTCTGTAGTACTCTTAGTTGCCAACGACTAAAAGAACTACAGAATGCAGTTGCAGCATACACTGCTTTAAGCATTTCCGAGACCAATCCGAACAGTTCAGTTCATTTCATGCTTCAGCTGACACAAGACAAGGTCTTCCATACCTCCCTGTCAGAACAATTAGCTAAGCCTATATTGTCCTCAGTCCCCTATGTCCATACACTACTCGCAAGCAATGAAACTGTCTTGTCTGTAATGCAGTTAATAGAATATACGTAAATAATTTCATCAGGTTTTCAAATGATTAAGTAGTAAAGTTCTTTTATTCACAACTAATTGTTTTACATGAGCCGACGTTTCGGCTTAAATATTACTGGTTTACTGTGCACTGGAGCTAGGTGTTACATAGTTCACTGTGCACTCAAGCTAGATGTCACTGTAACAATGCAGTCCCAAACAATTGTGACATCAGTTAATGGAATACATGTACATGTATACAAAACCACAGCCACTACCTTCACCTTCATCGTTCTAAGCAGGGCTTAACGTCATTGTCATTGTCAAGTTGTCCCCGGTTCCCACTGACAATAAACCTGTCGTAGACAGTAATGGACTCTATAAATATTTGAAATGACAGCCTTCACCCTTTTTCGTAAAATAAAAGGTCTCTATAATACTTATCGTCAACGTCACAGTGGCCCTTGGGTACTAGTTGTCTTGAGTGCGTGGGTGTTGATGAGTCGTGCCTACTGTTGCATCATTCTTTGAACCGTAGTTGTAAGAAGATGGCATATTCCCGAGGGCATGTGTTAGCCACTTATCGACGTTGAATATACGTATGAAAGGCTCTGGAGACAATCGCGATTTAGCTTCAACTGCAGCTTTGTAAAAGATTTCGATTATCTGCATCGTTTTGTACGTTGTTTGATGCTTGGGCGGGTGTCTTTCATAGAGGAAATGCTGCCCCGGGCTGTCATTTGTGACCAAACGTGCGGTGTACTTCAATGACGCACTCAGACCAGGCGCACATGCAGATGTAGAAAAGATGAATGTTGACCATTAGTACCGTGGTAATGCAAACGACCCGCTGCGGTCCAGAGTTCATCCGTCTATGGTGATGTTGACACGACGGGTCATGGCGTTTTCTGCTACATTGAACATCAAACAGACGTGGCGAATTTGTATTATTGGCCAGCTTTGTCGCTAACGCGAGCCCATCAGGACCAATTTTCTTCAAACGTTGGGAGTTTCTTTGGTGTTGTCACGTTGTCCAGATAACTGCGTCATCTCATAGCCATTGATTTAGCAATAAAAGAAACAACGTTTCCACACTTCCAAAGGAAATACTAAAGCCAATCGACTCAAACGTAGGTATTCGCGAAAACGTCTTATCAAAGTGAAGTGGATTTCGAGACGTCCCTTTAATTTGGTATGGAGGAAAATGTTGCTACAGTTAACTCACCATAGCCTGTATTGTTGTCTTTCTCCTTTTCCAACATCACGCCCTCCATTTATGGCTATCTATCGAAAACCTGGCATAGAAGCATGTGCATCTTCCGTCACAGCGTCAGGTTACTTTCTTAAACTTATGTCTTCGTAGAAAGTTTTGCAAGTCTTGCTTCCATGTTGAATAATTCCAGATCTACATTCTGTGAAGATTGCACGGCACAGTAGGCGATACTATCCCCATATACCAATGCCTCAAGCAACGAAGTAGTCTCCCTATCTATAGGCAGACATTTCCTTTCCGTATTTGCGTGTTATGGCCGGTATATCAGCCCTCCGGCGTAACACAGAAGGGAAGCGGAGGCGGCTGATTACATTAAATCTAACATCCTGTCACGCCTAATCCGTGCATATATAGCTTTGTCGTCATACGATAAAGTATATGGTAACTTGTATGATAAAACAACTTATCTATTCCTTTGTTTAAAACTACTTAATGAAGTGGCTTCTGATGCAAATGACCCCCATTTATACAATACTTTGAATTTCAATCCCCTCGATTCATAATTGATTACTTGATGTGGCTGAATGACAAGATACCGCTACTATTATAACCTTCAATCATTATCATCATCACACACTCATTTAAGTTCAAACATTAACAGTCTCTTGATACCCTGTGGCCCCAATGGTAAGGGCTTTGGCAACGAACTATGGACAATGAGTATGGAATGTGATCAGAACCCAACATCTCTGTAAACAACAACAACACCCCCAACATGCCAGAATGATCATCAACAAGATCGTCGGCATTAACGGAAAGACAGGTTTGTCGATCAGAATCCATGTCATAAATTAGCCCTAGTTTTCAGGTCACCATCTGTATCCCCAAACAGCATCTGTGCGTACGACAGATAGATAGTCTTCTGTCTTCCGTGAGATATGGGGACCTGCCTTGCTTGTAGACGATCGATTGCTGGCTATCTACGTGCATGACGCACGGATGTGTCTTCTTACATTGACAAATGACCAGACAAGGATCCACGTGAGACTTGCTGATCGCGCAGTCAATTTTACACTTTCTGGCATTGCCTTGAGTGAACAATCTTTATTAAAGAACGGGAAACAAGATCCCGAGAGATAAAACCCCTGCCAAAGTAGCTCTAGCGATATTCTGTCCTATTTTGATATGTTATAAAGAAGCACAATCCATTTTCTGTCAGAACAAATTGGATGAAGTGAAATGAGTTATGATAACCAGGAGGCCGAAACGTGCAGTCAGGCGTCTATATTCGCTTCAGGCGTAAAGTTTCTGAAAAGTTTACGGCATAATCTATCATTTTCACTTGATATTACATAACGCCAAGTTGCATCAAAGTCAATTACCAAAAATGATAAGGGAACTATCAAATGTGACCTTGTAGATCGAACACTCAACTTATCGAAAGCCACACGTATTCATTCCTTACCAATGAAGATATAAACTAAAGAGACTTCTGTATTTTACAAACCTTAGATCAGACACAGGATTATTGGTTTTAAATGAACTATTTTATCTTGATAAATAGTCAATTCTACTGATTTGTAACAAGATTGACGAACAGCAACCGCCACGTCGGTGATTATCAACCATTACGGGTCAAAAATATGAGTATCAAACACCGTAGAGCTTGATTGGCATTGGATTTGGCAGTGACTTTGTCCTGAATAAGGAATTCATTGCTAAAACACTGTCTAGCAATACCGCCAAGTCACTCACTGGGTTTTAGTTAAGCTTCTAAGACCTTGACGATAGCTATTTCTGGATGGCGTCAGTTCAAAAAATACCATCAATACCTGGTTGAGCACAAATGAAAATGTTAATGGCCACTTCAACTTTTGCCTTGTAGTCTATTACTAGCTCCGAAACTGAAAATTGGAAAGAGTTATGCTTATAACATGGTAAAGTGGCTCATCCTGTCGTTGGTGACTTTATTTTCGTGCATTCCTTGCTCTGAGTTTATTTTTGTGCTTCCGTTGTCATTCACGATAATACGTGAACACCCTAGTCGCCCATGATTTTGCCAAAATGCAGTGATGTGACCACGGTCGACAGTGAACGCCACCACCATAAATTTTACCGACTAGAAGCTGCTCTGTGCACAACTTGTCTTTCTGATTCGTCGTAACATAGTTTTCATCATGTTTGCACTTTCTTGACTGCCATATCCTTAAGGAGACCGAGAAGATACAACCTGACACCTCGTCGATTTTAGGGCTCCTCTGGCAATTTTCTTCAACGTAATATCAGCAGCAGTGTATGAAAGACGTCCCTTATGAGGGAGACATAGACGGATGAGGTGCATGTGACACTCTTGGTGACTATCACTATTCATCTCATCTCTCGCTGCGTTATACACAGTGGTACAATTCCTACGAGCGTGAGCCGTCATTCTAAATAAGGTGATAAATGAAGCAATATTTGGATTCTGTCACTTTGTCCTTGGGCGAAGTCAAATCTTGCAAATTGCACGGATGGCTTTAAAGCTCCTAAGACAGTCATCCTATGCAGGGAATTCATGCAGAGATCACTTGCAATAATATAAAGCGAAACATGAACACAAAGTATGAATACAGAGCATGATGAATTGGAAACTGGAATAAAGTACTGGGTTGTTCTTATAGAATCATGAGAGTTTGTTTCTCACTTAGCGGGTCATGTTTTTATTGTTTTTATAAGTTTTTGTTTGCGCAAAGTTAGCAGGAAGATACTTCTGTTGTTGAACGCTTTCATACTTACCCAGTTTGTCTGTCTGGCAGACAAAAAGACAGTCAAACAGGCAGACAGACAAGCTTGATGTAGCAAATACTCGAAAATTACATGTACGTCCGATCCGACATTGCCATTGGATGTATAATAGAGATTTACTTTTATCATTCCGACTTTATAGTTGCAGAGGTTATTGACTTTATATATATATAGTTGCAGAGGTTGTTGACTTTATAGTTGTGGATCTAGAGGTTGTTGACTTTATAGTTGTAGATCTAGAGGTTGTTGACTTTACAGTTGTAGATCTAGAGGTAATTGACTTTATAGTTGTAGAGGTTGTTGACTTTATAGTTGCAGGATTGCAGGATGTTCTGAAGAAGGGCATAATTAGCATTTCTTCTTTCTTTCCCCTTCCCTTATGTACGGTATAAGCGCTCACGTACTTTTGATTGATATCGTGATCTGTGGTTGTAATGCCTAATGAGAAACTGAAAGACCATTAGTTTTTAACTACCACACGTTGTGCGTCAATTCCGCAGTTAAATTGTGCCTTTTGTCCAACTCGCTACCTGTTTCAATGGAAAGCGCAAAATTAGCTGGAAAATGCTTCCAGTGTTGAACGCATTCATACTTACCCAATTTGCATGTGAAACCACGTAGCTAAAAAGCATGCAAAGGGTTTTTTTTTCGAGAAAGAAAAAGAGACAAGCAGACAGGCAAACAGACAGACATCCTTCATGTAACAAATACGCGGAATTACATGTACTTCCAATCTGACATTGCCACAAGCAAAGGCAGGCATCCTGTTTACGGAACTGGATTGCTGTAACCTTTCTTGGCCTTGTCAGGCCCATGTAAAATAACCTGCAGTAGACTGAGATGGAGAACTTTTGTGGACTGTCAGACTGCAACTACGGCTTCCAGCTACGTTAGTGAGACCGAGAGACGACCTGGCTCCGTTTACCCACATATCATGATTTCAAAGCTTGTAGATCTCTTTAAAGGTTTCTATCCTTGAATGATCCCATGGAGTACTGTAGTCATTCCAGATTAGACACCTATTACTGATGTGGAAACTGATAAAAGATAGCAGTTGCATTATACTAAGTCGTCTTTGTAATTTCTTATTAAATTGTTCAACTACCTTATTCATGCCTCTACAAGCCTTAGTTATCATATTCTAAACGCCTACATTTTCCGCCTACGTTACAAATGTTATTCCAATTGAGTGGACATTAATTGAAGAATTGTGCAATGAATACAATGAATAGCCAGTTTGAACTGCAGTAGATACGTAACAGAATTAACTTTGCACAGCCCGATGGTCACAATGGTTAATCTTGTCTTTGAGGCGCCGATTTTGATGATTCGTACTGTTGTTAATGCTTTGAACTGGCTCCAAGAAAGAAGATAGATTTCTTCAGATCACCAGCTTTGACAAGCATTGCCGCGAGTACATACATGTGCCTGTTAGTCATGATTAAATGATTACCATCACATGAACAGCTACGATGAAAATAACTACGGGTAACCTTTGACGAATGAACGGTTTTACTTCCACTTTTGCTGATTAAGATCAGTTCGTGTTACCTTGAAAAGGGCGCGTTAACTGTTGGCTTCTTTCATGTTTGTGGAATACATTCCAGAATTGGGAATTTTCGTGCACCTGCTTGAAATTGAGGTAGTTGTCATAATTGTGGGTGCCCATTGCCTCTTCCGTCTGTACATCTGGAAATGGCAGATGCATATGTTGTCCACACATCCCAGTGCATAACGGAAATTGAACCACAGCTGTGGAAACAGAACTATGACACTTTAGTTATGATGCATGTAAGTGTGCGGTTCAAAGTTCTTCAGCACTTCCTGACTGTGATGAGAAATTTTACCACAGAGCAAACACAGCAGACCTCTTTCGTAATTGTCTGGTTTCTGAATCTGAGTTAGTTAAACCGCTAGTATAACTGCTATTTGGCGGCTGCTTATACCACACAGAACTAATCTCCAAGGAGATTTCTTCGGGGCCAAGAATCTATTATAGTTGACCAGCCCGTAACCAGTTGCCCACGATGACATCTGCTTGGAGATTAACACCGACTGACTTGTCGCACCTAAACCATTCATGTCAAACTCCAACATCCGTTTGGAGTAATTTTACTGAATAACTCTCACTAGCACTGCAATATGGCGGTTTTTGAATGTAGAATTAAGACTTACTTTTATCATGCCGACTTTATATAGTTGTAGAGGTTGTTGACTTTATAGTTGCAGGTTTGCAAGAAGTCCTGAAAAAGGGCATAATTAGCCTAAGATTATTTCTTCTTTCCCCTTCCCTTTTGTATCGTACAAGCACCCACGTACTTTTGATTGATATCGTGATCTGTGGTTGTAATACCTAATGAGAAACTAAAGGACCATTAGTTTTTTAACTACCACACGTTGTGCGTCACTTGGGTCGTTAAATTGTGCCTTTTGTCGCACTCGCAACCTGTTTCAATGGAAAGCAGTTTTTTTTAGAAAAGAATATGCGCGATTCTACCAATTAGTACAAATGGCAGGATGTGCGTACATTGGGTTCCGTGGGTTGAATGACCTCTTTCTTTTCTGTCTCTTTTTTTTTCTCATTTTTCACACATCCCCACACAGCAGGGGTCTGGTTTGATTCCAGAAGCCTACATAATGAATCCTGAGTTTGCCGTAGCTTAATTGCACACTTATTACAAGTGATAACCATGCCCTATATTATACGAATGGCTAGACGGACAGACACAGGAATGAAGTATGCAACTTTAAGATATGTTATTTCTTGTTATTACCACTCATCTATCAATTACGATGCAATATCTGTTATAATTACAACTATTCATAACTAGGTGTAGAAATACATCACAGGTTAATATTACCAAACTTTGCCAATAATCATTCATTGTGCGTCTAAAACAAGAACCTACGGCGCCATGTAGTAAGCATACTCATTAATAACTCAGCGATATCCTTAAGTTTGTTTATACAACCTAAAGAAAACCGTGCACATGACTCGGAAAATAGTCACGTTGGCTGTGTGTGACAGACACGAGTGTATCATTTGATGAACACGTGTAACAAATGTCTTCTGACTTAACTCCTATCCTAGTGACATCTGCCCTATATAAACATCTTTGCAGCAGTCACCTAAATGTAAATATATCCTATAACTAGCTTAGATTAAAACTATTGGAGCAACAACAAAAACAAACAGTCATGGCATGGCAACAAATTTTTATTTGTAAGACATATACAATCTTGTAAAGCCGTTGTCCAGGAAACTCAAATCTACTTTTCTACTAACGTCCTAGAAACACGATACCAGTAAATGGTTTTATCAGACATACATTTCGCCACCTGTGGACCAAAGAACCGGCACGATTTTTGACCTGGATTTACTTTGACGGCACCCAAAGCGATTTCAGGGCAGGAAAACTGGATTTTCAAAGTCAATTTTCTGGTCATTTTTCATGTAGTAAGTTGAATCAATCTTACCCCACAGCATACTCGTATCTGTGAGGAAAGAATGCGATGTCGATCACAGAAAATAGTTGCTTGTTTCATATCGAAGGCTAGTTCTAGCTATTTACTGGTGGTACCAAAAATAAAGCGACTCCTCGCGTAGATTGTTTTTGGGCTATTTCAAACGCTTCAACTTTGGCATGATCATGATGACGAAAATGTGCTACGAAATGGCACTAAATATCAATTTCAGACAGATTTTCTCATCCACAATATTTTTTTGTTTGTTTTGCCGCCCTGAAATTGCATTGTATGCCTTTTATAACAGATAAAGGTGAGTTAGGCATTTCCTCAACATCTGGGTCCACAACTGTAATCCAATGAAATCACAAATCCAAGAGGCAACACAAGTCCTTTGAAACCGAAAACTAACAAGACTAAACCGGCTTTAGCGGAAATACAGCACCTTATCCCTGTAAAACACCATTTGTACAGCCACGTAATATAAGACGATACGGTCGGTACTACAAGTGCGTCACAAAATGAATTGTACGGCTGAATTTGGGGATAGTCTGATTACCTGGCTAATGGCATCGACATCACGCCTTCTGATGGCTTCTACCCCCAAATGAGGAGTAAGGTTGATATCTTGCACATTTTCATGAAAGATTGAGACTCCATAATTTTGCTAAAGCCAATATACAGGCGTGTATATTTAGCACCTGGGAGGATGTAATGTAGAATATAAAGTGTGAATTTGTAGCTGACATTCTGTTGACCTTGACGATCTGCCAGGCTTAAAGATGAACTTTTCCCCAGAAACAACGTGAGATGAATGTGTGGCCTTTAAATTTGTAAAAGGACAATTTAAGTACTGCTTTGCCAGCAATGCCAGATTAACTTTATAATTTAGGACTCACTGTTAATGCAATGGTAGTAAATAAAAATTTACCTGACTTGGCTTTTATTTAATACCATTGTAAAATCCGGTACTGCTGCTTAGAAAGTAAACATTATCCAACTTTACTGACATTTACTACCATTGGTAAATCCAACTTTTAGTGCAGTGACTATTTAACATGTGTACTAAAATCACCCCTAACACAAAAGTGAGATTCAGAAATGATGGTAAAGGCCAAGTAAAACTGATATGCCATTGCTGCTTACATGAATATGTATGTCATTGTGTACAACTTCCTAAGAATGATAGAGGCATATCCAACATGCAACACTTGTGAAAGCAATGATTTCCAAGAAAGTAATGTAAGACAAAACATGTTGACAGGATGTTCATCGGTGAGCCAGGTCTGAGAAACGAGCTGGTCCGGATCGATAAAAGAAGCGTTAAAGGCCCAATTCATCCAGATTCTACCCGCTATCCCAACATTTACTTCTGAAGATTGTACAAACAGAACACGTCAAACTAACGAAGAAGCTCTCTTCTCCGGCGAGGAAACCGCTCCGAAGGGCGTATTCAGGACAACCCATTAAACAAGAGCGAATTTGATGAATCGTGTCATTATCATCCACTCATGTCAGAGGCATCTTTCGCACGAACGCTTCTAACTTGCTCATCAATCTCCCTACAACAGGCTGGCTTGGAATCGGTAATCCGGCATACACAAACCGTGGCTTTTCTGCGGGTTCCCTAAGGTTCCAGTGAGTGTTGGTCTGACATCTTCCTACATCGGCATACAGATTGCTTTGGCAGGTTGTACTTTATCCTAGTGGAGATTCAGTTGAGTAGATGAATGAGAGGGTCGACTTTCACCTTCATTTATCTTGTACTTGTAGAAAGGTTTCTGATTGTTTATGTCGTTGACTTTGGACTACAGTTTTGACTATTCATTATGGGAAAATATGCATGCAATCACTGTTTATTATTTGATGCCTACTGAAGACGCAAAGGAACGCAATTGACATCAAAGAACCACTAATAACTGCTTTAATTGTCTCAAGGGATTAGAATATTCCCTATGATGTAGATTTCATGCCTCATACAGAACAACGTGCTGTGATTATGAATACATTAACTTGATCAAGGTGATAATTTTGATAAATTATGATCTGTTGTGAGTGGCTGTGCTCTAAGAAGCAGTGACATGTTTATTAATTTGGGTGATTAAGTGCAACAAATAAGCGCGCATTTTTCTTTAAGTAAAGATCAAAGACTTTATCGTTAGTCATTCTCATTGCAGTCGACTGTTAATGGTAAATTTAGGCTCTTTGTCAGCAAGCTGTACTGATTATCACTTTCTGGCAGCTTCGATGTTTTTCTGGTATGACTTTGAAAGATGGGAAAATAAGAAAATACGCCTTACTTATTTACAATATTACACACACGTTTCTTATCTCATTTCTAATCTTCGAAAGGGAGAAAAATTCTCCACTCTCATCAACTCAATGAGATATTCATAATGTCTTTAATGAAGATTGGCAGCACGTGTTAACAACACGCAAGGCAATGGTAGTCACCCAACGTGTGGGTAGGGCTGTACTTTTGTGTAGAAATATATTGTATTATGTGTGGAAATCCAATTCGTGCATCCTGGATAAACACACAACAACACATTTACAGTTGCTAAGGAAATCCCTTGATATCGTTACTGATGGATAACATGGTTTGCTGGTTTGAAGGTCCCTCGTTTTGTACTGGATTTAATCGGGAATAGCTACAGGTGCTTCTGTAGTGCAAACAAATTTTGTTCTTACGTTGCTATGAATTACCTACCTGCCTTAAAATAAAGCTAACCGTGAGTGTCGTAAGCAAATCATCCCTCGTATCCCCTACACTACCATCAGACTTTGGAAAAGTCGATACAAACAGATCTGCACATCGATCTGTGCAAGTGACATTACCTTAGAATAATGGACTCTGTTCCCTTTGAAGTACTGTTAATGTGGCATTCGTGGCCCATTATTCCAAGATGTTGAATCCTTCTTTACAAATCACCACTTTTAAGCACTCGAGATCAAGGCTAGGGCAACTATTTAAGCTTTCTTTTGTTTGCTTTATGAGTTCCCGTTAGCTGAAGCGCAACGTACTGTTCACGTGGCCTTCATGGCAAATTATTCCAAGATATTGATTGAATCCGTCTTTAAACGGTAAGCCGCAAAATCCACAAAATTTTTCATATCAATTTGTCTCATATTTATAGTGTTAAGAAAGGCTCACATTATCTACTCTGGACGGGAAGTTTTCTTCAATACATCAAGGTTTTCCTTCAAAGAGTCCCCATCCACAGAGAATACCCAAGTACATCCCTGCATCATCTGGTCAATACCGACTCTATTTCTCCATTTTGCCTCCATCGAATTCAGGGGAGCCTCTGTGTTACTTCAGCAGGTGATCTTTTTGACCCTATTTCCGCCCAACACATATCGTTTGGGCGCTGCAAAGCGAACACGAGTCAATCCAATTTGCGCACACAAGGCCTGGTAATGACAAGCCTATTGGTTTGCAAAATCTCGCCTCATGTTAGCGCCGCTATCGCGGTAAGGTCGCCAAACAGCAAGAAAACTTTTGACTCTGTTGACGTGAGCTGTTTTCTGCTCTTTTTGAATTGGACACAAGAGATGGAGCGTTATATAAGTGGTAAAAATCGTTCCGACGGTGCAGTGGCTTTCATTGGTCAAAATGATTGGGAATGAATAGTTACGAAGACAAAGTTTTGTGTCAGGAGATTTTATTATAACACTGCGTGTGCGTTGAATACATTATATCCTCAGAATAATTCTAAAGTCTGCCCTTTCAAAGGACGTCATAAATTTACAGCAGTCTGACTTATAGAGATAGAATCCAAACAGATTTTAGTATGTTCTTCAAATGTTATTAAACGTAAAGCAAGGAAGGAAGGAATTTATGCATCGTGTTTCAGAAGGGGTTACCACATATTATCAAGCTTTTACGACAACGGTGTACAGATGTAAGTTTTCCAGTAAAATTTTCGCTATGTAAGATTAAATTATTAAATCATAAATCAATAATGCAACATATTTTCAACCTTGAAAGTCATTCATGAAGTTCCCCTGCCTTGAACTTTTCCTATAGGTTTGTCACCTGGAAACTCACGGGTGGCCTAAGAACAACTTAGCAACCTCGCACAATTCATCTTACCTTATTCAAGGCAACAATTATCGTCTTTTGTGTCAAGAAGTTGATTGATCGGTGGCAAACAAAGCCGTTATCTCTTGACAACAGGTGACCATGTAACCGCCGGCTACTAAGTCATGTTAGAGAATTAATAAACCTTTCAAATACAGTCGGCGAGATGGCCAAGGTTTTGGGGGGATGAATGAATAGGTGCAGTCGGCAGGTCACCATGTTGGCGCCAGTTCCCCAAGACTAGCAGAAAAATGAAAGGGATCACACTGTCAAGAAAATGTCAGATAGTCTGTACATTCGTACTCACAGTAGAATAAATGGGCAACTGTGAACAATTTTTCTTCTTGTGACTTGTGAACTTTTAACTTCTAAATAGTTGAACTGTCATGCAGATTTCATATTGATGGAATACAACAAAAAGAAGAAGGCTGATTCGGAAATGGCAAAAAGGGAAACAAAGAACAAATTGAAAGGAATGGAGAAAGAAGATATGGTGAATGTAGCCCTCGTCTACAACCTTATGCAGCATTATGAATTTTCGCTCAATTGCAAAACTTGTGGAAAGTTAAAGAGAGAAACTCCTTATGGATCGGCCAAGCTGGACCTAAAAACTGCCTGACTCTGTAGGAACCATGCTAGAAATGTTCCAATTAAACCTCCGTGACGTGTCCTACAATTAAGAAACCCTTGTGGGCTCTAGAGCTTAACGAATTGACGCTAAGCTTTTTTTCTCAGCTCTGAATGCTGCGTGCGAGCACATACCGTTGGACGCACGGTGACGTCTGTGTGAAGACCTAATTGTACAGGCAGAATCCATGAAGGAATTCTTACATGGCGAAAAATGGTCATTAAATTGTAATTGGTGACCTAATTAGAGTGTGCGATCGATGGAAAGTGTGTCTGACTCAGAATCCTTTAAAGTTAGAAGTTATGGAACACGGACTGAAATTGTTCAAAACGACGACATTGGAAAAGAAGTTGAAAAAGCTGTAAAAAAAGGTGACATTGGTCAGCAAATGCGGAATGTTCCAGTCTTGCAATTTTCGCTAGGCAATGTCTTAGCAAATTCAATATCTGGAACGACACAGGTATGTTTTGGGGCTCCCTGTCGGCTTCCCTTAGTACTGATAACTGTTTTTTATATAGTCTGTTCTGGAAGCGCTATGGTCTTGATTTTCGGGTAGCATAGAGATTTATGTGGGCAGGAAGAAATGGTATAGGTTTGGGCTCCTAGCAGCTTGTTATATAATCATTTGCGTCCCGAAGCCGAAAAAATATGCACAACAACAGAGTAGTATTCCAAAGGATTTTTCAGTCTACTTATCAGCTTACATTTCAAGGCACCCTCTAAGGACCAGATCGTGGAGGAACTCAATTACTTTCCTCAAGTTACTGATGAACATCTTTGTCTTTGCCTCAATCGCCTGGGAGAAGTGTTTGAATTATTGATTTCTTCTTCTGAAGCAAACCGAAGGAAATAAAAGGAAACAATGAGAGAAATCGATGGTGTCTAATGGAACGACTCGCGCACTGCAATTAGCCTGTCCTTGACTGTAAACCGCCTGCGTGATTTGGATGCGTACAAGACATGTAGCTTTCTGGCTGAAGCTTAGATATCTCTAAAAAAACATCTGAAAACCCTCAGCAAGGACAGTGAGGCGGAAGCACAGGTGGAGGCATAATATTTTGACTTTGGAAACGTTAGCTGTCAGTACCTTTTTTTAATTTTTACAGACAAAAGTTAAGAAACGATCATCAAAATTAACATTTTCGCCTTATTTCAAAACAGGTGGCACATGGTATAAAACAAATAAATGCAACTGTGAGGAAAGAGGGCTACAGTGAGTTCTTACCTATAACCTTTACATGTCAAGATATATTTGGTTTTATATTACAATGCATTTTCCTTTTAAAAAGTCGTACTTCTTTTAAAAACCAATATGTAGGCCATGTTGATCAATATATCTTTATTCTCTAGTGAAATGGCTTATTATCTTATGGCTGAGGGTATTATCTTTACGTTCAGTAACCCGTATCTTAGACCATTGATCTTGCTCACTGGACGGCTCTATTACCCCTTAAATGAAGGATTGCTTGAAGGTCAGTAAGGATGAGTGGGCAACTTATTTAACCATCTAGGTCAACTGTGCGAAATCTAATGTATTCCGCATGCGCAGTGTCCCAGATGGATTCGTAATGTTTTCTGCTCTGATTGTTTGATCCGCCAAATCGGTTACAGTAAAGGCGGCTGGCTTCGACTGTCGTTTATTGATATATCGCACAATGAATCGGCTACCATATGCAAATTGGCGGCTATCTAATCATCTTCAATACCATTTAATGGCATGATGAATCGGTAACCATATTAGCGGCTATCGTTACTATCGTTTAATGATATAATGAATCGGTTACCAAATTGGCGACTATCTTCCCTACCGTTTGATATAATGAATCGGTAAACATATAGGCGACTATCTTTATAAGATAAAAATAAAGAAACACAAACGTAATTTCTAAGTCAGTTTATCCATTCATACGCGTAAATTCAACTACTGTGCTTTGTGCTACCCCGCCTTTTCACTTATGGTTAAATCAAATTTTTTGTGGTAACTTTGCAGCGATTCATAATTGACCCTGCTATGACGTGACTATAACTTTCAGTGGATCAATTATCTGTTGTTTCTGCTCTTGAAGTGTCGCACTCGAGTACTATTTGACGTCATTTCTCATAGATATACGGATCTAATGTCCATTTAGTGAGCAAATAAGTTGCAACACTGTCACGCTTTCCAGCATCTTGATCCACAAGTGCTTTGTTTTTCAAACAATTCCATCCCGTGCTAGGCCTTTATTCGGAAGGATGGACGTCATGAAGTAACAGTTTTTACCGTGATAGTCGTCATAAGGTGCAACCTGAACGTCATAATCAAAGACAATCTTTCCATTTTCTTGTAGTTACGTTTGACCAAAATCATCTTAAAACCGTAGAGTAGTACCGACGGAATCGTTAAATGGTGTTGGAGTGATATCATGCAAGCAAGCGAATCGTGTAAGAAAAACTCGCCCTAGATAATTATTCAATGAAGGATCTATTTCGAAGCCACCAACACGGCAAGCATTTTCTGAAAGATGCATTTAACACCAGCCATCGTTATAACCCGAACTTGACGGAAGTACTAGTCCGTACATCGTTGAGGACATGTATTCGTGTATTGGGGATAAGAATCGCCACCCTGCCTGCCTTTCACATACAGCACTGTAATCTTGGACAATCATGCAATTAAAACTTTTGTTCAGGAAAATTACTTCTCCAAGCAAATACTACCCGTAGAGTCAAAAATATAGTCGTCTCGCTAGACCAATGACTCGAGTGCTCATGTTTTGTTACCTATACCATTTGACACACAGCATTGGCGTTAGTCACTAAAGATGCTGGATGCCGGCAGTGTACAATGAATAAGACATACTGCAGTCCGTTTTCATAAAGCACCTGAATCTGTAGCGAGGATCAGTGATCAATTCTGGCAAGGCTACGATTATCAAGGTAGTATGTATTGCCTGGTGATCAAACCTTGAAAAATGTCCACATGACATTTTACTGAGACAGTGAACCCTTTCGTCGCAGTAAACTGCAATATCTGACGAGTTTATTGTAAATCCCTGGTGTTATATATAATTCCATCCCAATAAAAACATAAAAGGAAGATGATTTGATCTTTGTTGTGACCAGGATTATGGACTTACATTTTAGAACAATCCCTTACATTTTAGAACAATCCTCCACCCCCCTCAGAGATCCTGGATTCATATAACCAGATTGCCTTCAAGCTGTTCCGAACAGTATGTGATTTATAATTGCAGGGGCTGCCGTCAGAAGCAATAATTACTAGGCCCTTGCTAATGGCAGGAAATCCTTTGAACTTGACTCTTGGGGAAGGGATTTGTCTTTGACAAAAGTAAGTACCTTCCGAAGGGAAAGTGGAACCTCTTGCTGCAAAGGTAGCACTTTGAAAATCCTGAGAGATTGCAAGAATCCAAAGTATGTATGTGTCGTTACTTTTAACGATCGTAGTGAGCAACTTCTGGCAATGATTTGAGACAGGAATGCTTGTATTAGATGTATTATTAATGTTTGGATTCAAGCCAGGAAACCCTTCTAGAAGTACCTAGTAGAAAATATCATGTCTTTCTTTGAAGTACGTTTATAACTGCAGGCGTCTCATCACAAAATATTATGTCTTTCTTCAAGTGCTTAAGTTTGAATTACGTCGTACAATCCCATCCACAGTTCCAAGGCACTCACGAAAGCCCAGACACTTCCCGAGGGGTTGGCTCATTGGGTGATCAGACGGCAATCAGGATACCCTGCAGGGTTGATCCAAAACCTGCACACGCACAGAATAATCCCACAAATCAGGCGCAGCGGCCATGGAGGCTGCTGTGGAGACTGGACCAAACGACAAACAGCAGACATCAGTGACAGACGTGTACCAGACGTCATGCTGATTCGCTCGCTTAATTGAATTCGAATTCTAGTCTTAAGCCTATAAGACATGTTAGAGGAAGTGTTGTTTTGCCCTACAATAACCTTTGTCCAATGTCAAGGATTCACAAACTTGTCGATCCTGTGTTTTTATGACTTTTATATCAAATGCGATACTGAAAGTTGGTAAAATCAGCTAATAAAATAGCTGATAAATGTAGAAGACCAATAAACATCAGACATTAGTGACAAATATCTAACAGACATCATGCTGGTTCACTCATTCAGGTCGGGTTATTTTCGATGGTGGTGCCCTGAGGGCGTGTTATAGCAAGTGTTATGAAATAACCTCTGGATTAATTTCATTGAACTTCATAATAACAGCTCCGCACGACATTGCTACTGAGATACGTGCTTATGTATAATCATAAGATGATTGCAGAAGGGACAATGTCAAGGATTCACAAACTCTTTGATCCTCCGCGCGTTTTCATGACTTCATATGAGTACAATCATGAAAGCAGGTAACATCAGCTGGTAAAAAAGCTATGTAAAAGAACAATAAACATCAAACACCTCTGTACAGGAACAATAATCATCAATGAATTCTGCACATAACGGATTCCACAATGTTAACATTTTGTAACAATACAAGGAAACTCTCGTTTGTGATTAGAATAGAATAAAATCGATGCAAATAGCATCTAAATGCACATAACTATCGTTGTCTAATAAATGAACACAAACTACTAAGCTGCAGGCTTCAATGATGACCAGTTTGTACTGTAGTAAATGATTTGATAGAATACAATATAATAGAGTCCATTCCGCGTCACCGTGCGGGTGTTTTCTCCCATTGTTTGAAATTGTTTTGAAATATTTGTAACCACTTCTAACATAATTTCATAGTTTGCAAACCTTTCGAACTTGGTTTTAATATTGTAAACAGTTTTCCCAAATCAGAAAACATTCGAAACATTGTAGAAGCCATGTAAGTTGTTCCGAAAGAATTCTAATAAAAGACTTCGCGGTAAGACCATTTTTTCGAATTATTTCGAATTTTTTGTAATTGGCTAAATGATCTGTGAAATCGGTAATCCACTCTGGCCAGAATAGCCCAAAATAGAAAGGCTGATGAATGGACGGGGGCATCCCGTGGCGCATCCCGTGGCGATCCTGAGCTGACCAGCGGTAATGTAAACAAACACCCCATCAAACTACCGCGTGATTTCCCACAGCTTTTCTACCCTATCATTCAACTGCAGATTCAACAACTGAATAAAATAGGTTTCTCTTAGATCTAAGCGGGAGTTTTATCATTGTTTTGGCAAGCTGTTGACGAGGAAAACGCTAAAATCTGCGTTAGTCTAGATTTCTAACCTCCTTGGTACACCTCGGCACCATTTGGGTACCAGAAGCACATGTTTACGGTCCACCCAACTTCGGCGGACCACAGGGAAGAGCCGCGGCCACGGAGCGGGGACTTTCCGTTTAACGTCCTTCTGCTATATTTCTGAGATGAAAAAAATAGGTACGCATTCACAAAAATGCCTGTAAACTCGGCAATCTTTGTCGCATAGCGCCGACAGAAATATCAAAATGTCCGCCTTCTCCCCGCTCGTCAACAACGCCGTCTGCGCAAGTCATGTTTGCTTCCAAATAAGGAAATCCGCGGTAGCTCGGGCGGTCTTCGGCAATCATCGGCGTGCGTGACGTCACGATCGGACTCATTTGTATACAGGCGACCTGGTGTCGGCATGAAGTACAAAGGAAGGCGGAAGCAACAGATCGCCGCTGGCAAATCTGCACACCAACTTCACCAAGTTTATTTGAAGTTTGGCCGGTAAACGCAAAACATCGCAAGAAATAAAGCACGATATATAAGCTGAAGCTTGTTGAAACAGACGAAAATATGATGCACGCGCTGTCATTGTGTGCAAACCCTAGCGTTACGCACTGATGACCGGGGCCGCGGACGTCCCGCCGCGCGAGCTCTAAATATAAACAGAAGCCGCCTGTGGAGCCGGGATTAGCGCCTTTGATAAGGGGCAATCTTCTTTTCGAAATATTTCGAAATATTTCGAACTCCAAATTGTGTTTCAAAACATTTTGAAAATAAGATCTCATTTGATTTCCACTTTCAAATTTTTTTGAAATTATGATAACATTTTCGAAAACATGCTACTCAAGTACTTACATTCTTTATAATAATTTCAGAATATTTATAATACTTTCGAATTATTTGAAAATTATTACAAAATATTAGAAATATGATTTAAAAAACCGCACGGTAACGCGGAATGGACTCTACAACAGCTATATTCCTCGCAAAAGTAAGACACGAATGGTGAGTTAGACTTATATCCTTGATATTTCTAATACAATCCTGAAATTATAGCAGAATTAAGCTCATTAATGTACAAATGAAATCCGTTTATAGTCGTCACATTCTGTAACATTTCTACAAGACATTTCCTCCGATCCATATAACTAAACACCAGAGTCCTTGTTGTCAGTGACCGGGGTCTCCACTTTGGCGTCTTTCTCCTTGAGCTCGATTTTCTCTACGTCGTTATCCTCTTGCTTGTTCTTTAAGCTTTCCTTTCTTGCCTTTAAGCTATCCTTCCTTGCCTTTAAGCTTTCTTTCCTCGCAATCCTTAGGCTTTCCCTCCTCTGCATTTCCTTCTCAGTTTCCTCCTTTTCGCGTTGAATCCAAACATCCTGTAGACAGAGGAAAAGATATAAAGATGAAGACGATATGTGGCAATCATCATCGTCCAGCTTATGGTGCAGTCGACCACTAGTCGATTCTACCACTGACGATCTGTCGCCAGGTTAGCAATGTCTTCCGTCCGCAAGTGTCCCCCAACAGATTCCGGATATATGTGGCAATATCTGCTAGCAACGTTTGAACTGTTTAGTTTTTAGGTTCTCCAGCTATTATACCTATTTGGGCCGAATAGTCACTTCATGTACGCGCCCCAGACTGTGAGAAACTTGACCATATATGGTCTTGCTGGTTGGATGTGGCTTCCTGCTTATGTTCTGAGCTCTACGCAAGAGTGCGGTGTATGTTCCAACAAGCAGCGACCAGCGACCACCAGCGACCTTAGGGAGCCGACGGCTACTATGGAGTATAGCACACAGGCTAGTTGGCGTCTGGCGTCAAAACTGAAGTTTTTTTAAACCTCCTTGGCCTACCTTATCGTCATGACCGACCCCGCACCACAGAGTGTGTCTGCAGCCGCCCGGACAGCAGCAGCACGCCGTGTCGAAGAACGGGGTGATCAGCCGGGGATCCAGCTCAGCAGGGTTCTGGGGACCTGGAAACCATGTCATCACAAGAACATCGTAAGAAAAAGAAGGTAGGAAAACTTTGAAAATTTAAACATACATTGTAATTTGCTGTGTGACGCTGGCAAAATAAGCTGTATATAACTTGAGTGCAGCGCCACTTTGTCTTTGTCTTGTTATTTTGAATGAAACAACATACATTATAGTGTGGATTAATCTTTATACATACATTGTAGTGATCACTGAGTATAGGCAAAATGAAGATGCACATTTATGACCATTTTTACAAATAGCATGGTAATTACTTCTCAAGGGGGCACAATTGTATGTGTGAATGAATCTAGTTCTCACTACGCTTTGTGGTATATTAGGTGGTTATAGGAACTGACCAAGCATTCTTTATGTCACCATGTATACCAGAGCAAAGGGCACCTTAGCTCATACCACACTACAAGGGAAGGCAGAGGGTGTACGGCCTAGGGGACGTCCCCGCCGGACTTGGACCAGACTTAAAGGAGTGGACAGGAAAACCTGTAAGCCAGCTGACTAGTCTGGCAGAGGACCGCTGGGGATGGAGAACTCTAGTTGGAAGGCACATTGCCACGACGGCTGTGACATGACAGCTATGGGTCTGGTGAGGTGAGGTGATACCTTATAAACTTTCTGATGTTACCTGTAATAAAACTGACGATGAGCCCGACTGTCACCACCACGAAGACTGCGATCACTCCGTACCACAAGTACGAGATGTTGTAGAACTCAGCAATGGCAGGTCTGGGGATATACGGGTATAGCTAACAGTTATTACTTTGGCATTGTGAATGGTTTATTTGACATCATATTTACATCATTACAGAGACGTACCACTCTTGGAGTTAGGAGACTAAATTGCGGTGGTATTACATGAAACTTATACAATTGTAGTGGCAATACATGAGACTTATACAATGATAAACTAAAGGGTCAAAGATATATTACACAAGCATTTTAACAGGTCATATTCGAGAACCTACTACTACTATTTACAATATTGTCAGAATTGAATCGAATCGAGATGTATCGAATATAATAGAATAGTATTAGTTTAACAATTGTTTGACATGTTTTGAAAGTTCGAACAAACCTTCAAGCCGTAAATTTTGATATCTATATGCATAGCTTGCCTATAAGATACTTTTTAAACTTTTGTTATTCAGTTATTCATCGAGATACAACATATGGGCACTATTCTCTCATTAAAGATAGTATTTTTTTTCGCTAACCTCTCGCCGGCACTTGCAACAAGGTCCTCCGCTGACGTCGTTTCGAACAGATCTGTCACCATGGAAACTGTACTGGTCGTGAAGTTTGAACTGGTGTGGTTGGCCAATGGGCAGCCCGCAATGGTGACTTTTGGTCTCGGAACGATGGGCTTGTAGATCTGAGCACCGATCCCAACCCAGAACGTCATCAGGAACCCAGATATGATACCCACAACGGCACCCTACAAGAACATGTCCCAAAAGAAACTTACATATGATACCAATAATGGCACCCTACACGAATATGTCCCAAAAGAAACTTACGTATGATACCAACAACGGCACCCTATTACCTGTATCTGTATCTGTATAGCCGGTATAATCACCATTCGGCGTAACACACCAGCTTTATTACGGCGTAACACATTAGCTTTATTATTAGAACGTATTGTAAAAGGGACTTACATATGATACCAACAACGGCACCTTACAAGAACATGTCGCAAAAGAAAGTTACATAAAATTATGATACCAAAAACGGCACTCTACAAGAACATGTTCAAAGAAATTTACATAAGATACCGGCATACCATACATCTGCAAGAACAAGGGGAAACGTATTTTCGATACCAAAAATGGCAAAAATGCCACTTTCCAAAACCCTGCCCATGTTAATGGTGCTTAGAATGTATATTAATTTCTCGACTTACCCTTTCTAGTTATACTACAGTTCACATAATAACTAAACTGCAATAAAAAGAAGTTGGGGGCAATAAAAATGAAGGCCCACATACGTGTACCTTTTGCAAGTGTCTACAAAGCTCCAGAGATGAGAGCTACTTACCACTGTGTTGGCACACGGGAAGAAGATTCCGAGTGTGAAGACCCCCAGCAAAGGTCCACCAACCACACCGAACATAGCCAGGGCGGCCTGGAGAAGAAGAAAGCTTCGTCACATGATGTGTTCCTAAAAGAGGTGTCGCATGATCTAAACCATCAAAACACGGAACATTAATAGTAACCATTTAAAGTTAATGAATAATGCAAAGCTTCAGTGTGACTGCAACATGAATGACATTATACTGTCATATTACATCAGGTCACTCAACCGAGACGGGGGCCGATACAGAATGCCGGGCACTTTTGACCCCGTTGCTGACGTCACATATCCGTCAAGGTCACGTGACTTAGGTTTCGGGTCATCTCACCTAGAGAAGGGCCAGATGACCGACCAAAAGCTTGTTGGTAAGCACTATACTTTTGTATAGGGATATAGACGTTGTACTGTAGCCAACGCACAACTAACCTGTAACACGGCGCCCATAAAGGATGATGCCCAGGCCAGTAGAATCATCAATGCTCCGTAAAACGCCACTACATGGAAAACATGAGTACAATCATGATAATTAGCTAGCATTGAGTCAAGGTGCGTTGATGGATTTTCAGTAAATGCCCTAAGACTCAGAACCTAGAATTTTTTTTGCCAACTATAACTCCTTTACCCTCATACACTCTTAACATTGCAAAACAAGTACAGTTGTTTATGTCAGGATTATGTCCTTGACTGAAATACATTATCATATATTGCTTATCTAAGAGAGTAAAAACTAAACTAAATTTTATAGAGATACAAAATCAACATTTAATGAAACAGCAGACGTATAGGAATGAAAATTGTCGTGGCACATCTGCACATATATAGTTTTGTTTTTAAGAAAATCCAAGATGGCGTCCAGCATAGCCTCACCCAGTACTTTGGAGATGTTGGTGTATTGTCGCTCCGACAGATCTTTCTTAAACGGCTTAATGAAGTCTTCTAACGTGACAGCTGCCAGGGAGTTCAAACCGGATGACATCGTACTGGCAACAGGACGAAAACAGTACAGTTTCATCACAACACAATCATCTCAAAGCTTTCTCCTTTAACGACAACTCATTTGCATTTTTCCCGTTTTCAGTAACATCAGATCGAACCCAAATCAAAACGTCTCAGTTTCTAAAACCGCTAATAAAAAGTATTAATACATTATGTACATAATATTCATAGATTGTGTTTGGTGCAATACACACTAAAGCAACAGTTTTCAACAGCATCATACTGTGGGTTGAATGACCACCCCGATGGATATTTCAAAGACATTAGTTCTGACGTTAGATGGACCGTGAATAATTTTATCAGATTGGTGAATGATTGAATAACCAAGTTCTTTATTCACAACGGTAACGTAAAGCCATTCTGACATACGTAGATATTTTCACAACGTTGGGACAGGGTTGTTAGCAGTAACAGCTAGCTTCAGCGCACAGTGAACCAGGAGCACCAAGCTTCAGTGCACAGTGAACCTGTAACACCTATCTTCAGTGCACAGTTAACCAGTCATAATTGCCCTGATGAAGATGGCAGACGGTCATCGAAACGTCGGCTCTTGTTAAACACGTTGTTGTGAATAAAAAAACTTTTGCCATTCTATTTACATGATGGACCGTAGGCCTCATAGGAAGTTGAATGACCGTATACTTTGTTGTCATGGAAAAATAGAGAAAAAAATCAAATTGCTGCAAACAATCATCTTTTTCTTTCATCGTATGTTTCGTAAAACGGTGAATGACCGTAGATGTAATTTCTTTGTTGTCATAGTCAGTCCTTGAGAGAAAATCCAATAAAACGTGACATGGTACAAATAGAGGTAAGAAAACTCAAACATCCGCAAACGGTCATATTTTTCTTTCATCTTATGTTTCGTAAAACGGTGAATGACCGTCTACTTCCTTCCGGTCAGAACTTGCCGGAAAATCTAAAAAGACAACATGGTATGAATAGAAAACCTTCATTCAAACTGCCGGATCTTTCATCAAGACATGTACGTCTTAGGAAGTGGAATAACGTCAGTACCGTATATAGCTCAAAGACGAGAGGCTGTTTCTGATAGGAAACGCAATTAAGTGGCTTGGTTGGAAAGGGGCTTAGGGAAACACAACTGCCAAGTTATCTTGATCTAGGTAGGACGTTGTATGACCATGAGGTTAGTTCTTGGTTGGAAATCTGATAACTTAAAGGTACCATAAGGACAACTAGAGCTTTTAGCTGCAGCGTTTTGCATCAATGCATATCACTTCATAGGAAGTTGATTGACCGTATGTACCCTATAGACTTAGTTGAAGTCTTTGATAGAAACGCAATTAAGTTATTTGGAGCTAAGAGCCTGCAGAAACTCTGGCATCGTTTTAAGCCATCGTAATTTTATCTTGTGCTGCGTAGGAAGTTGAATGACCGTGTACGTATGTGGGAAATGTAATGAGATATAGAATAAAATATAGAATAAATATAAATATGTATAATGTAGACGTTACAAC